>CM076573.1:935639624-936239624 GCA_034641835.2 Pinus albicaulis
CCCGATGTGTAATTATGTCACGTACCCAAAAAATAATAAACAAATTTTTTTCTTGAAAAAAAAATTAAACTAATTTTAATTAATGTAGAATTTCATAAAATGTTTGCACCTAAGGGATTCTCTCCCTCTGGCCACATGATAGATCTAGAGTTCTTGGTTGATTTTAAATACAATTAAATTTTTTAAATATGATCAGTTGTGAGTATATATAACATAAAAATCATGATTTGTACGTATCCAAACTTTTTTGTGCACTTTTTGTTTATAGAAAGAACTTAAATGTAGTGTAAAATTAATTATAATTTTAAACATATTTTCACTTTGATAATTAGGAATATGTTAAAAAAAACATCAATTTACTTTCTTTCCTAAGTTATCCTTGATATTATTTTAATAATACCATCCATTATTTAAAATTATTTGATTCCTTGAATTTTTTCTTTATATATATATATATATATATAATTGACCCAATATATTTATTTACTTATTTTTTATTAAAATTTCATTACTTGTTTTTAGTATGTGAAAACCACATGAAAACAGAGTTCCTCATGATGAAATAATTGAAGTGAGTACAAGTTAGTTATGAAATATATATATTCAATTCACTTGACCCTTTAGATTAAATTACTAATAATAACTAATAATGATACTATTGGTCAATTGTGAGTTTAGGATGGTTGTAAATAATAATTACACTGTAATGCGTTCCTCTTTGAAAATAACTCCCCCAACTGCCATTGTGTACATCTCTAGAAAATTAGATTTAATGTTAGACAATTGAAGATTTGTGTGTCATCACATTAGTAGTTGGAAAAGAAAATTAACCCACATTAATAGTTAGGAAAAAAACTACATAAAACTCTTCCTGTCACATCTAAAAACACTCAAAACTGACTTTCCTCCTTGAACGATTGAAACTGAACTATAAATTACTATGAATTTGGTCGCTTAGGGTTCCACCCCTTCACTCACAGAGGTATTGGATTCTTAATGAATCTACAAAACTTTTAGTATTCGCATTTCAAAATTCTCATCGGAGAAAATATATATAATTGCAGGTGGTTCTTGTGGGTACGAGAATTTGCTCCACAATGGCCACGACACTCAAAAAATTGCTTTGAGAAAATCATTGTACGATGGAGGATATGGGTGTCAGAAAATTTTCCAAATAAGGTGCATTAAGTAAAAATGGTGTTTTCCAAGCTCTCCCTTCACCACCGTCACTTCTACAAATGTGTGTCCTCCCAACTGGTTTTAAGATTCCAAAAATGGCACATGTTTCAATCCTCCTCAGCAACACTTTGACAGGAAAATCCCGTCTTCCTCAACATAGTTGACCGAAACGATGGAATTGTCCCTGTCTAATCTAAGTGGATATTGGTGGCCACCCAGCTATTCCACTTGGGCCCCACCATTGTTTCTTTCATCATTTTAGTTTCCTTAATTGTAGCATAATTTACTATTTTTGGAAAATTTTTAGGTCCTAAGCCGTTTTGAGGCCCTAAATGATGTTTTTTTGGCATCAAAGCTCTGAATAATGTTATTTCATTCCAAAATTTACATTCACTATTAGGAGTCATAGTCCCTGGATAGATATTTATAACAATGCATCATGTGCATCAAACGGAGACAGTATGCCAAAGTTACGACCCTGGGAAATTGATGTACCAATTTACCCCGATGAGGCCCATATTATTGTTGGATATTGGGTTCAACGCTCCTCGTGTGTTTCGTGACATGGAATAACTGCTTCTCATGGATCCTAACTCTAGCGATTGTAGCAGAGACTAACACCTGTGAATTTTTGTCTAACGACAATCGTGATTCCAACAAGTGGTATCAAAGCGACAGGTCTCGAGTTCAAAACTCACCCAGATTGCGTTGGGGTGGGAATTTTCCGACATTGGGTCAAATCTCCTCATGTGTTTCACGACATGGAGTAATCGCCTCTTGTGGATCCTAACTCTGGCTATTGTAGCAGAGACTAATGCCTGTGGGTTTTGGTGTAACGACAATCGTGATTCCAACAATTATGGAATTTCGTCTCCTAGGGTTAGGTTTTTGGATGTTTAGGGTTTTCCATTATTTCTCAATAATATATAGGCCTTTGAGCCTCATTTTAACACATATTTCAAATGCCTATAGCCACAACATCGATTTTTAAAGATAAGGTACCAACGCCTAACTAGTTTATTTGCATCATGTCTGTAAACAAATTTCAGTTATTTGATATTAATGAAATGAAGTGTTATTTCCATTCTATCTTCATATTTATGGTTATATGTGTATGTTGTTACATTCCTGCATAAATTTAGATAAGTGGTATTAGAGTGGTCTGCTCTTTCTTGATCCTTCTTTTCATTTCCCCAATGAGGTCAGGGTATAAGGAGTTAGGGCTTGATATGGTTGAGCCTTTGCAAGATCAGCCTCGCAAACCCCGACAATCACCCATGGGCGAGGAAAGGAAAAAAAAGGGAGAAGGAGATCCTATCAAAATATTTCTCGAGTAGGTCGTTTAAAAATAAAGGAACATGATGATGGATAACTTCACCCAAATCCTTCAACGACTACCCATTGGTGATGCATCTGCATCTAGCAGCTACTGTGGAGTTGCAACCCCTTTTAAGGTATAAGTAAACTTTGGCATTCCCATATTTGATTGAAAAATAGTTGCGGACGCCATAGATAGATGGTTGAATCTATTATAAGGATATTTCTCTGTTCATGACTTTTCTGACATGGAGAAGATTATTTTTTCACTACTCAACACCGCCTCCCATGACCAGGACTGGTGGGAAACCTACTATGAGAAAAAGGATGAAGGGGAACACTCTCTATTCTTGGTCATACCCACTTGGAATTATTTCCAAGATGCCATCAAGGAACAATATTATCCCGTGGGGAGAAATGAGGACAAGTACATGCTCTGGACTACATTGTTGTAGCAAAGGGATCAAGATGTGCATGAGCTGGCGAATCTGTTCCATACCCTGTGCACTAAGTTGGGTGTTAAATATTTAGAGAAACATTTTATGTTGAAGTACTGCAATTGTCTTCCCAGATACATTAAGGAGGAAATGGAGTTCCTCGACATCTCCTCGCTTGGTACGACATATTGTTATGCTGCCAAGATTGAGCAGAAATTCAAACAGAAGAAGCAATACTTTAGATCTGTGAATCAAAAGCAAGTGAAAGGTGCCCCCAAACTGCAGAACAAAGAAAAAACACAAGGCATGGTGACCTAGGAAAACCTGCTAAAGGCGCAAGAAAATAATGACACCGCAAAGCCGAAGAAGGACACAGGAAAGTTGTGTGACTTCCATAAGAGCTCCACTCACTACACAAGTGAGTGTCGGGCCAAGTAGTTGCTAGTGACCAAGATGAAGGCTTATGAATCAGATGGATTCTCTAACAGTGAATCAGAACTTGAGAAGGGCAATGACATAGGGAAGAATATTATTGATGTTGATCCCAATGCCATTGTTGCCACCACGAAGATCCAAAAGGAAGAACCGAAAGATCCATAGGAGGAGGAGCGTCACTTCCACTCCCTAATGCGGGTAAAGGGTTCCTCGCTACAATTAATTCTCGATAGTGGGAGCCAAAAGAACCTCATTTCAACAGTGATCATGAAGCGGTTGGGCTTGCTGACCATATGACACCCACAGTCGTACATCATCAGTTGGCTTCACCAAGGGTGGGATATCTGCGTCATCCAGCAGTGTCGCCTTCCCTACGGCATCAAGCCCTTCACGAATGAGGTATTGTGTGCCATTGCTCCTCTTCATGTTTATGATGTATTATTAGGCCAACCATACTCGTGGAAGCAAAATTTTGGATATGGGTCCCGTCCTCAGGCTATTATTGTTACTTTGGGAAATAAGTTATATAGGATACCAGAGGTACCGCCGCCTGCCGCTATCTCTTTGGTTACTGCAAAATAATGGAGTAAGCTGATTTCCAAAACCGGGAAATTTTTTTTCCTGATGATATGCCATCAAGGCAAGAACAATTTTGTGGCCACGACCTCCATACATGGCTCCTCCACATGGCAACAACAAATGGACAAGGTCGTGGACTTGCACCGGGACATCTTCACCTCATCCACAGGGGTGCCTGTTCACTAGTAGGTCAAACACCCGATCGATTTGACCCTAGGTTTGTCGCTACCCAATGGACTGATCTATCGTCGCTCTGGTTTCGAGAACTATGAAATAAAGAGGCAAATTCAAGAGCTGCAATATAAACGTCAATCCGGCCAAGTTCGTCACCCTGTGGGAGCCTGATAGTGTTGGTGCAGAAGAAGGATGGGACTTGGAGACTCTGTATTGACTATAGGGTGCTGAAAAAGGTCATTTTATGGAATAGGTACCCGGTCCCATAGATTGATGACCTTCTAGAGTAACTCAAAGGGGAAAAACATTTTAGCAAGATCGACTTCAAGTCTGGGTTTCACCAGGTACCAATTGAACCATCCCATGTGTGCAAGACTACCTTCAAAGACAAGGAGGGCCTAGTTGAATAGCTGGTCATTCCTTTTGGGGTGAAAAATTCACCCGCAACCTTAATGAGGTTAATCGATGACATCTTGCAACCATTCATCAATTCATTGGTAGTAGTGTACTTGACTAACATCCTGATCTTTAGCCGGACTTGGGAAGAGCACCTGCACCACATCCGATAGGTCCTCCAAACACTGCAGGAACATAAGTTGCGTGCCAATTTGGAGAAGTGTTGTTTTGGCATGAACCAAGTTCAGTGTCTGGGATACATTATTGATCAGTGGGGGGTGCATGTAGATCGAACGAAGATCCAAGTCATTCGGGATTGGCCAACCCCAACTACTCTAACAGAGCTTCATAGATTTCTAAGTCTTGCTAATTTCTACCAGAGTTTTGTGTTGGTATTCTCTCATATCACTTGGCCCTTAAGACAAGTCACCAAGGGAAGAGTGAAATAAAAATTCTTTTGATCACAATCTCAATAGAAGGCATTCGTAGAATTGAAACATTTCCTTTGTTGTGCCCAAGTAATCACATTACCAGACTTTCAACAACCATTTGAGATCGAGACAAATGCCTCTGAGTATGCTATGGGGGCATTTATTACTCAACTGGGGCGTCAAGTGGCATATCACAATGATACATTGTCCAACATAGTATGAAAGCATCCCACTTATGAAAAATACATGTATTACATTGTGCATGCTTTCCGATAATGGAAGAATTACATTTTCGGGAAGAAAAAAATCATTTGCATAGACCACCGACCTCTGTAGTTCATACAGACACATGGGAAGTTGCAGAATGATCGCCACTAGAAGTGGTCCACATATACACAATAGTTTCATTTAAACATCAAGTACAAGAAGGGAGGCACCAATAATGTTGCAGATTGCCTCATCTAACCACCGATCATGGAGATAACCACCATGCTCAGCTCTTGTGGGAATGGGATTTTTGATTGGCCGCTTATCTACAAGAGCAATCTAGAATGCGGCCACACATACAAGAAACTCTTCTCCTCCTACCTCGATGGAGAAGTAACTCTTTTACAGTGCTTTCACAATCCCCAGCTCACATACTGCACTTGCACATTGTGCCACCATATATAATAACGCTCGGTTGAGAGTCACTTTCCGAGAAACAAACAACCCAAAATTTACTGTAGAGTTTATGTGCCCACATACATTATCAAATTGAATAATCAGTGATGAGATTATATGACCATAACATGTGAGTATATATTAACCAAGAGGAAATGGAAACCTGATATTCCTGATGTGAAATATACATGAATGAAGATAATTCTTCGGAAATACCAATCACTGCCCAAGATGCCCACACCACCACATGAATTCCTCTCATTGCTCTGCACGTTCTCGATGTGTTGGGTGTGGAGCCTGATTGTCTTGTTTACTTTATATCACAGAATTGGACCCCTATACCTTCAATGGGGCGGCAATGCCACCCGTAAATTAATCGCTGTCGTGGAGGGTCCAGGGGGGCGGAAGTGACTTTATGGAGCCCCCCCCTGGAGGGGGGTTGTCCCCGAAGCTAAAAAATAGATGTAAAATTTCCTTGTAGAAGTATAGTAATTTCTAGTTAATATGGGCCGTTCATTAGGCAAATGATCTGACGGTGGAAGTTATGCTCAGTTTAGGGTTTTTTGCCCTAGAAGGAAACCCCTCACTTTTATGAGGGTATTGTATTGCGGCTGTGTATTGTATGTGTATTCTTAGAGCGAGAAACAGAGAGGGAGACTACAAGGGAGAAAATAGGATATTATAGCAGATCTACTGTAGGTTGTGTCTCATCATTTTGCTGGATAATGGAAAATAAGGACTGGCTGTTCGGGGTGGACGTAGCCCAAACTGTGTGAACCACATATATCTGTGTCTGTCTAGTTTTATGTGTTTTGTGTGCTTGTATTTTCCTCATATTTAATGTGTTGCATTGCTCTGTAATATATAATTTTCTAACAACTGTTATCAGAGCCGAAGGTATATTTGGCTGATAAACTCGTAGGAAAGAAGGGTTCCTGGTTCGAGTGGGAGCAATGGAGGAAGATGGTAAGTTTAGGGTCGAGAAATTTAATGGCCAAAACTTCCCACTGTGGAAGATGTAGATGGAATATTATCTGTACCAAAAATATCTGTACTTACCATTGAGCAGGAAAAAAAGAAGTCGTCGGCCATGAAAGATGCGGAATGGAACATTCTTGATAGAAAGGCACTCAGAACAGTACGGTTGTGACTTGCAGCGTCAGTCGCCTTCAATATTTCGAAGGAAACAACAACATAGGGTTTGATGCAGAAGTTGGCGAAACTATATGAAAAACCCTCGGCCTCAAACAAGGTATTTCTTATGAAATGACTATTTAATATGAAGATGTCGGAAGGTGGCTCTATTGCAGACCATTTAAATGATTTTAATATAGTTACCAGTTAGTTAAGTTCTGTAGGGATAAACTTTGATGGCGCAGTTAGAGCTCTGTTATTCTTGTGCTCATTACCAGAGAGTTGGAATGGTTTAGTAATGGCCATTAGTAACTCTGTCTCTGGATATAGTACTTTAAAGTTTGATGATGTTGTCGGTGCTATCCTTAGCGAGGAAATGCGACGGAAAAGCTCCGTTGAGACATTGGGTAATGCTTTGTGTGAAGAGTCTAGGGGAAGAGGAATGGAAAGAGGAAAGAGCTCGGGATATCGCAGTAAATCAAATAAAGGCAGATCCATGTCCATATCGGGGATAGTTTGCTAGAAATGCGGAAAGAAAGCACACCTAAAGAAATACTATAGATCTCGGAAGGGAAAATAAGGAGACACACAACAAGAAAACAATCATGAAGCAATTGTGACAGGTGATGTGTTACAAGATGCTTTGATTCTTTCTTTTGAAAATGTTACTAATTCTTGGGTTGTAGATTCAGGGGCTTCATTCAATGCCACACTTGAGAAGAAATATTTTCATGACTATGTTCAAGGATATTTTTGACAAGTTCGTTTGGGTGATGATAAACCCTGTAAAATTGTTGGAATGGGTAAGGTTCTTGTAAAACAGCAGAATGGAAACCAATGGATATTAAAGGAGGTAAGGCATGTTCGAGATATAAAGAAAAATATGATTTGAATAAGGTAGTTAGGTGGTGAAGGTTGTGTGACAACTTTCATAGATAAATTTTGGAAGGTCACCAAAGGAGCCCTGGTAATAGAAAAAGGTGAAAATTTTGGTACATTTTATTTATGCAATGGTATTTCTAACTATGTTAATGATTTAACTTCCAAAGGAGCAGATGCAGCATTATGGCATCATAGGCTCGGACACATGAGTGAGAAGGGGATGAAGATTCTTCACTCAAGAAATTTGTTGCCAGGTTTGAAGAATGTTGATTTGGATTTCTGTGAGAATTTCCTTTATGGAAAACAAAAGAGAGTCAGATTTCTCAGAGTTGGGAAAAAAAAGAAGAGCGAAAAATTAGATCTTGTGCATACAGATGTATGGGGACTTGCTCAGGTATCATCTCTCGGTGGCTCTCATTATTATGTTACTTTTATCGATGACGCAACTAGAAAAACTTGGATTTATTATATTCAAAATATATCTGATGATTTGATACTTTCAGGAAATGGAAAGCTTTGATTGAGATTGAGACAGGAAAGAAGTTGAAGTGTCTTAGATCAGACAATGGAGGTGAATATTGCAGCAAAGAGTTTGATAGGTATTGTTCAGAGCATGGAATTCGTAGAGAGAAGAAAGTTCCAGGAACACCACAAGAAAATGGTGTGTTAGAAAGGATGAACAGAACAATCATGGAGCCTGCGAGGTGCATGAGATTGATTGCGGGATTGCCTTTACAAATTTTGGGCAGATGTTGTAGATATTGTTGTTTATCTAATAAACAGAGAGCCTTCAAGTTCCTTGGATGGTGGTATTCCAGAGGAATCATGGATAGGTAAAAAGGTAAACTACTCTTTTTTAAAGCATTTTTGTTGTGAGGCCTTTGTCCATATTAATAAAGAAAATAGAACAAATCTTTTGGAAAAATCAAATAAATGTACCTTTATTGGATATGGTGTTAATGATTTTGGTTATTGCTTATATGATTATGAAAAACAAAAAATCATTAGGAGTGGAGATGTAATATTCAATGAAAAGGTCTTGTATAAGAATCAGTTGCAGGAAGAGAAACAAGAAAAAAAAAGCAAGGAATACACAGTTCTTGATGAGATAACTGAAAAAGTAAACGTGCCTGAAAATAATAATAATCAACAACCACAGCAACAACAACCACCAAAATAGCAATAGGCACCTCAAACACCTAAAAGTTGTGTTAGAAGATCTACCAGGATAAGTAGACCCCCTGAACGATACTCTCCTTCATTATATTATTTGTTGTTGACTGATTCTGGTGAACTTGAATGTTATGAAGAAGTAATGCAGGTTGAAAGCAGGAAGAAGTGGGAGCTAGCCATGGAAGAAGAGATGGACTCCTTAATGCATAACCAGACTTGGGACTTAGTGAGGTTGCCTGCAGGTAAAACTACATTGCAGAATAAATGGGTTTACAAAGCTAGACTTGTGGTGAAGGGGTTTTCACAGAAGAAAGCTATTGATTTTGATGAAATATTTTCTCCTGTTGTTAAGATGAATTCAATCAAAACTATCTTAAGTCTTGTAGTAGCGGAAGATTTACATCTTAAACACTTAGATGCAAAGACAACATTTCTCCATGGAGATTTGGAGGAAGAGATATACATGCAGCAACCAGAAGGATATGAGATCAAAGGGAAAGAAAATTTGGTCTACGGGTTAAAGAAGAGCTTGTATGGCTTAAAAGAGGCTTCAAGGTAGTGGTATCTAAAATCTGACAAGTTTATGTCTGAACAAGGTTATACTAGATGTCACTCTGATCATTGTGTTTATCTAAAAAGCAAAATGATGGAAGCTATATTATATTGTTATTGTATGTAGATGACATGCTTGTTGCAGGGTCTAACATGTAGGAAATAAATGTGCTAAAAAAAATTGGCAAATTCATTTGCAATGAAGGATTTGGGAGCTGCAAAACAAATCCTTGGTATGAGGATAACTAGAGACAGGAGAAATCGCAAATTAACACTGTCTCAGAATGAGTACATACAAAAGGTGTTGAAAAGATTTAATATGGAGAATGAAAAACTAGTTAGTACACCTTTTGCTAGCCATTTCAAACATAGTAAGGAGATGTGCCCCAAGACCCACGAAGAATTGGAATATATGTCTAAAGTTCCATATGCATCAGCAGTTGGAAGCTTAATGTATGCAGTGGTTTGCACAAGGCCTGATATTTCACATGCAGTGGTAGTTGTAATCAGGTACATGAACAATCCAGGAAAAGAAAATTAGATGGCAGTAAAATGGATTCTTAGATATTTGAGAGGTACCACAAATCAAGCATTATGCTTTGGTAGTTCAAACATTGGTCTACAGGGATATGTTGATGCAGATATGGCAGGTGATAGAGATAACATGAGGAGCACTATAGGATATGTATTTACTGTAGGTGGAACAGCTGTTAGTTGGGTTTCAAAAATCCAAATTGTTGTTGCACCTTCAACAACAGAAGTAGAGTATGTTGCTGCTACAGAAGCTAGTAAAGAAATGATTTGGTTACAAAGGTTTATGGATGAATTGGGTAAGAAGAATGATATGGGAACGCTATACAGCGATAGCCAAATTTCCATTAATGTTGCAAAGAACTCAACATTTCATTCCAGGACTAAACACATACATCTCAAGTACCATTTCATACGGTCAGTATTGGAAGATGGAGAGTTGAAGCTGGAAAAGATACACACTAGCCAGAATCCTGCAGATATGATAACAAAAGTTGTAACCGGGTATAAATTGAGACTTTATTCAGTTTCAATTGGTCTTCAAGGATGACGATGAATATGAGAAACAACTAGGTCCAAAGAGGAGTCATTGTCCAGCAAATGAACTAGCGGTGGAGTTGCTACAATCAGTCTCCAAGTGGGAGATTGTTGGGTGTGGAGCCTGATTATCTTGTTTACTTTGTATCACAACATTGGACCCCTGTACCTTAAATGGGGCGGCAACGCTGCCCATAAATTAATCGCTACCGTGGGGGGTCTAGGGGGGGTGACAGCGACTTTATGGAGCCCCCCGCTAGTGGGGGGTTTCGAGGGCAGCGCCCCGATGTTAAAAAACAGATGTAAAATTGCCTTGTAAAAGTATAGTAATTTCTAGTCAATCTGGGCCATTCATTAGGAAAATGATCTGACGGTAGAAGTTATGTTTAGTTTAGGGTTTTTTTCCCTAGAAGGAAACCCCTCGCTTTTATGAGGGTATTGTATTGCGGCTATGTATTGTATGTGTATTATCGGAGCGAGAAACAGAGAGGGAGACTGCGAGAGAGAACATAGGATATTACAGTGGATCTGTTGTAGGTTGTGTCTCTTCATTTTGCTGGATAATAGAAAAGAAGGATTGTTTGTTGGGGGTGGACGTAGCTCAAACTGGGTGAACCACGTATATTAGTGTCTCTCTGGTTTTATGTGTTTTGTGTGCTTGTATTTTCCGCATATTTTATGTGTTGCATTGCTCTGTATTATATAATTTTCTAACACGATGACGGTGGCAACGCTCACATAAAAAAAAAAAACTGTTGCTATGAATTTGGCCATGATGGCCATGTAAAATGAGGAGTCCTTGAATTCTCTTAAGTATAAAATTTTGCAAGGGGAACACTCCTTAAACGAAAGTTTTTGTGATAACCCTTCCTTCTCCATTCTTCCAAAAACCCTAATCTATTATAAGGGCGTTCTCACACAATAATTACCAAGTGCATGGAGAGACCATTGGAATGAATTGTATCTATAACACAAATGAGACAATTCAATATTGATAAAGGGCTAGAAAGAAATATGCACCAAACCTGTGTAGAAAGAAACAATCTAAGCCTCTAATGTACACTTTGCAGCCATTTTCCATGTTTTTGGAATATATTATGCTTTCTAAGTCATAAAAATCCTTATATTTATTTATACGACCCTTCCTAGCCAAATACATAGCCAAGACACACAAAATATCCTATTGAATTAAGGAAAACTCATGGATGTTACCTTAATAGTTCACCATCGTACCTCTAAATAGTGAATTAAAGTTGGTATGTTAGCAAAAGGAATTATTTAATCAATGCTTGACAAAACATCCACTTCCCTCCTATCAAACAATATAAACTCTTTATTTTAGAGGAAATATATGTTGGAAAGATTATATAATCTTTAATTTTGGTGTAATGTAAGCGATTTATCTTTATCATATAGCTTTGAAAGCAATTTTGTTTACTATTTTTTGTTTTTCTAGTGATCTTATATATGTCATGATTCTTCTCAAAGTTATGTCTTATGACATTTCCTTTGGAACATCTAGTGCAATTGCTACTTGTTATTCTCCCTATATATATTCTATGGACACACGTAATATGATATAATAATAATACTAATAATTGTGAAGTGAAATTTTTTTTTTTTTGGGGGATTAACGATTCTTATCCTAAGGAGATTCAATTTATTTTGGGTGGTGGGTAGTAATGATTTTTATCCTTTATAACTATATTCAATCTATTTTGGGTGGTGGGGAGCAATGATTCTTATTTCAATTGTAAGGTAATTTACCAATGGCAAGGTGTTTTAGCAATGAGACCTCGACCATTTCAACAAACACTTAAGGCTAAATATATTATTATGTTTTGAATAGTGGGGAGCAATGATTTTTTTCCTCTATAACGAGATTCATTTTATTTTGGGTAATGGGGAGCAATGATTCTTATTATAATGACAAGGTACTTTAGCAATAAGATATGAACAAATTGAACTAACCCTCCACCACAAATATATTATTATAATAATTTCTAACTATATTTTTAAGAATTTTGAGTTTCAGTATTAGCTAATATTATATCTTGAAATTTACTTAAAAGAAAAACTAGATACCCTTAATTTATAACCCAAAAAATAATAATATTTCAAAAAAATAAAATAATAATAATATTTAGAAAAAAAACCAATCTTTAAGTTTGAAAAATCTATACTTTTCGAAAAGGAAAAGTGAACATTACTTATTATTATTTTTAAATATGATGAGTTGTGAGTACCCATGGGATGAGTATTATGGGGTGTCAGTATCCATGGAATTTTCCAAAAAAAATTTACTTTACTAAAACACAATAATAATATTTAAAAGCTAAAAATATATCCAAAACTCGTATTATTTTCGAAATGAATGTTGGTTGTTATTTATGGATTTTCGGTATCCATGTCACAAGGGGTATGTATGAGTTTTACATATCCATAGCATGAGCCCCCTAGTGGCATGTTCTATCAACAAGTGGGGTATCCATGTCAAAAGGGGATGTATGAGCTGTACGTATCCATAGTATGAGCCTAGTGGCATGCTCTATTAACAAGTGGGTTTTTGTAAGTCTGAAATATAATGTACTTTCCACAATTTACTCACAAAAAGGGTAAATTGGCCGACCTCCACCACATAATCTCTCAATGAACATTAATATATTTGTATTTCTGGGATATAAGTATTCATATTATTCAGTTATCTTCTTTATTATGGTTTTAATTGATATATATATATATATATATATATATATATAGCAATAAAGTGAGAAAAATAAGCTATTGAGCCAAAATTTCTTTTACAAAAATATTAGAAAAAATAGATGTCTAATGTTGTGGAGGGAAATGAATTTCTACAAGGAGACAGGAGATAGCTACAAGTTCCATCTCGAAGAGAAGGGCAAGGGCAAGGGCCGAGGCTGTGACCGCAACCTCTTCAACGAGTACAAATACAATGTAATGTATTGCTTTTCTGTGGAATGTTGTGTGTAGGTATTGTTTTCCTAATACACATTATCAACAAACCATTCATTTCTTTGAATGCGCAGATCCATCACGACATTAAGTACAGACGAAATTATTACCTAGACCAGTCCACAAAAATTTTTGACATCAAGTTTCTGCTCCGACGACATTAATGCCTAGACCAGCGCACACAAATTTTTGACATCAAGTTTCTGCTCCGACGACATTAATACCTAGACCAGCGCACACAAATTTTCGACATCAAGTTTGTGCTCCTCCTGCTTATCAAGTTTATGGTATTCCTCTAGCTTCTTCCTAAACATAGTTGACCAGAATAATGGAATTGTCCCTGTCTGATCCAAGTGGATATTGGTGGCCACCCACCTATTCCACTTGGGCCCCCACCATTGTTTATTTCATATTTTTAGTTTCCTTAATTGTAGCATAATTTACTGTTTTTGGCAATTTTTCAGGTCCTAAACATCTAGAGCCATTTTGAGGCCCTAAACAATATTTTGTGGGCATCAAAGCTCCAAAAAATTTTAGTTCGTTCCAAAATTTACATTCACTATTAGGTTTTGTAGTCCTTGGATAGATATTTCTAACGATGTATCATGTGTGTCAAATGGAGATAGTATGCCAAAGTTACGACCCTGAGAAATTGATGTACCAATTTACCCCGACAGGACCCATATTATTGTTGGAAATTGGGTTCAATGCTCCTGATGTGTTTCATGACATGGACTAACCGCCTCTCATGGATCCTAACTCTGGTGATTGTAGCAGAGACTAACTCTTGCGGGTTTTGGTCTAACAGCAATTGTGATTCGAACAAGTGATATCAGAGTCACAGGTCTCGAGTTCGAAACTCACCCAGCTTGCGTTGGGGGGTAGATTTTTGGAAATTGGGTTCAATGATCCCCGTGTGTTTCGTGACATGGAATAACTACCTCTCATGGATCCTAACTCTGGCGATTGTAGAAGAGACTAATGTCTGCGGGTTTTGGTCAAACGATAATCGTGATTCCAACAATTATGGTGTTTCATCTCCTAGGGTTAGGTTGTTGAATGTTTCAGGTTTTCCATGATTTCTCAATAATATATAGGCCTTTGAGCCTCATTGTAACACATATTTCCAAGGCCTGTAGCCGCAACATCTCTTTTCATAGATAAGCTACCAATGCCTAACTAGTATATTTGCATCATGTTTGTAAACAAATTTTAGTTATTCGATATTAATGAAATGAAGTGTTATTTCCACTGTATCTTCATATTTATGGTTATATCTATATGTTGTTGTGTTCCTGCATAAATTCAGATAAGTGGTATTAGAGCAGTCTGCTCTTTCTCGATCCTTCCTTTCATTTCCCCAATGAGGTCAGGGTATAAGGAGTTAGGGCTCGATCTCGTTGAACCTTTGCAAGGTCAGCCTCGCAAACCCCGATGGTTGCCCATGGGAGACGAAAGGAAAGAACAGGGAGAAGAATATCCTATAAAAATATTGCTCGAGGAGGCCGTTGAAAAAGAAAGGAACATGATGATGGATAACTTCACCGAGATCCTTCAACGACTATACACTGGCGGCACATCTGCATCCAGCAGCTACTCTAGAGTTGCAACCTCTTTTAAGGTATAAGTAAACTTTGAAATTCCCATATTTCATGGAAAAATAGTTGTAGATGCCATAGATATATGATTGGATCTATTATAAGGATATTTCTCTCTTCATGACTTTTCTGACTAATTATTTTTTCACTGCTGAAAGCCACCCCCCATGTCTAGGACTAGTGGGAAACCTACTATGTGAAAAGGGACGAGGGGGAACACTCTTGTTCTTGGTTGTACCCACTTGGAATTATTTCGAAGACACCATCAAGGAACAATATTATCCCATGGGGAGCAATGAGGACAAGTACATACACTCGACTACATTGCGGTAGCAAAGGGATCAAGATGTGCATGAGGTGGCGAATATGTTCCATACCCTACGCACAAAGTTGTGTGTTAAATATTTAGAGAAACATTTTATGTTGAAGTACCACAGTTGTATTCAGAAAATCATTAAGGAGGAAATGGAATTCCTCAACATCTCCTCGCTTGGTACGACATATTGGTATGTTGCCAATATTGAGCAAAAATTCAAACAAAAGAAGCGATACTTTGGATCTGCGAATCAAAAGCAAGCGAAAGGTGCCCCCAAACCACAGAAAAAAGGAAAAAGGCAAGGCAAGGCGACCCAAGACAACCTGCCAAAGCCGTAAGCAAAGAATAACACCGCAAAGTCAAAGAAGGACATGAGAAAGTGGTGTGAGTTCCATAAGAGCTCCACTCACTACACAAGTGAGTGTTGGGCCAAGTAGTTACTAGTGCCCAAGATGAAGTCTTATGAATCAGATGCATGCTTCGATAGTGAATCAGAACTTGAGAAGGGTAATGAGAGAGGGAAGAAGATTATTGATGCTGAGCCCAACACCACTGTTGCCAACACGAAGATCCAAAAGGAAGAACCGAAAGATCCAAAGGAGGAGGAGCATTTCTTCCACTCCCAAATGTGGGTAAAGGGTTCCTCGCTACAATTTATTCTCGACAGTGGGAGCCAAGAGAACCTCATTTCAGCAAAGGTCATGAAGCAGTTGCGCTTGCCAACCATAGCACACCCACAGTCGTACACCATCGGGTGGCTTCACCAAGGGCGGGATATCTGCATCATCCAATAGTTTTGCCTTCCCTGCGGCATCAATCCATTCACCAATGAGGTATTATGTGCCATTTCTCCTCTTGATGTTTATGATGTATTATTAGAATAACCATACTTGTGGAAGAGAAATGTTGTATATGAGTCTCGTCCTCCCACTATTATTGCTACTTTGGGAAATAAGTTATATAGGATACCAGAGGTACCACTACCTGCTGCTATCTCTTTGGTTACTGCAAAACAATGCAGCAAGCTGATTTAAGAAACCGGGAAATTTGTTTTCCTGATGATCTGCCCTGAGGGAAAGAGGAATATTGTGGCTAGGACCTCCAGACATGGTTGCTCTGCATGGCAACAACAAATGGACAAGTTCATGGAGGAGTACCAGGACATCTTCACCTCACCCACGTGGGTTCCTCTTCACTGGTAGGTCAAGCACCCGATCGATTTGACCCCATGTGTGTCGCTACCCAATGGACCGATATATCATCACTCTATTTTAGAGAACCATGAAATAAAGAGGCAGATTCAGGTGCTGCTATAGAAAGGTCACATCCAGCCAAGTTCGTCACCCTGTGGGAGCCCGATCGTGTTGGTGCAGAAGAAGGATGAGACCTGGGGACTCTATATTGAATATAGGGTGCTGAAAAGTGTCATTTTTTGGAATCAATACTTGATCCCACAGATTGATGACCTTCTAGACCAACTCAAAGGGGAAAAATATTTCAGCAAGATCGACTTGAAGTCTGGGTTTCCACCAGGTACCAATTGAACCGTCCCATGTGTGGAAGACTGCCTTCAAAGCCAAGAAGGGCCTATTTGAATGGTTGGTCATGCCTTTCGGGGTGAAAAATTCACCCGAAACCTTCATGAGGCTGATCGATGACATATTGCGGCCATTCACCAATTCATTTGTAGTAGTGTACTTGAATAACATCCTAATCTTTAGCCAGACATGGGAAGAGCACCTGCACCACATTTGATAGGTCCTCCAAACACTGCAGGAACACAAGTTGTGTGCCAATTTGGAGAAGTGCACTTTTGGCATGAACCAAGTTCAGTGTCTGGGATACATTATTGATGAGTGGGGGTTGCATGTGGATCCAAGTCATTCGGGATTGGCCAGCCCCAACCACTCTAACATAGCTTTTTAGCTTTTTGGGTCTTGCTAATTTCTACCGAAGGTTTGTGTTGGGATACTCTCATATCACTTGGCCCTTGAGACAAGTCACGAAGGGAGGAGCAAAAGAATTTTTTTTTTGGTCAGAATCTAAGCAGAAGGCATTCGTAGAATTGGAACATTGCCTCTATTGTGCCCTAGTAATCACATTAGCAGACTTGCAACAACCATTTGAGATCGAGACAGATGCCTCTGAGTATGCTATTAGGGAGTTCTTACTCAACTAGGGCATCAAGTGGCATATCATAGTGATATATTTTCCAAAACAGTCTGAAAGTATCCCACTTATGAAAAAAAGATGTATTACATTGTGCATGCTTTCCGAAAATGGAAGAATTACATTTTCGGGACGAAAATGATCATTCGCACTGACCACCGACCTCTGTAATTCATACAGACACATGGGAAGTTGTAGAAGGATCGCCACCAGAAGTGGTCGACATATACACAACAGTTTCATTTGAACATCAAGTACAAGAAGGGACACACCCATATGTTGCAGATTGCCTGATCTGACCACCGATCGTGGAGATAACCACTATGCTCAGCTCTTGTAGGAAAGTGATCTCTTATTGGCCGCTTCTCTACAAGAGAGATCTAAAATGCGACCACACATACAAGAAACTCTTCTCCTCCTACCTCGATGGAAAATTAAGTCTTCTATAATGCTTTCATAATCCTCGCCTCACATACTGCACCCGAACATTGTGCGACCATATACAATAAGGATCGGTTGAGAGTCAATTTCTGAGAAACAAACAACCCAAAAATTACTGCAGAGTTTATGTGTCCACCTGCATTATGAAATTGAATAATTAGAGAGGAGATTATATGACCATAACATGCGAGTACATATTAACGAAGAAGAAATGGGAACCCGATATTCCTGATGTGAAATATACGAGAATGAAGATAATTCTTTGGAAATATCAATCAATTCCCAAGATGCCCATTCCACCACAGGAATTCCTCTCATTGCTTTGCACGTTCCTGATGACAGTGGCAACGGTCACATAAAAAAACAAAATTGTTGCTACGAATTTGGCCATGATGGCCATGTAAAATGACCAGTCCTTGAATTCTCTTAAGTATAAAATTTTGCAAGGGGAACGCTCCTTAAATGCAAGTTTCTGTGATAATGCTTCCTTCTTCATTCTTCCAAAAACCCTAATCTATTATAAGGGCCTTCTCACACAGTAATTACCAAGTGCATAGAGAGACCATTGGAATGACTTGTATTTATAGCACCAATGACTCAATTCAGTATTGAAAAAGGGTCAGAAAGAAATATGCACCAAACCTGTGTATGCCATAAAAATCCTTACATTTATTTATAGGACCCTTCCTAGTCAAATACATAGCCATGACGCACAAAATATGTTGTTGAATTAAGCAAAACTCTTGGATGTTACATTAATAGTTCACCATCGTACTTCTAAATAGTGAATTAAAGCTGGCATGTCAGCAGACAAAATTATTTAATCAATGCTCGTCAAAACATTCACTTCCCTCCTATCAAACAATATAAACTTGTTATTCTAGAGGAAATATATGTTTGAAAGGTTATATAATATTTAATTTTAGTGTAATGTAAGTGATTTATCTTTATCATATAGCTTTGAAAGCAATTTGTTTACTAATTTTTTGTTTTTCTAGTGATCTTATATATGTTGTGATTCTTCTGAAATTTATGCCTTATGACATTTCCTTTGGAACATCTAGTGCAATTGCTACTTGTTATTCTCCCCATATAGATTCTATGGGCACACGTAATACGATATAATAATAACAATAATAATTGTGAAGTGAATTTATTTTGTGTGGGGAGATTAATGATTCTTATCCCAAGGAGATTCAATTTATTTTGGGTGGTCGGTAGTAATGATTTTGATCCTTTATAACTATACTCAATCTATTTTGGGTGTTGGAGAGCAATGATTCTTATTGCAATTTTAAGGTGATTTACCAATGGCAAGGTGTTTTAGCAATGGGGCCTCGACCAATTCGGCTAACACTTAGGCTAAATATATTATTATATTTTTAATAGTGGGGAGCAATGATTTTTTTTTCTCAATAAGGAGATTCATTTTATTTTGGGTAATGAAGAGCAATGATTCTTATTATAATGACAAGGTAAACTATAAATCATGACAAGGTGCTTTAACAATGAGATATGGAGAAATTAAATTAACCCTGGAAGACAAATATATTATTATAATAATTTCTAACTTTATTTTTAAGAATTTTGAGTTTTAATATTAGCTCATATTATATGTTCAAATTTACTTAAAAGACAAACTAGATTCCCTTAATTTATAACCCGAAAAATAATAATATTTAAAAAAAAAATTAATATTTAAAAAATAAATCAATCTTAGTGTGAAAAATATTTTTTTTGGTAAAGGAAAAGTGAACGTTAATTATTATTACTTTTTAAATATGATGAGTTGTGAGTACCCATGGGATGAGAATTATGGAATGTGGGTTGTTATTTATGGATTGTCGGTATCCATGTCACGACCCGTATGTATGAGTTGTACGTATCCGTAGCATGAGCCTAGTGGCATGTTCTATTAACAAGTGGGTTTTGGTAAGTCTAAAATATAATGTACTTCCCACAATTTACTCACAAAAAGGATAAATTGGCCGACCTCCATCACATAATCCCTCAACGAACATGAATATATTCATTCGTCGTTTTGGGATATAAGCATTTGTTATCGTGTGAATTGTGTTTTTGAATTGAGATATAACTAGCAATAAAGTGGCGAGAAAATAAAATTGCTTTTACAAAAATATTATTGAGACGAGATGGCTAATACTGCGAAGGAAAATGAATTTCCACAAAGAGACAAGAGACAGCGAGAGGTTCCACCTAGAAGGCAAGGGCTGAGGCCGCGAAAGTAATGGATTGTTTTTTTGTGGAAAGTTGTGTGTAGGTATTGGCCAATACACATGATCAGCAAACCATTCATTTCTTTGTATTTGCAGATCCATTACTACGTCAAGTACAGCTGACAATAATGCCTAGACCAGCGCACACAAATTTTAGACATCAAGTTTCTGCTCCTCCTTATCAAGTTTATGGTCAGGGTCCGGTTCCATACAATAATAGTATTCCTCTAGCTGCTTTAGTTCCTCGTCCTCCTCATGCTGCTCCTATATATGGTCATGGTCATGGTTTGTATGAGAAAATTTCGTTTCCGCCCGTTCCTACTACTCCAATTTATTGTCACGGTCTCTACAACAACATTTCATCTCCAAGTGAATCAATAAAGTTGTATCCTCAGGAGGAGGGGTTTCCTGGACCCAGATTTCCACCACCTCCTTCTCCTCACCATCAGGAAGAGGGAGAGAGACTTACCCAACCTCCGCGTCAAACAGAAAAAGTTGCTCTTACCCCAGAGTTAACAGGATTCACACTGGAGAAAACGATACAGCAGCCAGTGCATTATTGGTTTAGTCCAGAAAATCTACGCAAAGATGATTTTCTGAAAAAGGAAATGGATGCAGAGGGCTGGGTACCCATTTCACACATTATCACATTTAACAGTGTAAGTATCATAAACAATTGCATTACATTACCATACATAGTGAGCTTTTAATTACGAAATGAATACCTGGTATTGGGGCTAATACATGGATACATGCATGATGCAGCTAGCAAATATTGAGAACATCAATTGCTCTCTGGTGGCGGAGAGTATGCAAGATTCACCTTTCGTTGAAGTTCGAGTAAGCATTTTTTTTTCAAAAAGAAAACACATACTTACTTTCCATTGAAAAGAAAATTCGGGTAGCCATGCCTATTTTATTCTCATTTCTGTTGTTTGCATATTTCTGATATTATTTCTATAACAGATGGAAGACCTGATGATAAGGAAGCGCGGTGACTGGTTCAACTATCTGCCGCAACGTCCTTAGTTTCTGTTCAATTAGTCTTCAAGGATTAAGCAGAAGGGAACTCAAAATCCCTGCTGTGGAACCTCTGGAATTTATTGTTAATCTGTTGCATCGAGTGTTCGATTCAACCCTTATTCCTGTATATTAAGCCTAATTTCTGATATAATTTCTTCTTTCAGGAAATGCGAGCAAATTAAGAGTTCTGTTATGGTCGGTGCTGTATATCCATCTCCGTCTTTGTACATACATTTACTGAATTCACACTTTACCTTGAGTAGTATAAGATCCAACAGTGAGAACCTAGCAAAGGTTGGACTCTACGTTCTCATATTTCTGGGCGTTTTTGATAGATTCTTTCCCAAAAACACTGACGGGCTGCCAGCCAGTATTTGGACTCTACGTCTGCCTTTTTTATGGCGTTTCTGATAAATTCATGCCCAAAAACACTAATGGTCTGTAACAAATTTGCTTGTCGTAAATAAGCGAGGGTGTAAAGCTGGGGAATTTGTACCCGCATTCCCTTCGCAAATTTATAATTTCTGTTTAGAATTTGTTGCATTGTTCAATGACTCTCATTTTGGCTTAGCGTTTGCATGTTTTCGCAGACTTTTCCATTTAGTTTTTGCTTTACTGAACCATCTTGATGTGTGTGCAAGGGTTTAATGATTATCATGGTATCAATATGTCTGTAAATATCACAAAGAAATGAAAGTTCAGATTTTCACAGTAGGATTGTGTGTGTTTTTTAAGGAAACATAAATAAGAAGACATGGCTTTTTATTCCTGAAATTTGTTGTAGTGCATTGGACATTCTTGTTTTATTGATAAAATTAGTTGTAGTACATTGTAAATTGTTGTTTTCTCATGGAAAACAATTTCAGATTAGCCAGATTATGATTCAAATAATTGGTCAACAACAATTTATTTTGAAATCTTGTTAATAACTTGTAAAGGTTTCAAATCTTGTTAATAACCTGTAAATGTGAATAATAATAGGTTTTTGAAAGCAGAACCTCAAAGGATTCACTCCAACTATAACAATACAATAAATACCAAGGATTACTTTAGGGTTTTGCATTCTGCAAATTATAATCAAAGAAATTTACACCCAGTGATAGATTAGTTGAATTTCCACTAGATTAGTTGAATTTCCACTAGATGTAAATACAATAAGGTATTCAGTTTAAGAGTGTAAACAACTTGATATTATGATTTAAACTTGAAATTTTTATTAAAAAAAAAAATACAAAATAAAATACCAAATTATTAGGAAAATTTTCTTTGAGCAGATTTGTATTACCTGCATTACCAAAGTAAGCAAACTCATTGAAATATTGCACACAGATAATTTTTTTTTTTTTGTTATTTAGCCAGAGTAAATTGAGATTGTATATAGAGGATGAGTTTTCAGAGTTTGATGGTTTATTTTAGAGATGAATCTAATTTTATTTTTACAAATTTATGATTTTAATATTGAAGGTATAAATATTTATTTTTTATCATTTTTTAAATAAAGAGTTAGAGCCACCCTAGAATATCCATAACCACCAAGAATATGCAAAACCATTTCAGAATATGCATAATTGTTAAAAATATTAGATTATTTTAATTCTAAATTTATTTATTCAACTCGTAAGAATAAAGTGAAAAAAATATTAGATTATTTTTTATTCTTTATATATATAAAACAATTCATATAGACAAAAATAAAACATTTGGGAGTAAAAGGAATGGACAAGGGACATTTCACAATGCCGGTAATTTGGGAGCGAAAAGAGAGTATTGAGGGTATCTACCCCTAACATGTCATTTAGTTTCCAATTTCATAATTTTATTTTTATAACAAGATTGGCATATCATAATAGAATTTTGGCTTTTCTATTTATGTATATAGTTGAAGACGATCGTTTCTCTTTGTTATGGTTTTAGAAGTGGAGAATGATTATGTTTTAACAATCTTTTTATGAGATTTAACCCCCAAAAAATGTACCAAGGTTGCAAGAGCACCATATTGCAATACATGATGACAACAATATATTTGGGAAAATATTCAAATCTTCTCAATGGATAATCAAGTAATATTTTTTGACATTATTATCTTCTTACCTTTTTTCTCAAATAATATATATCCAGATATCTTTACTTAGGATATGAAAATACAAATAGATGCATTTTGTCATTATCAATCCACTATTCATGCCAATTTCCTTTTATATGAAATGATAAAGATAAGAATTGGATGGTAGGTTTTGTTTCCTATATGTTTTCCAATAATGAGATTCAACTGAATTAAATTAGGAAATTTTAGTTTTTGATAACAATTTTTTCAATGCATGTATGAGTGTATATAGAATAGAAAATTTGAGATAGTCCTGTAAATATAAGGTATATTTACTAATGTTGAACACATATGTTGAATCTATAATTAAATTCAACTCAGAAATTTCATTTTTTTGTCAATGCAAGTATACCTGAAATGGAATAGAAAATTTGAGTTAGAGGATGAAAATGTGAGATATATTTACTAATGTTGAATATATATGTTGAAACTCTGAAGTGGTAGCAAGTGTTCTAGAAAAAATAAAACATTATGGGGTGATCAAAAAATGAAAATGAAATTGGATTGAGATTAGAAATGAAGTTCATACTCTATAGCTAATAGACTCACTCACATTCAGAGTAAATCTATAGGATGTTAGATAGCATTACTGTGGAGATAAAGGATGTATAATATGTAGAAATTTGAATAACTGGTATATTATTCACCGAGATTCTCCTGATCACACACTATTTTAGCTTCATGCATAATACAAAATCTCTTCTACCATTGATCATTACATGTGGAAATAAAATCAATTTCATGCACACAGTCACACATATGAACACGGTATTTAATGGGAAAGTTTAAAGCTGAAAACCCCAACTATCTGTATATTATATGTCATGGATATCATGTAACAATCATAGTAAAAAAGCTCCTCGCAAGCTCTCATGCACACCCTCAATTTTTACAGACTATCAAGCTAGATCTAGCAAAACACATGCTCCAATCTTTTTCCACTTGATAGGCAGCCTCTATTGCATTTTTTATGCTATGGGATGGCTTCATTAAATAGATAAACCACCTGGCTTGTATTGCGCAATCCTCATGGGCTTCTCCACCTATCTGTGTGTTGCAAATGGCAACTGTATAGCCACAACTAATAGTTAACCTGCTCTTTCACTTATTTCTGCACTGGTCTCCAGTGAAACTATCCATGCACTGAAGTTAACTGATGTATTATTTAGTTGATTAATGAGTTTATAATTAGTGAATTAGTTAATAATTAATTCACACCACTCTCACTAATTGTATCAATTAGTTAAACTGAATAAAAATAGCTTAACTATGTTTAGATTAGTAAACTGAATACAACTCCACTAACTTCCTCAATCAACTCCACCAAACTCTGTCACATGAGTTCTAACTGAAGTATCCATGCAATAGCTCCACTCAACCCCTAGGAATAGCGTAATTCCTTCTGTCAGCTCCTGTGCCACTTCTGTGCACTTAACTAAAGTGCTCGAAGAGAATAAGATAATGTTTAGAGTTTAAATATTATTAAGAGCTAATAATATTCGACATATCTATTTTTAGACTCACAATTTAAAATTAGATTCCACCCAGTATGTCTAAAAATAGAAGTCCATCTATTTTTTCCGACTTGACCAACCATCCACAAATAACATCCTGCAACTTATAGAACATGATCCATATGTCTAAAAATAGACTTTGCGCCAAAAATAGCCTGCGGGCCCACTTAGTGAAGGCGACTCCTTTCCACTAAGCTCATCATCTTGTTGCAATCTGAACATAATATCTGTATTACAAATGTTTTTTAATATTCATGAGGTTAATCAAAGAAAGGTTTTATGCCTTATAATATCTATATAAATAGAAAATCCAGTCTCTCTATTTCTAACAATCCACTAAATGTTTATCAAATTAATCGAGACTTTATATCTTATTATTTTTATGTGGATAAATTATTTCATGTCTTCCAATATCCAAATATTTTTATATATTCATTGTAGGTTTGCCACGCACATATAACATGCAATGAATAGATAATGGCTTTATAACAAGCATAGTTTAAAAAAATGTTTAATTAATTTATATAACTTATATTTTAATAAAAAAATTGATAAAGAAAATGTTTAACTTTTTTATTTTTTTTTATTTTTTCAAATTTTTAAATAGATATATAGAAAAAAAATCAAATAAAAATATAAATTTTCTTTAGTATTTACTTTTAAATACTAATTATATTTAAGCATGTAATGTAAATGTACAAAAATAAATGTCTAAATAATGAAAATAATTTAGATGAAGGTGTTTAAATATTTGAAAGGGAGTTATAAATATTGGAATGAGAGTGGTTTTTTCAGGTTGGTTGATCCTTATAATATTGTGAAGTCCAATAATATGGTGCATAATGTGATGGTTGATCACTGAATTTGTAATATGATTTTAAAAAAATTCAGTAATTTAAATGAAAATTTAACATAGAAATAAAATTTGTGATAGTATAATCCTATAAATCAAGGCATTAATAACATGTTTGCATTATTAATAATCATTGGTTCCATGTCGAATAACATATATGATATACTTATGTTTTAATATTCAAAAAAACATCTTTAATCATTTGAAGTTTTCAAATCTAGGTATGAGCCTCATTGCCTCAAATCTAGGTAGGACCTTTGCATGTCTCAAACTGCCATACATGTCATATTGAGCATACCATTGGCCTTGGATTGGAATTCCAGTGCCAGTAGGTTGTTTTCAGTAGTATGTATGTGTCTATAGATAATGAAAATTATTTAGGGAAGAAGTAAATGCATTTATTCCTAAATAAATCTTTGAGGAATTTACAAAATGAAATTTTTTATATGCCTAAAGATTTTTTTAGGACCTAATACATGGACTTATTTCTTAGATAATTTCCAATTTTTTGGTAAATATACCTATTACTCAAAAACAGCTATTGGCATCAACACCCTTAATCATATGTCAATAATTTCCCTAGGATGCCATGTGTAGTTTTTTTAGGTTTTCTTCTTGGACCAAAATACATAAAAACTTTTCTTAAAACCTAAAGTTCATTTTTTTTCCCATGAACATGTCTATGGCCATGTTCAGGGCCTCAAGACTCATGTTCGAAGTGATATTATTGTCCCAAGGTGAATATAAACTTTCCTTATGGAATAAGTATAAATTTTCCTACCTAAACATGCTCAAGGAATCCTCACCCAAATCCTCAATAAAACTCATCACCCCATGCTAATTAATGAAAGTGTAATTTGATCGACTTGATATAACATTGGAGCAATCCATCCTTGATCATACAATGAAACACATGTTTTTCTATGTGAACTCTATCCATCACGAATTTATTTTATATTATGGTCATTGTGTCCAACATTTTCATTGCACATGTAATGGACATGAATAAATCTAGATTTCCTCCAACATTTTTACATATTGCGGTGCACAACATTAAAGTGAAGTTTTTATATGTTTTTTACTATGGACCATAAAGGTTGTTTGGCTAATATACACTGAACCATGAGGAGATTAGGGTAGCTCTTGCAAAAAAAAATTAAACTTATTATTTAATCAAAATAAGATCTATATACACTAGATATTACAATTAAGCAACCCAATTTTCTTCATAAAACAAAACAAATTTTATTTTTGTCAACTAAATCATATAGGTTCATGTATATAGAATATTTCAAAAATGATAAATGGATTTGAAGCAGAGATTGAGACCCTTAGTGTAATTCGGCATGCCAACATCTTAAAGCTCATGTTTTTCATCTCAAGTGCATAATCAAAATTAAAGTTATTGGCATTTGAGTACATAAAAAATGGTAGCATTTTGAGTTCCTTTAAGGGGGATCGAGGATGTTGTTTAAATTTTTAATAGGATAGATGGAATGGTGACAATTATTTAACATTAGGGAAGTTGATTCGGCCCACTCTAAAGCTACGTCAGAAAAAAGAAGAAGAAGAAAGATAAAATAAAATGCAAACAATGAAGGAGGGAATTGTAAAAATTACCTATGTCTATTTAGTTGATATTGCAATCATAATTCTCATCCCCAGCTAATGAATCATGTGCCAATATAATATTGCAAATATATGAAAATAGAGATTGGCCGAATATGTTCAAAATAAGCAATATCTTTGCAGACTTGAATGTTATGGTGATTGGGAATATCTCCCTTATGATATTCATTGGTAGATAACTAAAAAGAGTTTTGAATTGGTTCATATGCTATTTCTAAACGAGGGTATCTTTTCAAGAAACTGTTTAAAGGAAGATGAGTTTATTTAACACCAAAATGGTAGAATTTGAAAAAAATTCCCTAATTTGTCCATATTCAAGTTCAAGTAAACATCTCTCCTTTACCTTATTCTAGTTTCAAAGTGACAGAAATGCATTAAATACCATTGTTGGATTATTTGGAAGTGAATGCAATAGTGGCTTTCAATTGGAACCATGGAAGCCCATTTTCTTTCCACTCTAAAACACATAATATGTTTTTGTAAATCAACCTTTCATTTGGATCTGTGCAATTCAATTTTATTTCCATTTTAAAACACGGAATATTATTTTGTAAATAAAACCCAAAATTGCTTTCCTATGTCTGACAAGGATTATGGTTGTCTAAACAATTCGACTACTCAACAAAATAGCAAAATTTATATAAGTAGTTTTTATGGTACCATTTCACTATTTGTAGTATCAAGACCTTTTGAACCTTCCATTTCAGTGAGAAGTCCATTTGGAAAATTAAAGAGCATGAGAAATTCAAATTCCTAAAATAGTGATTGTCCTTTAAGCAGAGATTATTTTTCCTTTGTTGAAAAAATTCAATGTCCATTTGTATTTTTGGGAACATTTATACAAGTAAAGACTTCAAAAATATGTAGTTGACGGAATTTTAAATAGAAAAAATATAGGGAGAGTTAGAATTTATTTTCGAAAGAAATTATTCCAGAAAGCATGTATAGTGGTAAATACACTACTACATCCAGCAATTTGTTATAATAAGTCATAAGTCATTATGAAACATGGGGGTTTCATTATCTATTGTTTCTAGAGATAATTTTGATTTTGTTTCTAGGTTAGTTGAATAACTCCATGACTTATTGGCAAATATTAAGCTCTCTGGTTTTCAACAACTTATGAGTTTGCAGAAGGCCAATGGCATCAATCTCATGGAAAATTTTAAGGATGAAAAATTATCTTGAAGTTTAAAAATATTGGTGAATCTCACCAGTCCCTAATATGAAAATTTTAAAATGTTTATTGATGTATTTGTAAAGTTATTCAAATTAATAATGATTTCAAATATACTATTTATATAATGCTGGTGCTTTTTAAGGTAAAATAATTTTATATTGTAAAATTTGGGCAAATCATTTTTATAAAAAAAATGGAAATTTGTGAATTTTTGTTTGGAAAAATCATGGAAAATTAGCCCACTTGATAATATTAGGCCCTATAATTTTCCATGATTTCTCTCAGTGCAAATTTTCCAACATTGAGAGATTATTAGCAATGATATTAACAAATTCTCTTAAATTATTAGTATTGGTTCACTTAGTGATTAAAGCAATTACACTGCCTCAGAACACATAATATTCCATTTTATTTTTGGAGATAAATTACAATATAGGGGGTCATAAATTAGTATGCAAGAAAATATAAAGGGAAATGTTGAACATAAGGAGTAGAGGGGGAATTTTTAAGGCCTAGACATTAAGCTTTACTAAAGCCCAGTGGCCCATGTTATCTTATAGTATATTGAAGAGTCGAACAAATGATTCACTAAAGCCCAGTGGCCCATGTTATATTATAGTAGATTGAAGAGTCAAACAAACGATTCACTATTATTTTTGTAAAAAATTATTTTGATGTGTTTTTGTATAATTTTATATTTTTCACATCAACATTCTTATCCTAGTTCATTTTCGCAGTTATTTAGTTAGACTTGTATTCACAAACATTATGAAGAAACTTATGTTAGAACTTCCTTATTATGGTTGTAAACATTTCTGAATTTGTTGAACAACCAAATGCACTTCAAGATATTTACTATTCCTTTGTATTATTCAATGATCCTTACACAATTTTTTTATCCTATGTCTAAAAATTTATAATCATGAATATAGAGATTTTTGATATCTATGGTCAATATTTATTATGACATCAAATTTATTCTAATATCTATTGTTAATATGTATTTTAAAATGAAATATTTTACATGGCGTGAATGAGGTTAGCCTATAATCCTTATGACCTAAGTTAAATGACTAGAATAAATTCCTAATTGCCACTATGTTTGATGCCCTACCAATTAATGTTAAGGACAATCACTCTCGTCAACATTTTTTATATCTGTGGAATTTGGTGCATATTTTATCTTTAAAATTCTTATGTATCTCCTAGTAAATCAATTTTGTATTTCTACAACATGGGATTATGGCCCCTAGTTACAACCCTTTGATAATTTTCTCAATCTACATATACATAAGTTATTCCCCCACATGCATATTATGACAAAGAATTTATGGGTTTGGTCCAACTTGCACTAAACCATTTAATAAAATTTACTCTTGGATTAGTAATAAAAATTCAACCCACCATTCAATATACCTAACAATGTCTCCCAAACTCCATAGGTCTTTAGACAAAATAAATTGTCCTTCTTGCAAAATATTTCTTGTTATAATGGAATTTCCCTTCCTCAAACAATAATTTCGAACATTCTCATACTCTTATGGAAAATATCACTAGACATCACATGTCTCTCTACTCCCATACTCTATTTCAAGAAACAAACATACATGAAAATCCATTCATACTTTACATAGTGACATGTAATTTCTTTTAGAGATACAGATATTCATGGATGAAAATAAAAAAGCCTTTCAATAATCCATACATTATACATCGGATAAAGACTTATCTATACAACATGGGCATACTCTCCCCCTATTTAGACATTTGTTTGACTTGTAGGATCACAAATCCCCTATTTTTTTTCCTCCTATCCCTTAAATACTTATTTTTTAGGCTTTCTTGATTTCTTATTTCAACTTGTTCCCTTTATTTCCTTACACACCTCTATATATTAGAAAATATATAATTAAAAGTGGGAATTCTTAACTAATAGCTTCCTCAATAAAGCTATAATTGTCCCTCTCTCTAGAAGCATCATGACACTTGTATCTTTTACATTATGCCACATGGATAAGAACTAGCTCGTCGAAATTCCCTAACAATATAGATTCGTTCTAGAACTAAGACACATGTATTTACACAAAAATTCATAACTCCTAATTTTCTACAAACTATATTTGAGGGAATCCATTCCCCTTTGGAAAATTTCATGGCCTCCTTGGGTCTCAGTAAAATTATTATGTAGGGGGTCGATGCTCCTACATCACGACCACTATGATGAATTTTCTTTCCCGATGTTGAAATATAAAACAACGTGCCCATATTTGAGTTTGAATTAAATGCAAATTTAGTGTGTACTACTCAAAACGTTTTCTCAGTAATTTGGTACCACTTTCATTTAAGCTTCCAGATTTCTCCATACCTTCTACCATCCTCCTTACCATATAAACTCTCTGGAAATTAACTAACAATATCTTTGGGTTGTGGAACATGACATTGGCATGTGCACTCCCAAAGAAAAGGTGGGCTACTGGAATGGAAATAAGCCTCCCTCGTTCTGTCTTCTTTTCTTCTTCAGGTTTCTTTATTTAGATGTTATTATTAAAGAAACTTGGATATTTATACTAAAATTTTCAAAAAATATTAATAAAATAAAATTATGTATTAAAGAACTAAACACACACATATATATATATATATATATATTTATTTAATTTTACAAAAAAAAATTATCCTTGAAAATGATTTTAAAATTTTATTCTTGGTATCACTAGTATTTTATTTAACCATTAAAAAAAAAATAGTAGATCTAAAGGCCAATATAACTTGTTGAATAAATTCAAAAATATCTTAAGTTTTTAAAATAATAATAAAATAAAATATATAAAAAATAATACTGAATAACATTAATTTCTTTTAAATAAAAATATCATATAAAAATCAAATATAAGGTTAATTTTCAATATATCATAAAAATAAAATAAAGTCTTGTTTTTCAAATTTAAAAATACCATAAAAATATTAAATCTAAATTTATTTTTCAAAATATTGTAAAATTTAAGGAAATGATATAATTTTGAGTACATTGTAGAAGATAATCCTTATAGCCAAAAGAACTTAATATTTGATAGAAATAAAAATGATCTATTTCTAAATGAATTAAAAACTAATTTGCTTCCTTTATCTAGTATAGACAACATAGATGACCTCTATCATAATTTTACTACAACCCTCTCATATTGTATTAACAATTTCGCAATTGAAGCTTCAAGTAACAAAGGAAATAGCAAAACCAACCCATGGTATGACCAAGATTGTAAAAGTGCCAGGAGAGAAATTAAGGAGGCCCTTGATGAATCTCTTAAAATTGACAAGATACAAATATACAAAGCCCTAACTAAAAGGAAAAAAGGCAATATATTCATAAAAGACAAGAGAATCTCTTGCGCCTCTCTAACGTGGCTCCTAAGAAATTTTGGAGGAAGATTCTAAATAGGAAAACTAAATATAATAATAAAATTGCTTTACATGACTAGAATTACTATGTTAAAAAGATTTATGAATCTCCGAATGTTAGGGATAACTTTGAAACCCTGCTCACAATGAAAGAAGTTTTCTCATTAGAAGACATTGATTTTAGGGTTAAACGCCTAGAAAATTGGAAAAGTAAAGACATTGAAGGTTACCAAGTGGAAATCTTAGAAATTGGAGGTCTTGTCCTCGTCCCCCACATCCACAAGCTTTTGAATCAAGCAGTCAAGAAAGGGTTCCCTAAACCATGGACTCAGAGCCTCATTATCAATATTTTTAAAAGTGGGGATACAAATAACCCCTTTAATTATTGGACAATTATGATCAACCCTCTCTTAGCCAAGTTATATGGTATTATTTTGGAAAAGAAGTTGAGAATGTGGCTTGAAAGTGAAGGTAAGTGGGCTAAATCCCAAGTGGGTTTTAGAAGGCAATACTCAACAACGGACCACCTCATCACGCTTAGGATCATTGTGGAGGAATGTTGCAATGATAAATCCAATGTCTTATGTTTCTGTTGAGATTGCAACAAGATGATGAGCTTAGTGGAAAGAAGTCACCCTCACAAAGTTGGCCCGTAGGCTATTTTTGGCGTAAAGTCTATTTTTAGACATATGGATCATGTTCTATGAGTTGTAGGATGCTATTTGTGGATGGTTGGTCAAGTCAGAAAAAATAGACGGACTTCTATTTTTAGGCATATTGGGCGGAATCTATTTTTAGATTGCCAGTCTAAAAATAGATATGTCAAATATTATTAGCTCTTAATAATATTTGGACTATAAACATTATCTTATTCTCTTGGAGCACTTTAGTTAAGTGCAATGCATGTGGCACAAGAGCCGACAAAAGGAATTACGCTATTCCTAAGGGTTAAGTGGAGCTATTGCATGGATACTTCAGTTAGAACTCATGTGAGAGAGTTTGGTGGAGTTCATTGAGGAAGTTAATGGAGTTGTGTTCAGTTTAACTAATCTAAACATAGTTGAGCTAGTTGTATCTAGTCTAACTAATTGATACGCTAGTGAGAGTGGTGTGAATTAATTATTAATTAATTCACTAATTGTAAAATCATTAATCAAATAAAGAATACATCAGTTAACTTCAGTGCATGGACAGTTTCAGTGGAGACCAGTGAAGAGATAGGTGAAAGAGAAGTGTGACTATCAGTTGTGACTATACTGTTGCATGATTTGCAACAACCAGTGATTGGAGAAGCTAATGAGGATTTCGTAGTACAAGCCAGGTGGTTCGAATTTATTTATGAGCCATTCTACAACATTTATTACGCAATAGAGGTAGGCTATCAGGTGGTAGAGATTGGAGCATGTGTTTTGCTAGATCTAGCTTGATTAGTGTGTAGCAATTGGAGATTGTGCTGAGAGCTTGTGAGAAGATTTGTACAATGATTATTACATGATATCTATGACATATAATATTCAGATAGTTGGGGTTTTCATTTTTAAGCTTTCCCATGAAATATTATGTTCATATGTGTGAATTTTTATGGTTTTAATGTGTGCATGCAATTGAGTTTATTTCTGCATGTAATGATCAATGGTAGAAGAGATTTTTTATTATGCATGAAGATAAAATAGTGTGTGATCAGGAGAATCTTGGTGGATAACATATCATTTATTCAAATTTATACATGGTATCAGAGCGATATTGATCATTGGAGAAATTGCAAAACATTGTAGCGGTTGAGTTTTGTGCTTGTGGAATTCGAATTTGTAGTAGTGTTTTCCTGGTGTTGAAGTTGAGATGTATTTCAACAGATTGCAATTGGATTATGACCTTGAAGGCAGCTCGAATTATATTGCATGGAAGGATAGGATGGAGGCAGTGCTAGATGACAATGGGTTGAAGGAGTTCATAGATGCAGAAATTCCAAAACCTGCTTCTAGTGATGCTGCCGCACTTGATGCATGGAAAAAGAAGACAACAAAGTGTCGAAGGATTCTGTTGGAAGGTGTGAAGGATCACATAGTGGCCAGCCTTCATGGTAAGGCTTCTCCATTCTTCATGTGGAAATTTTTGATAGATTTATTTCAAATCAAGAGCGACCAAAGGAAGTTGGCGCTCAAGGATAAACTCAGAAACATAAAAATGGAGAAAGGCGACAGTATGCCCAAGTACCTCACAAAGTTCATCCAATGTAGGGATGAGCTGGGAAGTGTGGGGGTTACTGTTGATGACGAGGACCTAGTGAGTTGAGTTGTCCTTGGTCTTCCGAAGAGTTGGCATTCCTATCAGGACTCTGTCAATGGTCGGGAGAAATTGCCAGGATGGGAGCGACTTTGGTCAGATCTTATGCAAGAGGAGATAAGGCGAAGTACCAAGGACAGATCTTCATCAAAGAACTCTGATGAAGAAAATTGCACTTTGGCAACCAAAGAAAAGAAGGGGAAGAGAAAGAAGCATGCTTCTCAATCCGGTGTGAAAGGCAAGAAGCAGGACATGTCCAAGGTGAAGTGCTTTCACTATCACCAACACGGACATTCCACCACTAGTTGTCCACAGAAGAAGAAAAATAAGCAGGCTGCTAGATCTGAAGCTGGAGAGGCCTTAGCCTCGCATTTTGAGCTGGATTTTTTGCTAATTACATGCTTGGTCTCAAGTGTGATGGGTTCAGTGTGGTTTCTTGATAGTGGTGCATCTTTTCACATGATAGGAGATCGGGATTTGTTTACTGATCTAGATGAGAAAGATCTTGGAGTGCACATCGAGATGGGTGATGATGGTAGATATAGTGCGACTGGTATCAATACCATTTCCTTTGAGAGGGAGTCTAGTAAACACTTCATTTTGAAGGAAGTGATCCATGTTCCAGGATTGAAGAAGAATCTGGTCTCTATGGCGATGTTAGAAGACAAGGGATATGATGTTGTCTTTGGTGAGGGAAAGGCTTTCCTGCACAGTAAGGCAATTGGTGAGACCTAGAGGATAGGGGTTCGAGTTAAGAACCTTTATCAATTGTAGGTAGATGGTTGTGCAGTAATGGTAGGCAAGGCAGAAGGAGTGGTGAGCCGGGATGATGACGAGTTGTGGCATCGAAGATTAGGCCACCTTCACCATGGAGCTTTGAAGATACTGCAGGAGATTTCTACTGGGCTTCCTAAGGGTACTCTTGCGCAGTCAGATCAGTGCAAAGGATGTACCTTAGGAGAATTTGTGAAAGCCACCTTTAATGAGAAGGATAGTCGCGCCACGACGATCCTTGAGAGAATTCACACAGACGTGTGTGGACGTTTCTCAGTAGCTTTGAAAGAAAAGCACATGTACTATGTGATATTTGTTGATGATTTTTCTCGTAAGTGCTGGATCTTCTTCATGCAGAAGAAGAGCGAGACATACTAAAATTTCTGTGAGTTCAACGCACTGGTTGAGAAATAATCAGGGAAGCAGGTGAAGGCTCTTAGGAGCGACAATGGTGGTGAATTCATCTCTCGCGAATTCAAGGACTTTTGCAGTGCAGAAGGAATTCAAAGAGAGCTCATAGCACCTCATAACCCACAACAGAATGGAGTTGCTGAGCGGAAGAACAGAATGATCGTGGGTGGTGCACGGGCGATGTTGCATGATCAGGGCCTTCCCATACACTTGCGGGCTGAGGCATGCAATACTGCGGTATATGTGCAGAACCGTTTTCCTGACAGGGTACTTGGTATGAGTACACTCGAGGAGGCATTTTCTGGTAAGCAGCCTAATATTTCCCATTTGAGGATTTTGGTTCACCTGTTTACATTCATGTGACGAAGGATGCCAGGAAGAAGCTGGAGCCGATTGCAGAGGTTGGGATATTTGTGGGGTACATTGATACACCCCACAACTATCGTGTGTATTTTCCAGACATTCACAAGACTGTTGTGCGACGGGATATCAAATTTCATGAGGAGAAAGCCATGAAGTGTTCTCTTGAGAGGGAACCACACTTGCATGCAGATGAGGAGCTATTAGTTCCTAAGGATGATTCTTTGGATGTGGATCAACCATAAGAGGAGGTTCATGGAGTCGAAGAGACCACTCATGCAGTGCCAATCATCAGAGGGCGAAAGCGCACTACATAAGCTGAGCGATTGGCTGAAGATGCAGAGAAGGTTGTAGGAGCACCTACATCACATCACAGACAGAGACAATCACCTGACCGGTATACTGGATACATGTCTATTATGAGCAAGTGTATCGTGATGGAGCCATCCTCTTTCGAGTAAGATGTGGAGGATATCGCATGGGTAGATGCCATGGTGGAAGAGTATGATTCGATTATCAGAAATAGTGCATGGGAGATTGTCCCAAGGCCAGAAGGGAAATCAGTGGTTGGTTCGAGATGGATCTACAAAGTGAAGCAGGAAGCTGACGAGAATGAGGAGAAGTACAAGGCAAGGTTTTTTGCCCGAGGCTTCTCACAGATTGAGGTGATCGATTATGAGGAAGCCTTTGCACCTGTCGCAAGGTATTCTTCCATACGGACGATTCTTGCTCTCTCAGTGCAAATGGGGTGGAACATTCATCAGATGGATGTGAAGACTGTGTTCCTGAATGGGGTGATTGAGGAGGAGGTGTACATAGAGCAGCCCGAAGTTTTCGAGATCTTTAGCAGCGAGTCGCATGTGTGCAGGCTCAAAAGAGCGTTGTATGGGTTGAAACAAGCACCTCGTGCTTGGTACACACAGATAGACAATTATTTCACCGGACTTGGAAAGAGTGAGGTGGATCCGAACCTATACCATATCATGGTGGAGGGTAAGTTGCTGACCGTTGTACTTTATGTAGATGATTTGATTTTGACAGGTGATGAATTGTTGATACACTCATGCAAGGCTGATCTTGCAAAGGAGTTTGAGATGAAGGACTTGCGCTTCCTTCATTATTTCCTGGGATTGGAAATTTGGTAGCGCAGTGATAGACTATTTGTTTCACAAGGCAAGTATTCCCAGGAGATACTGGAGAAGTTCAACATGCATGGCTGCAAGCCTGTTGATACTCCTCTTCCTGGTGGTTGGAGGAAGGAGGATGCTACTTTGACGAAGGTAGTGGATGCCACTATTTATCGATGGTTGGTGGGGTCGCTTATGTATCTGGTCAATACACGACCCGAGATATGCTATGCTGTTAACCAGCTTTCACAAGCTATGGTTAAGCCTACCAAGCTCTTTTGGAAGGCAGGAAAGCATGTATTGAGATATCTCAGAGGCACATAGGGATATGGATCATGGTACAGACAGGAGGATGAGTTGAGGCGGCATGGATTCATGGACCGGTATCATCATATTAGAGATTGTGTGCAGCAGAATATCATGTTACTTTCATATATTCCCATGGAGGATCAGGATGCTGATATCTTGACGAAGGCGCTCACCAGGAGCAAATTCGAATACCACAGAGGCAGGATAGGGGTGGCAGATAATCCTTATCTTGTTGAGAGGGAGTTTTGAGATTGCAACAAGATGATGAGCTTAGTGGAAAGAAGTCACCTTCACTAAGTTGGCCCGCAGGCTATTTTTGGCGCAAAGTCTATTTTTAGACTATGTCTATTTTTAGCCATATGGATCATGTTCTATGAGTTACAGGATGCTATTTCTGGATGGTTGGTCAAGTCAGAAAAAATAGATGAAATTTTATTTTTAGGCATATTGGGTGGAATCTATTTTTAGATTGCCAGTCTAAAAATAGATAGGTCGAATATTATTAGCTCTTAATAATATTTGGACTATAAACATTATCTTATTTTGTTGGAGCACTTCAGTTAAGTGCACAGATGTGGCGCATGAGCTGACAGAAGGAATTACGCTATTCCTAAGGGTTAAGTGGAGCTATTTCATGGATACTTTAGTTAGAACTCATTTGAGAGAGTTTGGTGGAGTTGATTAAGGAAGTTAATGGAGTTGTGTTCAGTTTAACTAATCTAAACATAGTTGAGCTAGTTGTATCTAGTCTAACTGATTGATACACTAGTGAGAGTGGTGTGAATTAATTATTAATTAATTCACTAATTATAAAATCATTAATAAACTAAAGAATACATCAGTTAACTTCAGTGCATGGACAGTTTCAGTGGAGACCAGTGAAGAGATAGGTGAAAGAGCAGTGTGACTATCATTTGTGACTATACTGTTGCATTATTTGCAACAACCAGACACAGAGAATCCAACAGAGGACTATACATGTTTTAAAAGAATAAAGTTATTTATATTTACCGCTACATTGGATACAGATACATGCTATCAGGTGACAGAGATTGGAGCATGTGTTTTGCTAGATCTAGCTTGATTAATGTGTAGCAATTGGAGATTGTGCTGAGAGCTTGTGAGGAGATTTGTACAAAGATTGTTACATGATCTCTATGACATATAATATATGGATAGTTGGGGTTTTCAGCTTTAATCTTTCCCATGAAATACTCTGTTCATATGTGTGAATGTTTATGGTTTTAATGTGCACATGCAATTGATTTTATTTCCGCATGTAATGATCAATGGTAGAAGAGATTCTGTATTGTGCATGAAGATAAAATAATGTGTGATCAGGAGAATCTTGGTGGATAACATATCAGTTATTCAAATTTCTACATTTTCTCTGTGGACTTTAGAAGGGATTTCGATACGGTTCCTAGAAATAACCTATGGAATAGATTAGAAGAGCTAAATGTTCCTTTTGAGCTGATAGCAGCCGCGATAAGGTTATACAAGAATGTAATTTCCAAGTTAAATATCAATGAGGGGTGCTCGAAAGATATTAAATGTAATATGGGAGTTAAACAAGGTTGCCCCCTCTCCCCTACCCTATTTGGCATTTACATCGAAAAACTCGAAGGTTGTTTAGAGGAAGCAGGTTGTGCTGACACGATTTTAGTTGGGATAGTCATCATCCTTCTTCTCTATGCTGATGATATTATTCTTCTCACAAGGTGCCCATCTGATCTTGATAAGAAACTTAGAATTGTTAAGGATTTGTGTTCTACCATGGGTATGATTGTTAACATTGACAAAACAAAAGTAATGATTATCAAGTCCAAGAAGGACACTTAAATCAATGAGGGGTGGTCGAAAGATATTAAATGTAATATGGGAGTTAAACAAGGTTGCCCCCTCTCCCCTACCCTATTTGGCATTTACATCGAAAAACTCGAAGGTTGTTTAGAGGAAGCAGGTTGTGCTAACACGATTTTAGTTGGGATAGTCATCATCCTTCTTCTCTATGCTGATGATATTATTCTTCTCACAAGGTGCCCATCTGATCTTGATAAGAAACTTAGAATTGTTAAGGATTTGTGTTCTACCATGGGTATGATTGTTAACATTGACAAAACAAAAGTTATGATTATCAAATCCAAGAAGGACACTTATGCTAATTTTATGTATGGAAATAGTAACCTAGAGAAAGTTTCTTCTTACTAGTACCTAGGAATTGATATTCATCACAAGCTCAACTGGAACTATAGCATTGAGAACAGGATTAATGGGGGGTGGAAAGCCTATTTTGGTCTTGAAAATAATTGTAAAAGGACAAACCTCATAATGTGGGATGGAAAGAAGTTCCTATTTGAAACTTTAGTCGCTCATGTTATCTTATATGGATGTGAGGTTTGGGGTTGCAGCATCTCTATATAATCCTTGAGAAAGATTGAGCAAATCCAGAAGTGTTTTATAACGTATAATGTCAAAATTAAAAGCAATAAAATGTATCCGCTTATCCTCATAGAAGTGGGTCTTTTCCCTATCAAGAGCCTTGTTGTGACTAGACTTCCTAAGCTAGCTTTAAATTCCATCCAAAACCACCTAAGGCTAAAATGAGGTTGGTATAAAGACACCAAGGCCTGGTTAAACCATTGGGAGATCGACAAGAATGTTGCATTGCAAAACATTAATAACATTAAAGAAATTAATTTTATATATAATTGATTTTAATTTTCCCCAAAAATGTTATTCTCAAAAATTATTTTAAAATTTTATATTTGGTATCACTAATATTTTATTTAGCCATTAAAAAACAATAGGAAATCCAAGGGAAAATATAACTTGTTAGATAAATGTAAAATTATCTTAAATTTTAAAAATAATAAGAAATTAAAATATTTAAAAAATAATATTAAAATAACATTAATTTTTTTTAAATAAAAATATCATATAAAAATCAAATATAAGATTAATTTTCAATATATCATAAAAATAATTTTTTTTTTCAAATTTAAAAATACCATCGCAAATATTAAATATAAATTTATTTTTCAAAATATTATAAATTTTAAGAAAATGATATAATTTTTAGTGCACAATTTTGTAAAAATTTACTAAATATTCTTACCAGTAAAAGGTATAAAATATTAGGTTATTATTTAATTTTTTTATTAATGGATTAACTTATAATAAAGATACTCATTTATAAAAAGAAAAATCTAAAATTTTGGATGGTTCTCCTTAAAATTACAAATTTAAAAATATGAATTCATTTATAAAACTTGTATAATAATGAAATTATAATTATTATTAATTTTTTAATAGAAATTGCTTTCATATTGAAATTGGGAACATGCAAATTTAGTGACCTTACAACTCAAAAGCTTTTTTCTGTCATTTGGTACCACCTTAGTTTAAGCTTCCATATTTCTCCATATTTTCTACCATCCTCCTTAACATATAAATTCTTTGGAAATTAACTAACAAGATCTTTGGATGGTGGAACATAACATTGGCATGTGCACTCCCAAAGAAAAGGTGGGCTAGTGGAATAGAAACAAGCCTCCCTTGTTCCCTCTTTTCTTCTTCTAAAAGGTTCTTGATTTAGATGTTTTATTAAATGAACTTTGATATTTATATTAAATTTTTCAAAAAAATTAATAAAATAAAATTATGTATTAAAAAACTAAAAAATTATATAAATATATATATACTAAATTTTAATATATTTTTATGCCTTGAGGCATTCTTAGTTGAAAACAACTCCCCTCCTTTGTTTGCACCATTTCATAGCCCAATTAATTTCTCTGCCACTTTTTGAAACCCATTAGAAAAAATGTTAACCATTTCCATTGTTTTTTTTGGGTAGTTTATAGTATCCTCAAATTATCTGTGCCAGATATAAAGAAATCTTGAGTGGATTTCTTCAGAGAATTGAAAAGAAAGTTCAACGTGGAGGTGGACGAAAGGGCTAAACCTGTGTCTGTAATTGTTTGCAGACTTTCTTCAGAGAAAGGAAAGAACCTGGGTCTCTAACTGTTTTCCGGCTTTCTTTAGAGAAAAGGAAAGAAAATTCAACATGGGGTGACTAAAGGGTTAAACACGTCTCTCTAACTGTTTCTGACATCGTAAGAAACCAAGATCTCTAGTGTTCTACTTCCTCATTCAAGCGCAGAAAAGATGAAATCAAGTCTTAGCATAAGGCGGTTGTAGAAACATGGAAAATGTAACTAAATATTTTATTTATTCTTTGTTTACTTTTTTTCTTTCAAGCATCAAAATAATGACATGTTAATAAATATTTTCTGTCTACTTTGTTTATTTTTTTTTTTCTTTCAAACTTTAATCTGATTCAAATTAATGAAAAGTTCCAAAAAAAAAAGAATCTTTCAATTCTATTTATTAAATTAAAATATTTATAAATTTGTGAGACAAAGAGCTGGATGTTGGAGGTTAGCTGATGGAATTGAGCTGTCGAAATCTGGATTTATTAGAGGAAATGTTGACGACCTCAATGTTTTTGGTCGTTTACAGTATCCCATGATTTTGCCAGCGTGCGAGATATAAAGATATAAAGCGATCTTTAGTTCTTACTCTCTCGTCAGCCAGGATTTCGTTAGAGAAGAGGAGGAAAGACAATTTGAATTGAAATATTTTATTAAAAAAATTATATTAGTAATTTGTTGTGCCCATTTTTGCATGGTGGCCAAACATTGAGCACTCAAAAACTAGAAATTTTTCCCCGTAGAACCTAGTTAACCCAATTTGTTTCAAAGATGTACAGAACAGTCAATTTCTCTCAGTTGAGCTCCAAAAAATAGTAGAGACGGGTATTTGTTTTTCCCTTTCGAATAGATTTGGGAGGGGAATGGAGTGAATGGAATCTTACGTCCTTGAATTGCATAAGGTTTTCAATTTAGGGTGGATGTTGATCTATTGATGTAGAGCCGATGCAAATTCGATTCGCTACACGGCTCCATCACATCTCAAAAGTGGTGACATGCTCTTTTTCTTTTTCTTTTTCTAGTTGGGGACATTAGCGGATTAGATCTCCAGGAGCCATATAACTGGTGAGAATACTCCATATATGACACATTTTATCGATAGCTATATGGTATTTTGGTTGTGCGCACTTCTCCAATTCCATCTCTTTGTTTAGTTGTCTCTAAACAGTGACGAGGGTAAGCTGATGGAAAAGATTGTTCAATTTGTGCTGCAAAATGTTAAAAATCCAGATCTCTATGTAACCAAACCAGATTCTTATGTGATCAAATATTTTGTTGGTTTTAAAGAAATGGTTAGAAGATTTTGAAAATAAAATGCGAGAAAGCCAGCAGAGCGGTAAATCCCAGGTCGTGGGATTTTGTTGATGGGAAAACGTTGACAATTAAATTCTTCAATAGGAAGAGTTAGAAGAATTCATTTTACAAGGAAGCCTAATTTTAGATGAGGTTGGGAAAGGTAAAGACTCTTTAAGTTCTCTACAAAGTAGACTTATGGAAGGCTCGACTAAAAAGGATTGTTCAATAGAGAGTGTATGTGAAGGTATAACTATGTTTTCCATTAATTTCTAGTGTGTATAATAAACTATTTATAGTGTAATATAAATGGTTGAAAAAAAATTTAAGATTTTAAATTAAATTTTTTTTTTTAAAAAATATAAAATTTTGAGATATTAAATAAACACAAAATACTTAAATGCTCTCCTAACAAATTTTAACTCAAACTTAAGATAACTAATAAATTAAATTATATTTCATAAAAATTGTTGGATTTTATTTGCAAAGGTTAATATGTAAGTAAATATGCATAATTTTTTTTCTAAGAGAATAAACTTAAATTAAAAATAAAATATTAATAAATTTCAACATGACCTTTATTCTATTTTGTTTAGATGAAAACAAAAAAAGTTTTGAAATTTTTTAAAACCCATCATAAATAATATATGTCATGCTAAATAATATATTATGGGTGAAAATGCGAAGTTGGGTTACACTTTTTGCCTTTTTTTGAGAAAAAATTTTCATTTTTTTAATTCGTTAACTTTATGCAATCTATAACAATTTTTCTGTTTAGAATTTCATTTTGCTTTAAAATAAAACTTGTCAGAAATTTCGTTAGATTTCTATTACTTATTTTTTGGAATTTTTTTATGCACATTTGATATGTCAACGTAGCATTTCTTTGAGTGTATGTTTTTTAACAATCAAGGGATTCATAAGAAGTCATGTTAATACACAATATTGTATTTTTTGCAAATTTGTGTTTTTCAGAAAACAAAATGTGTTAAAACAATCTAGACAGAGTCTACTTCGGTTTCATCATATTTACAAAGCCAATGGATGCATATCATAATTACTAGAATTTTTTAAACTGGTCCGATATGAAAGAACTGCATATTTTGAGTATGTTTCGCGACGCAAGAAATTTCTTAATATATAACTTATAAACTAAAAATCTAAAAGCTTCCCATTAGAGAGGACAGACCAATGTAATGCCCCATAATTTTTTCAATTTTTTTACAATGTATTTTGGAAGATACAGAATTATGATTTCACTGAATCACAATGACCCTCAGAAATTTTTTGCACCCATTTTATTACAAAATTAATTAAAATTAGTAAACATTTATGAAATTCCATAAAAGTTATATTTCCTGAAATTAGATTCAATTCTAAAAATCCTTATCTTGGTTCCGACAGTTAATTCAGAACGTTTCATGGATCCTAATCAGTCCAAATTTGCATAAACGTATTCAGAGCTCAGACCCACGTAATTGGTGATGCGTTAGTTCAGTCGAACTTTTCTACAAAGTTTGACCAAACTAGTTTTTGCGCAAACGAGTCGTTAAGTCTCATGCCTTAATAGTTCGCCTAAATTTTTTTTGAAGTTTAGTAAAACTTTTTTTCAAATTTCGGCCGAACTTCTGCCTACTTTTCCGTTGGCCGAAAAATTTCGCGGAGCCCCTCCAAAAAAACATTTCATTGCAATATAACTTACCGCGAAATCATTCACAATTTTCGCACATTCGCACATTTGGTCTAATTTTACAAAGGTTTGACATTTCACACATTTGGTCTAGTTTTACAAAGGTTTTGGTTTGGGTTTAAAGAATTTTCTTGGAGATTTGGGTTTAAGGACTTTTTTGGGAAGACATTTGTTGGAAGCGGTCTGATTTTGCAAAAAAATTGTTTGTGTTTAAGGAATTTTCTTGGACGTACATTCAAATGACATTTCCTGGAGGTATGTGATACATTTTTTTTGGATGTTTTTTGTTCTTCATTCTTTTTAAAGTATAGATTTGGGCTTAATTTCGAATTTTTCGAGTACGTGTTTCTAGTTGAAGTAATTATTTTGAGCTTCATTTCATTTTTATAAGACATTTTTTTCTTGGACTTTTTAAAATTAGTGTTTTGGATTGGAGTATATATTTTTTGCAAAAATTTTAAAATGAGATTTTTTTTTTAAAATTAAATCTTTTGTGATACTTTTTCAAATTGAGTTATTGCCTAAATTTTTGAAGGAAATTTTTTGAACTTCATACTCTATTATCATGGGAAATCGAAGGAATTGTGCAAGAATATATGATCAAAAAAGAGACCCTGACGAACGTAGAGAAGAGACGAGACAATCTCGCAAAATAAAGAGAGAATCATTGTCAAATATTGAAGGGGAAAATCAACCTCAACTAGAAATTGAAGAAAGTATGTAAATGTAAATATTATGATATATTGATATATTTAAAATTTTCCTAGTGTAAAATGTGAAGCTTAATTTTTATTTGATGAACTAATTCAAGAAAAATATTTTGCAATGTAAACAGAGAGAAATATTTCTCAAAACATTGATGATGAGATACAAAATTTTGAAAGAAATTCAAGTGAAGAAATCGAATCGCAAGGTACACACACACACACACATATATATATATATATATATATATATATATATATATATATATTGAACACATGCACATACTATTGAAATTTTCTACATATATTTATTAATTTAGTTATTTATTGAATATGTAAACTTATTATGTATTATTTATTCGAATATGTACAAATGAAATCAGTGTTTATGATGAGATGTTACAAAATGTTGACAGTCACACATATGGAGATAAAAAACCTGACCATTATATACGATATCTTGTTAACCTCATTTCCTAAACGTATTTCATAAAGGAGCAGGTGACAATTCAAGCTCAAAAGTTGAAAGGTCTCCTATCATTAAGGAAATTAAAATAAGCTACGACACTACTGGGTATTCGAAAACCAGCCAAAGGTAAAAAATGAAGGAAAATGTGATACAAAATATAAGTAGTGCTATAAATTCAATTAGGATATCTAGATAGAAAAACATTTCAATTATATGTAGAGGAATACACATGGCAATGGTTTCATCAAGTACTAAAGAGAATCGTTTGGTAACATCTATGGCACGAGCATTAGGAACCTTGCGAAAAAATTTGCACAAACATTAGAAATTTCGGCTGCAAATAAATGTAAATGATGAACTCACTTGTTGGAGAGCTATTTGTAGGCAACCATATAAATATAGACTTGGAGAAAATGTTAAAAAAATAATATATGAATATTGGAAGAACAATTCGTGTGCTTCGCCAACTGCAAAGCATGTGATGCGAAAAAGAGTAACACGAAATCAGTAAGAAGAATATGAAAAATATTTCTTGGAAACCACCCAAATAGAGTTATTCAACAAGTTCAAAGAAGAGAATCATGAAATTCATGTTTCAATCAGTGATTTTGTTCAACAAAAACCATGGTATGTAAAACCTATCACCACAAGTGACACTTGTTGTTGAGGTTATCATGTAGAATTTGAGTTATATTATGACACACTCCTTGATTTTGATAGAACATTATGGAAGGATTCACCTCCTCCTTCCACTATCCGTCATTTCATATCTCAAATTCAATGTGAAAGAGAAAGAGATGAACTATTTTACAAAAATAAATGTGTTGGTGGTAAAAAATGTGATGATTGTGGAAATTTGACTAACTTTCAAAACAAATATCGTATTGATATAAATGATCAATTATTGTCCAACATGAAAGTGAAATGGAAGAGATATGAATACATGCATAAATCAATTCAAGGTGCAAATAGTGTTAAAAGAATTGAATTACGAGAACACGAAATTTTTGTGATAGACTTTTTGAGAAAGTTTGAGGCAGAAATTTACAAATACACCAAGCATTCGCATAGAGCTCGATGGCAAGACTTGCAATTCAAAAAATCTCATGAATTTTTTCCACTAGGGACCATTTTTTCAGTGATTGATTTTGCAGGAAACTACACATTTTTTCCATAAAAAGAAATTCAGTGTGAATACTATCATTCTAACCAAGTCTCCATGCTCGTCCATATTCTATATAGACATGCTGAACAAAACGTCGATCACATAGAAAGAATGAGTGAAAATAGACATATCATTAAAGAATATCACTTTTATATCAGTGAGGATCGTTCACATGATACATGTTTTCTACAACATTGTTTTGGAAAAAATTATGATTCCTTGAAAAATCTGGTTAGACGGATGCGCAAGTCAATTCAAATCTACACGATCATTCTTTTGGTTGTGCAGTATTCATAAGAAAACCTGCATTAAAAATTGCTGGAATTTCTTTGAGACTGGCCATGGAAAAGGAGAATATGACGGTGCAGGGGCATGCATAAAACGAGAACTTCGAAGATATCAAATGAACCCCTCTGCAAGATGACTTGTGGACATGAAAGAAGTTTTTCAATGGTGCATCGCTACTCTAAACCATGATACTAACCCATCAAGGGAAGTGTGAAGGTACATTGAATTTAATTTTGATTTCAAATCTAATTTTATCGTGCAATGATTACCTTTGGTTGTATTTTGATATCATATTTACATTTTTTTTTGAATTTTCCATATAAAGGTTTTTCTGGCATATTGGGATTAAAGACGTAGATAGATCAATTGGAAATGACATTGAAACAATAAAAGGGACTAGAAAATTGCATTCAATTAAAAAAAAGTCGTCCAGAAATGTGTTTGGATAGGATAAAAGAAAATATTCTTGTTTTTTTCATGTTTGCATAGACAACACAACATCCAATGATGTTTGTGAAAAAAAAATGTATGTAAACGATTGGAAACATACAGAGCTAAATACAAAGGGAAAAGTGTCTGGTGCAATCTTTGAAGAAATGCAATCAGAGGAAACTACAATATCATCCAATGGGGATCGAGTTTCTGATCTTGTTAGAGAAGGTAACATTTGAATTTCTTTCTAATGATTTAAATATCTAGAAATAAATTTAAATATATGTATAATTTTGTTAAGTTTGTTTTATTTTGTGGGAGATGTTTTTGCTATAATTTCACCTATTGACAAAGATGAAAATGTGAACTATTATTTGATTGTTGCACTTAATGAAAAATGAATTATTAGAAAACTATAATGATCACGGATTTATATGGAAGAGGATCTATTATACTGAAAGGTTATTTTTTCAGACAAACTAATCAAAGTGGGGATTTTGTTTACTATGAAGACTATGAACCTAATTTCATAAGTTGTCAATATAGTCACTTGGTGTGTGCAGCACGCATAAAGTTGATAGAGGTTCAATCAAAGAAAAAAATGAAAAATTAAGAAATGGAAAATGTCAAAATCCGGTCATGAACGGATTATTGAAGATGGAATTCCATTGTAATTTTTTTGATTGAATTGCCCAACAATTTATTCTCTTTAGATTAAATATGTTTTAAAACTTCGAGTACTCAACTAAAAATTGAGCTACTTATGTTATTTGTGCAAGTGTTTGCACATTTACAAATTGTTTTGGTACATGCACATGCTTTTAGTATCAACTGAAAGTAGCTTTTTTGTACATGTGCATTGATCAAAAATGTTATATGTATTGGATCTATATATATATGTTATAGAAAAGCTATGTTTTTCCTATTGAAATTTTTTTCACTCAAACAAAAGTATGTAGAGATCAAAAGCAATCTTAAGATGCCAAATGTACTTCAACCATCCAAAACTTGAATTTTAAAAACTTTTTTATTAAATCAAAACAATACTTCGCATGGGAGTCTTCCATCTAGGCCAAATGTAGATTGAAACCATCCAAAGCATAGATCAAAACATTTAACATTATATCAAAACATTTAACATTTAACATTAAATAAAAATTAAAGGGATAATGTACAACTTCTTTACTCTTTCTTATTAAATCAAAACAATACTTCACATGGGAGACTTCCATAGGCCAAATGTAGATTGAAACCATCCAAAACTTGGATAAAAACATTTAACATTATATCTAAACATTTAACATTTAACATTAAATCAAAATTAAAAGGGTAATGTACAACTTCTTTACTCTTTTTGATTAAATCAAAATAATACTTCACATGGGAGCCTTCCATAGGCTAAATGTAAATTGAAACCATCCAAAACTTAGATCAAAACATTTAACATTATATCAAAACATTTAAAACATTTAAAATTAAATCGAAATTAAATGGATAACTACATATAACTACTTCTTTACTCTTTTTTATTAAATCAAAACAATCACAGGGTGTCTGAATCAAAAAAATTGAAAAGGGGTTGCCCATGACCAGGAAACCAGCCCAGGAGATGTTTTCCAATATAAAAAAACTAGCAGACATAAATTTTTTAGAAGCACAATGATTTCGAAACATGACAGAAATTCAAAAAAGCTAAAGAGGACCTAACATCAGGCTAGTTATCAATGTGTGTAGGAGGATTCTCCTCCACAATTGGACAACTTTATTCCTATGGATCATCAACTACTCCCTTGGAGTGCTGGGAGGAGCTCTCCAAAGCGAAAGAGGAGCCAGAGTCATCTTTGAGCTTTTTCTCCACATAGGTCGAGCTTTCGTTGCTTGTGCCATCGCTGTTGGAGGTCGTCGAGCTAGATTTGACTGGAAGAGTTGCTAACTTCCTGATTTCTTGGGGCTGATGGGTTGGGATGGTGGAATTTCTCCACTGATTCCTAGAAAAATAGGCACCTTCATCTTGGGGCTCCTCCTGAAAAAAGACAGAAATGGTCACTGTAATTCGAGGTCTGACCATAGCACTGGTGAGGTGGAATTGTGCAACACTGCTTACCGAAGCAGGGTGCCTGCCTGTGTCATGGATTGAAAGAGGCGGGTGAGAGCCAGCACCCCTACCCCCTCCACCCCTACCCCCACCTCCCCTTCTGCAATGCATCTGTTGTCTATGCATGGGGTCTTCCATAGGCCAAATGTAGATTGAAACCATCAAAAACATATATCAAAACATTTAAAAAATTTAACATTCAATAAAAATTAAAGGGATTTACATTTAAAACATTTAACATTAAATCAAAATTAAAGGGATTTATAATAAATTTAGATTAAAATGGTATCCAAAACTTAGTTTTAAAAACTTTTTGATTATATCACAACATTACTTGACATTCCATCCAATTGCAGTTCAACTATCAAATAAAAACATTTAATATTATATCACATGTTCCAAATGTAGATTGAAACCATCCAAAAATTAATTTTTAAAAACTTTTTGATTATATATTGTGCAACATTAAAACATTAAACATTTAAAACATTAAATACCACATGCCAAATGTAGACTAAAACCATCCAAAACTTGAGTTTTAAGTTTTTTTAAATTATATCATACATAACATTACTTCACATGCCATGCCAATTATAGTTCAACTATCCAATAAAAACATTTAACATTATATCACATGCCAAATATAGATTGAAACCATCCAAAAACTAACTTTTAATTTAACAAAAAATTATAGATCAGAACATTACTTCACATGCCAAATGTACTTCGAGCATTCAACAGATAAATTTTAAAAACAAAACAAATTATAAAACATCATTACATAACATGCCAAATGTAGCTTAGAAGGAAAACAAAACTTAAATTTTAAAAACAAAACAAATTATAACACATCATTACATAACATGCCAAATGTAGTTCAGATGACAACATTACTAGTAGTTCAATTATCCAAAACTTAAAAGTTTTAAAAACCAAACAAATTATATAACAACATTACTTCACATTCACATGCGAAAAGTACTAAAACCATCCAAAACTTAACTTTTTGGAACAAAATAAATTATATTAACACTATAATAAAATATTTCCAAAAATTGTAGATCTCACAAGTATCAAACTGTATCAAGTTATATATATATATATATATATATATATGATAGTGCATCTAGATAATGTATAAAAAAAAGAAAATTTAAGACTATATAAATCTTGAAATCAAATCTATAAATCATGTCCATCAAATAGAGATGGATCTAGCATCTTTCCTATCAGGGTCTCAATCTGCAAACTATCATGTGAAGCATGGGAAACCTGTACACAATGCAGATGTACTTGAACATTAAAATTTGATGTTTCAAAAATGAGTGAGAATATATATAGAACTTCATGTAAAAAACAAAATGTATAAAAAAAATCATGAAATACCTCTTGAGGTTTCGTCTCCATTTGTTCACCTGCTACAAGTTCCCCCCCCCCCATGGGAACATCTGCAATGGTAAATTATACAATATACATGTATAGTTAAATATATATATATATATATATATATATTAAAAAATTTCAAATGAAAATGCACATGTACATATATAAACTTATTCTCAATAATATTAAAAAAAAATTAGACAACTTGTTCAAATGGTTGAAATGGTGTGGATGTTCCTATCTCCGTCACTACAGCTCATGGATTAAAAAAATCTTTTATAGGAACCTATATTCAAAAAATTTAAAATAACTCAAGATATAGATATATATATATCTCAATTTTTAATGGAACTTTTTGAGGTGGAATATATATATATATATATATATATATATATAACTTAAACATAAATTTTAAAAGTGAAAAATTGTCCATACTTGTGGCTCATCTCCTAAGGAAGTAGAAGGTACATCTCCCAAGGAAGAAGAAGGTACCGCCATCCTGAAAACATGGGACGAAATCAGAATCTGTTAAAACATTTTATCATTATATATACATACATGTACATGTGTGCACAATTATTTATTTTAAAAATATCACTTAAAAAACACTAACATTTGCCAACATATCTTGATGGTGAGACCCATCTACATTGTTTGAACCAGAGGTCCCGAACGTGATATTAAAATTTTCGTCATTCATCATGCATGACAACTGCAAATGGTGTTTCAACATATAATGATACATTTTTGTTAGATTAATTTACATAAAAATAAATGTATACATGTACATACACATGTATTTATTACAAATTTTACACATGTATACATGTTAAAATAATTGAACCCTAAGTTCATTAACACATACCATTCTCGTGCCCTCTTCCTCATGAAGAATTAGGTCTTGAAAACCATTGCGACAATTTTTTGCATATATTTGGAGATCTTCTACATTTATGTTGTCAATCGCTTCATCTGTACAATACACAAAATTGGCACGTGCATTTCACGTGCTCTTTGTCAATTTAGACAAACATCGACTCCACCTAATCCACTGTAAACATTATCGATCATGACATCCCTTGATTCTCGACTTATTTGAGAAGTCACATCCATCTATGAATGCAGAGTTTCGACCCAAAAAGTTAGACTCACAAATGGCGGCTCAAGGCGAGGCAACTCCACATCTCGCTTAGCACCCTTACGGTCATACAATCGACCTTTCCCCGGACCAAAAATTTCTGACAAAAGGTCATTGTAGTTAGGTTTCATATCCAAAAAAAATTATGCGTAAAAAAATTGTACAAAATAAACAGGAACCTCGTCGTTCCATGGGAGCCTTCCATAGGCCGCAAGGTGCCTATCATACAAATAGTGAGCTATATTTGGGTGCTTGAAATATTTCACCTTGACCATTTTTATTTTTGGCCCTTCCTTGAAATTAAACATTGATTTTGCCATATTATTTGTAACTCTTTGTTTTAAATCCTCCCATTTATCGAGACCCATTACTGTTCCCTTTCTCTTTCTCATCACTTCTAAAAATGTATCAGTCATTGGCCCAAGATTTTTGTACACATTTACAATTTTGCACAATGAATGTGTAACTATTTCGAGGCTTTGTTGACTCTCAATAGGTAGAGTCAAAGCCACGAGATCTCTCCGCAATTTTGCATGAATTTTTCCACACCTTTATAAGGTGCATTGCGCCATGTTTGTTTCCCATGGTATATCAGAAATGTTAGCCGGATAAGTTGTGGTTGCTAGACAACCTTCTTCTTGAATGTAGCTTTCTACCCTGCATCTATTTTGACCAATATTCGGAACATTTTCAACCTTTGCATCAATATATATATCTATATATATATATATATATATATATATATATATAATTTTTTATATTAGAAAAAACACATGTAAAAAAAATTGTACAAATTCAATAAAAAAAATATTGAAATTGATGGCAACCTCGATGTGGTTGGTTAACATCTTCTCCACCCTGACACTGTTGAGACCCAGAATGACCCTGTTGAGAGCCAGCACCACCAGCCGTTGATTGGTCTTCAGGGAAATAAATATCACCACCTTCACACAACCTGCTACCACTCATTGATGGCCCTCTAAGGGTATTTGAACCACCACCAACCTCTCGAGATGAGAGAGAAGCTTCATAAACAAATATGAATTTATAATCAATTAAAAAATACATTCATGTGTACATATAAATACATGTACATATTCATTGATTAAATTGCGTGAACCATACCATGACTGGGTGAACCATGGGAATGCTCCATGAATGAAGTAGAGACCCTTCTCTTCTTAGCTCCTAAAAAATAAAAAATTAAACTTATTAACAACTAATTTAACTCACAAAGTTAATAAAAAATCAATTCCATATGTACACACATGTATTGAGATTTAAGATTATTTTTAAATACCATGCACATCCCCCGATCCCTGATCCCCCATATGGGATTCTGTTGGTCTTCCTCGTTCATCCTCCATGATATATATATCTATTGGTGGACATTTACACAAAATAAATTTTAGAAAATTAATGTAATTTAGTGTACACAAATTATGTAGAACACAACTTTCAAAGCACTAATTGATGTGTGAAACTCAATTTAAGCAAAAAAGAAATTATAAAAATGATAAGTTCACCAAATTGTGCTTTACATGGTGGGAGCACACTTGGTATAAAATTGAAAAAAACACATGGTCATTAAAAAAGAAGTGAAACTGCATTTAAACAAACTCCATTTAAACAAAAATTTGTTGAAGTCCCCGCATTTTAATTTTATAAAAATGTGAAGTTCACCACTTGTTGCAAATGTGAAGTTCACCAAGTTGCGTTTTACATGGTGTGGTGGGAGCACACTTGGTATATAATTGAAAAAAGCACATGGTCATTAAAAAAGACGCATTTATAAGTACACAACACACACATATCCAAGATATGTTATAATGTCCATCAATAAATTTTGAAGGAGAGCGTCTCAACACTAATTCATCTTTGAGAGATGAATCTTGAATTTTTGAAGAAGAGCATCTCAAAACCAATTCATCTTTGAGAGATGAATCTTGCATTGGCATTGCTATGTATAATTCTAATTCATATTTGATAGATGAATCATGAATTGGCATTGCCCCATGCAATATATCAACAGACATCTTATTCACATTTGTACAATGCCTTATACTAAAAAATTGAAATTGACTAACAATATTGTTTGCTATTCCATGTAGTTCTTTTAGCCTCTCCTTCTTAACTTGGCACACGCCATTCATCTGGTTGCACACAAGTTCAGAATTGGTGAAAACTACAATTCCATTTGATCCATACTCCATCGTTGTTCCCAAGCCTTCTATCAATCCAATATAATATGCCTTGTTGTTTGTTGTTCTTCCTGGTATATTCATTTTCCTTTGGACGACTTTGCTAGTCGCAATATTGGAAAGCACATATGTAATCATTGCTTTCCCTGGATTGGGATAGCAAGAAACTTCTATGCATAATTTCCATTTTTCAACCATATTTAATGGTTTTCTTATCCCTGAAAAAAAAAAATCAATAAAAAATATATATATGACATGGGAGAAATGACACAAGATCATGAGGTAAATGACATGTGCATGGTTTATCTTAAAGTTTGACTTAAAAAATTTATGGTCTAGAATTGACATCTAAAATTAATGGGAGGAAGCCTTTAGTTTGTGGGAGAAATGACACATGTACACAGTTTACCTTAAAGTGGTTGTGTTTTATGGATATTAAAATGAAGAACTTCTATTTAGATCTATTTCAGAGATTGAATGTAGGGGCATTTACTAGATATGTCACTTTTCATAAAAGATGAGATCCAGAAGCTACCTGGCCCTTTACAGACTCTGTCTATAAAACTTGTAGAAGTTAAGAAATTTACATTGACAAATTTACTTGTGAGAAATTTACATTGACAACATATAGAGATTCAACTAGGCTTGTGAAAAGTACAAGTGGACAATGTATAATTCTACTTAGAAGAGTCTTTGGTTTAATGGTTAAGCAAGAAAGAGTTGTTACTTTCTCTATCTAGAGTAGAAGTGGAATACATCTAGTAGTTACTTCTTTTTTAGTGTTTTGGATGAAATGGGCTCTACAAGATATTAAGGTAAATTTCTTTTTGAGTGAGTAGAAGTGGAATGTACATAGTAGTTACTTCTTTTTGAGTGTTTTGGATGAAATGGGCTCTACAAGATATTAAGGTAAGGTAAATTTATTTTTGAGTGTTTTGGATGAAATGGGCTCTACAAGATATTAAGGTAAATCTATATATCTATTAAGTGTTTCAATATAAGTGTAATAATAATTTCAAAAATAAAATATTCTACTTCCTTCAATCACTATTTACATATCATCATAAAGTACCACTTCCTCACACAACAAGTCTTTGAGAAAATAGTGAAGATGGAATACATACCCACAAAGCCTCTTGTTAGAGAAGCATTTGAATATATATGTGAGAAGCAAATTAGGAATAGTTCTTGTAAATTGTCTTGTTAGAGAACCATTTGAACATGTGAGAAACAAATTAGGGATAGTTCTTGTAAATTATTGTCACTTATTTGACTTCAAAAGAAGAGCCTATGAAATTGAGTGCAATATCTATGTGGGAGAGTACACAATATCTAAGGGAGAGAATACAATATATTTGACTTCAAAAGAAGAGCCTATGAAATTGAGTGCAATATCTATGTGGGAGAGTACACAATATCTAAGGGGGAGAATAGATATAAGGAAGGAATAAAAAGAGTAACAAAAAGCATATGAGTGTGTCAATAATTTGAAGTAGTCAAGAAAGATAACAAAGGACCATCAAAATTGAGTGCAATATCTATATGATATCTATATGATCAAGTGTCAATAATTTGAAGTAAATAAAGATAAAAAAGGACCATCAAAATTGTGTGCAATATCTATATGATTGTGTCAATAATTTGATAATTTGAAGTAGTCAAGAAAGATAACAAAGGACCATCAAAATTGAGTGCAATATCTATGTGGGAGAGTACACAATATCTAAAGGGGAGAATACAATATAAGGAAGGAATAAAAAGAGTAACAAGAAGCATATGATTGTGTCAATAATTTGAAGTAGTCAAGAAAGATAACAAAGGACTATCATCAAATTCAAATTGAAAGAACAAGTAGTCTTCTTCATGAAGAAGAAGCATTAAGTAGGTTCATCATTTAAAGGGTTCATTTTTTAATGAAAAAATTTATGAATAATATGGAATGAATCATTGTACATTATGATAAATCTTGTATTTAAATGAAATTTGATCTATGAATAAAAAAGAAAATGGGATCATCTCTTCATATATATATATGTTTGTAAGAGAGAAATAAAAAGAAAAGGTAATTCCACCAAGCATAAAGGAGCATGTCCTAATACATTAAATTATGTCCTTATACATTAAATTATGTTTGGTTTCTAGAAGCATTAATCATGAAGAGTCATGAGATCCACATTTCGACCATACTATTTGCAAGTTAAAGGAGCATGTCCTAATACATTATTATGTCTGGTTTCTAGAAGAATTAATCATGAAGAGTCATGAGATCCACATTTCCATCATACTATTTGCAAGTTCACATTTCCATCATGCTATTTGCAAGTTATATATGAAGATATGTAGTCTAATAACTAATTAGCAAGTTGTGATGTCCTAATACATTATTATGTTTGGTTTCCATCATACTATTTGCAAGTTCTATATGAATATATGTAGTCTAATAACTATACAGTCTAGCCCATATAACATATAACGACCTTTGAAAGTATGAGAAAGGAGTCACAAAACACAGAGGCCTCCCAGCAGAGTTCTACCTATTCATCAAGGTAAGAACATAATATAGGAAGTGAAACAGTGACACCACTGAACATACGTGAATTTATAATTATTTAAACTCCTTTTTCAATTGAGAAAAAACCTTTTATCATATATTGATAATAGTTCATATATAAATCCTCTTGATATACCAATAATAAGTTATCAAGTATAACAGATCAAATCCTGTCTCATACAGAAATACATTATAGTAGTATAAAAGACAATATGTAGTCACATTACCGAAATACATTAGAGAAGTATAAAAGACAATATGTAGTCACATTACAAAAGATCAGATTATGTCTCATACAGAAATACATTACAGTAGTATAAAAGACAATATGTAGTCACATTACAATAGTAGATCATTCTAGTTCAATCATTCCAGCGTTGAGGAATCGAGAGAAGTCTTAGTAACAACATAAGCTTAACAGTGGTGGTAAAATTTCATGCACAAGGTGAGAATCAGCTAGAGCGGATGAAATTGATGGATCCATAGCAACAATAACAACTTCAGCAACTGAATGGATATCATACTACCAGAAATTTAACATAAACCTTATAGAAAAAGGTAATGAAATTTAAAACATAATTAACACAATAGATGCTTTGTTTGGAATTTTGGGGTTTCTCGTTCCCACTTTGTTGTAAAGACAATATTTTTATAGCAATGAGTGCCTTGACTTCTACATGACACCAATCAACTCAAATTAAAACCAAGAATTCCAAAAGGCACATTTGCAGTAAGAGTCCAAAGTTAACATAGAAAAGGAAATCCCTATATACGCAAGTGAACCCCCAAATCTAATGGACTCCCCTGAAGCCTAGGGTTACTTCTTACACGTGGAAGGGAAGTGGAGTGCGATTAGGGGCCACAAAAGAGGTGGTCTTGCATGGCAGCGCCGATTAGAGAAAGAGTGGACATCAGTCTAGTGAGGCTTCTTCTAGAAAGGTGGCAACCACCAAGTGGTGGAGAACTGGAAGAGGAGACCAAGAAGCAGTTGTTGCCTGGAACTTGTGATTCAAGAGAGGTCACAAAGTGGAAATTTTATGTTTCAACGAGGTTTTTTCATTTCAATAAGTTTATTTTTTCAAAAATGCCCTAAAATATGTGGGACTGACTTAGGCATCCAAGCATCATCTTAACAAGCATGACATTAGTGATAACAAAGTTGTCAAAAACAACTTATATGAAAAGAAAGAAAACTTCTTACATGTGGAAGGGAAGTGGAGTTTGATTCGGAGCCATAAGGGAGGTGGGCTTGCATGGCAGTGCCGATCAGAAAAAGAGTGGAGAGTAGTCCAGTGAGGCTTCTTCTAGCAAGGTGGCAGCCACGAAGTGGTGGAGAACCGGAAGAGGAGACCAAGAAGAAGCTATTCCCTGGAACTTGTGATTCAAGAGAGGCCACAAAGTGGAAATTTTATGTTTCAACGAGGATTTTTCATTTCAACAAGGTTCTTTTTTCAACAGTGCCCTCAAATATGTGGGATTGAATTAGGCATCCAAGCATCAGCTTAACAAGCAAGACATTAGTGATACCAAAGTTGTCAAAAACAATTTATATGAAAAAAAAAGAACATTTTGAACTTGGCATGACATGCACTAGGCTTAATTAGTACTAAATGGAACTTGGTGATTATCATAATTGTTAATGAATAATTCATGAAAATTTCATGTGAATCCATTGATAAAGGTGCAGAGGAGGAGGAGAAATACCTGGTAGTTTGCTCGCTTGACGTCGCCGCAAATAATCACCAATAGAGTGGACAGAAGCAACCTCAGACCAGTAGCAGTGCCGCAACAAATCATCGGATAGAACAGAAACACAAAACCGTGCGAAGAAAAAATGCTAAGAAACATAGATGCGGGAAACAAATGAACTTCGCAAGTGACATATTTATAAGAACTAGTTCGACCGAACTATTTTAAGGGTAAAAGTTCGACCGAACTAAAAGTTTGGCTGAGATTTTGTTGTCGGATTTCCCATCACCAAAAAAATTCTATTTTCCCATGCCATCAATGTGCCGTCAATCTAAATAGAAGAACGAGTTTGATTGAACTTTCTCATAAAGTTCGACCGAACTATTGCCGAAAAAAAAAAAAAATCGCCCCCCATTCTCACAAAAGTGTAACCCAACTTCTCATTTCCGCCCTTATATGTCACATTAGGCAGTGGTAACCCTTGAGTTAAGTGTGTATTGGGTTGTTAAACAATGAATATATGTCACACTAGGTAGGGTTAACCCTTGAGTTAAGAGTGTATTGTGTTTTTAAACAATGATGTGTTGGGATGTATTTATTTCAAAGGTTAATCCTTAGAAACTTAAGGATTGACATTCAAGTGAAACTCCTTACTGAGGAGGTATCTCTTGTGACAATAAGAAAGTTGTTTTTAAGTCTCTCCTCAAAATCAAGAAACATAGCATTCTCAGATGAAATATTGCTACCAATTGGATCTATTTAGGTTCCATAAATTCACACGACTACACAATTATCTACTAAAAGCTTTGTCATCATTTTATAAATGATTCATAAGAAATTGATATTCAATAAAAAATATGAGTTATGAATGGTCTTCCTTTTCACTATAAATTCCATTGAGTTAAGAGTGTACTATGATGTTAAACAATGATGGGGTTGGGATGCATTTGGTTTAAAGGTGCAACTCTTACCAACCTAAAGATTGGCATTCAAGGGAAACTGCTTATTGAGGAGGTATATCCTATGAAAATAACAAAAAAAATTTGTATTCTTTTCTCAATAAATGTATTCTTCCACTTTCCAGGCACTCTAAAACCAAACTAAACTAAACTCGTTGAGGGGACTAGAAGGAATGAATAAAACATAATAGGAATTATCGTCACTCTAAATTGGACATCACAACTATTGAGCCTTGCAGAGGATGACAAAAAGGTTAAGGTTCTTGTAAATGAAATATTATTTGATGGCTAATTACTTGCAATATATTTTTATGACCTAAAAAAATCTCTAGGTCTATTGGGGACCTGTCATTATGTGATACTAAATTTATTTGTGCATTATTCAATGAAGAATATTTGTATAATGACCCAAAATTTTGAGTACCATCGAATTGCTTCAATTTGATGAATGAAAGGCCATAGGACGAACTTGGTATGCCATCGCATAACATATCACATCTTATTTCTTCTCTACTACTCTTACCTATGATTTATTGCCTTATGGTGTTTCGTTTGCAACGTTAGGTGCAATTGGTAGTTATTTTAATATAGAAAGATCTTATTTGTAGTTAAATTTACATGGAGCAAGTATTAGTTTGCATAGTTAAAGCATGCCCCACTCAAACAACTGCTTTTTTTAGTAGATTTTTAAATTATATCCATGTTGATTTATTTAAAAATAAGAAGATTGTGTGTTAGTTTAACATTAAAATAACTACATTTAAGTAAATTATATATAATTAATTTTAATTTTCCCAAAAAAAAATTATCCCTGAAAATTATTTTAGAATTTTACTCTTGGTATCATTAATATTTTATTTAACCCTTAAAAAACAATAGAAAATATAAGGGAAAGTATCACTTATTAAATAAATGTAACATTATCTTAAATTAAAAAAAAAAAATTAAAAACAATACTAAAATAAGATTAATTTCTTTTAAATAAAAATATCATATAAAAATCAAATAGAAGATTAATTTTCAATCTATCATAAAAATAATTTTTTTTTTTTTTCAAATTTGAAAATACCATAACAAATATTAAATATAAATTTAATTTTCAAAATATTATAAAATTTAAGAAAATGATATAATTTTTATTACAATATTTTTTAAAAATTTAATAAAATTTCCTACAAGTAAAAAGTATAAGATATTAAATTATTATTTAATGTTTTTCATTAATTAATTAATTACACCGTAAGGTGTCATTATTTGAAAACAACTTTCCTAGCTACTACTCTGTCTATGTTTGGGCCATTGGATGAAATGTTAGACGATTGAAATGTTTTAAACCATTTGATATAATGCCTCCTTATACCTAACTAACTAACTGCATTACTAATGTCTTAAACCTTGCTATGAAAAATATGATACATCATGTAATTTGAATCATTTCAGGGCTTTACCCTCCAATAACTAGAAAGGCGCAGAGGCATCTCAAACTTGAGTTGAAGACATTCGTGCTACTCCACATGGCTGATCGCGTTGAAAGCTTTGTGGTGCTTTGCATGGCTAACACCATCGACACCAATAACACGACCCTTGTGCTACCTCGTAGATTTGAAACTTGCTGTCCAAAAATATATTAAGCTCCGCAGGTTCAAAACCTGCTATCTTTTCCTGGGCTTCAACTAAATTTTAGTCTTTTATGGAAACTGTTTGAGGTTTTTAGTTTTTAGTTATAAAGTGGTTGATATAAACACTTTAAGCCATCTATATTAGAAATTTCCATTCATAGGTTCGAATCCTGCCGTCCATGGTTTTATTTCATGCTCAAACTAAATTACAATATTTTATACCTAAAAAGAATTGAAAATTTTAGGTTTTGAATTAGATTATAGTGGTTTATATGAAGGTTTTAAGTCACGCAGGTTTGAAACCTTCAGTTCAAGATTTGAGTTTCAATGGTGTCCCCTGATAAGCTTTCATATTCCGAGATGTCTTCTAATTTTTTCCTAGATGATTCTGGAAATTATATATCCGCTCAATGGAGGCCTTCTTCAGGTATTAACTGCAAAACCCAGAGACCTAAAGTATATTTTGATATGCACTCATTGCAAGTTTCTTCTCCCCATGGAACCCATGTAGTTCTTCTCTACCTGCCGAGGAATGGTGGAGAAGGGTTGTTCATATTCGAAGAGGACAAAATGATGGGCTTCAACAAGATTTGCTACTGCCCTACCAGGAATTTGAGGTTCAAACTCAGGTTATCGCTGCCATAGATGTGGAAGCAAGAGTTGGTTTCCAAATTGAGAATATTTTTGAAGAAAAGTTGAATGATTTACCTTTGGATGACGTGAAAAAAGATGAAGTGGGTGGGGTACCTGTGTTTGTTATGCTTCCTCTGGATAGCATAAACCAGAACAATATGGTCAGTAGAAGAAAGGCTATGAATGCCAGCCTTCAAGACTTGAAGAGTGCTAGTGTTGAGGTAGTTATGCTGGATGTTTGGTGTGGTCTTCTTGAACAAAAGGCTCCAGGGAAGTATAATTGGTCTAGGTACAGAGAGTTGCTAGAAATGGTGAAGAAACATGGATTTAAACTCTAGGTTGTAATGTCATTCCACTAGTGTACAGGAAATTTTGGGGATTCTGCCAATTGTGCATGCTAAATTTTCCATATATACAGTCTATTGTTTCCTTGTCCATTTTATTAATTTGGAAATCATGTTTTTCATGCTTAAGAATGGTTCATAACTCGAAATTATTTAGAATTTTTTTTTGATTTGTGATTATGCAGTATTCCATTGCCAAAATGGGTTGTCGAAGAAATAAACCACGATAATGATCTAGCCTATACAGACCAATGGGGTAGGAGAAACTATGTGTATATTTCATTGGGTTGTGATAATCTTCCTATTTTTAAGGGAAGGACACATGTTCAATGCTATGCTGATTACATGCGGAGTTTGAAGAAGAATTTTAAGGATCTCTTTGGGGAAACCATTGTGGTAAGTTCTTGAGATACAACGTATTAGGGACAAGTGCTTCTTCCTTCCTTTTTATCATTTTAATTATTTTTGCAGTGTTAGTTCTTCTCTGACATCTGTGACCCAACAAAATATAATTTTTTTTTATTTTCTTGTCTTTTAATAAATGCAATAGGTCTAATCTCATTGAAATATTTATCTAGGTTTTGATTTTGAGAAACTACCCTATTTGCTATTTTACAATTATTTGATCTTAGTAGGTTTTGAAAATATCCATTTTAATTGAAAGTGCAGGTGCTATGTGAAAGGCCTCAAATTAAACCCTGCTCACTATTCCCCTTCTTATCAGTTGCTCTGAGCTCAGGAGACCAAGTGGTGGAGAACTGGAAGAGGAGACCAAGAAGCAGCTGTTGCCTGGAACTTGCGATTAAAGAGAGGCCGCGAAGTGGAAATTTTATGTTTCAACGAGGTTTTTTCATTTCAATAAGGTTATTTTTTCAACAGTGCCCTCAAATATGTGCGACTGACTTAGGCATCCAAGCATCATCTTAACAAGAAAGACATTAGTGATACAAAAGTTGTTGAAAAAAATTATATGAAAAGAAAGAACACTTCTTACACGTGGAAGGGATGTGGAGTTTGATTCAGGACCTCAAGGGAGGTGGGCTTGCATGGCAGTGCCAATCAGAAAGAGAGTGGACAATAGTCCAGTGAGGCTTCTTCTACAAAGGTGGCAGCACAAAGTGGTGGAGAATCGGAAGAGGAGACCGAGAAGCAACTATTCCCTAGAACTTGTGATTCAAGAGAGGCCACCAAGTGGAAATTTTATGTTTCAACGAGGATTTTTCATTTCAACAAGGTTATTTTTTCAACACTGCCCTCAAATATGTGGGATTGACTTAGGCATCCAAGCATCATCTTAACAAGCAAGACATTAGTGATACCAAAGTTGTCGAAAACAATTTATATGAAAAAAAAGAACATTTTGGACTTGGCATCACATGCACTAGGCTTAATTAGTACTAAATGGAACTTGGTGATTATCATACTTGGTAATGAATAATTCTTGCAGATTTAATGTGAATCCATTGATAAAGGTGCAGAGGAGGAGGAGAAATACCTGGCGGTTCGCTCACTTGACGTCGCCGCAGATACTCACCAACAGAGTGGACAAAAGCAGCCCCAGACCAGCAGCAGTGCCTCAAAAAATCAACAGACAGAACAACAACACAAAACCGTGTGAAGAAAAAATGCTAAGAAACACAGACGCAGGAAACAAATGAACTTCGCGAGTGACATATTTATAAGAAATAGTTCGGCCAAACTATTTTAAGAGTAAAAGTTCGACCGAACTAAAAGTTCGGCCAAAATTTTGTTGCCGTCTTTCCCATCACTGAAAAAAATTCTATTTTCCCATGCTATCAGTGTCCCATCAATCTAAACAGAAGAACGAGTTCAACTAAACTTTCTCATAATGTTCGAGCGAACTATTGCCGAAAAAAAAATTCCGCCCCGCATTCTCACAAAATTGTAACCCAGCTTCACATTTCCGCCCTTATATGTCACACTAGGCAGGGGTAACCCTTCAGCTAAGAGTGTATTAGGTTGTTAAAAAATGAATATATGTCACACTAGGTAGGGGTAACCCTTGAGTTAAGAGTGTATTGTGTTTTTAAACAATGATGGGTTGGGATGTATTTCTTTCAAAGGTTAATCCTTAGAAACTTAAGGATTGACATTCAAGTGAAAATCCTTACTGAGGAGGTATCCCTTGTGACAATAAGAAAGTTGCTTTTAATTCTCTCCTCAAAATCAAGGAACATAGAATTCTCAAATGGAATATTGCTACCAATTCGATCTATTTAGGTTCCATAAAAGCTTTTTCATCAGTTTATAAATGATTCATAAGAAATTGATATTCAATAAAAAATATGAGTTATGAATCATCTTCCTTTGCATTGTAGTTTCCATTGAGTTAAGAGTGTACTATGATGTTAAACAATGATGGGGTTGGGATGCATTTGGTTTAAAGGTGCAATTATTACCAACCTAAAGATTGGCATTCAAGGGAAACTGCTTATTGAGGAGGTATCTCCTATGACAATAACAAAAAAAAATTGTATTCTTTTCTCAATAACTGTATTCTTCCACTTTCCAGGCACTCTAAAACCACACTAGACAAAACTCGTTGAGGGGACTAGAAGGAATGAATAAAACATAATAGGAATTATGGTCACTCTAAATTGGACATCACAGCTACTGAGCCTTGCAGAGGATGACAAAAAGGTTAAGGTTCTTGTAAATGAAATATTATTTGATGGCTGATTACTTGAAATATATTTTTATGACCTAAAAAATTCTCTAGGTCTATTGGGGACCTTTCATTATGTGATACTAAATTTATTTGTGCATTATTCAATGAATAATCTTTGTATAATGACCCAAAATTTTGAGTACCATCGAATTGCTTTAATTTGATGAATGAAGAGCCATAGGACAAACTTGGTATGCCATCAGATAACATATCACATCTTATTTCTTCTCTACTACTCTTACCTATGATTTATTGGCTTATGGCGTTTCATTTGCAACATTAGGTGCAATTTCTAGTTATTTTAATATAGAAAGATCTTATTTGTAGTTAAATTTACATGGAACAAGTATTAGTTTGCATAGTTAAAGCACACCCCACTCAAAAAACTATTTTTTTAGTATATTTTTAATTTATATCCATGTTGATTTATTTAAAAATAAGAATATTGTGTGTTAGTTTAACATTAAAATAACTACATTTAAGTAAATTATATATAATTAATTTTAATTTTCCCAAAATAAAATTATCCCTGAAAATTATTTTAGAATTTTACTCTTGGTATCATTAATATTTCATTTAACCCCTAAAAAACAATAGAAAATCTAAGGGAAAGTATCACTTATTAAATAAATGTAACATTATCTTAAATTAAAAAAAAAAATATTTAAAACAATACTAAAATAAGATTAATTTCTTTTAAATAAAAATATCATATAAAAATCAAATAGAAGATTAGTTTTCAATCTATCATAAAAATAAAATAATTTTTTTTTTCAAATTTAAAAATACCATAAGAAATATTAAATATAAATTTATTTTTCAAAATATTATAAAATTTAAGAAAATGATATAATTTTTATCACAATATTTTTTAAAAATTTAATAAAATTTCCTACAAGCAAAAAGTATAAGATATTAAATTATTATTTAATGTTTTTCATTAATTAATTAATTACACTGTAAGGTGTCATTATTTGAAAACAACTTTCCTAGCTATCGCTCTGTCTATGTTTGGGCCATTGGATGAAATGTTAGACGATTGAATTTTTTTAAACCATTTGATATAATGCCTCCTTCAACCTAACTAACTAACTGCATTACTAATGTCTTCTACCTTGCTATGAAAAATATGATACATCCTGTAATTTGAATCATTTCAGGGCTTTACCCTCCAATAACTAGAAAGGCGCAGAGGAATCTCAACCTCGAGTTGAAGACTTTCGTGCTGCTCCACATGGCTGATCACGTTGAACACTTTGTGCTACTCTGCATGGATAACACCACCGACACCAATAACATGGCCCTTGTGCTACCTCGTAGATTTGAAACCCGATGTCCAAAAATATTTTAAGCTCCGCAGGTTCAAAACCTGTTATCTTTTCCGAGGCTTTAACTAAATTTTAGTCTTTTATTCAAACTATTTGAAGTTTTTAGTTTTTAGTTATAAAGTGGTTGATATAAACACTTTAAGCCATCTAGATTTTAAATTTCCATTCATGGGTTCGAATCCTGCCGTCCATGGTTTTATTTCATGCTCAAACTAAATTACAGTCTTTTATACCTAAAAAAAATTGAAAATTTTAGGTTTTGTATTAGATTATAGTGGTTTATATGAAGGTTTTAAGTCACGCAGGTTTGAAATATTCAGTTCACAGTTTGAGTTTAAATAGTGTCCCGTGATAAGCTTTCATATTCCGATATGTCTTCTGATTGTTTCCTAGATGATGTTGGAAATTATATATCCGCTGAATGGAGGCCTTCTTCAGGTATTAACTGCAAAACCCAGAGACCTAAAGTATATTTTGATATGCACTCATTGCAAGTTTCTTCTCCCCATCTAAGCCCATGTAGTTCTTCTCTACCTGCCGAGGAATGGTGGAGAAGGGTTGTTCATAGCCGAAGAGGACAAAATGATCGGTGCCCTACCAGGAATTTGAGGTTCAAACTCAGGCTATCACTGCCATAGATGTGGAAGCAAGAGTTGGTTTGCAAATTGAGAATATTTTTGAAGAAAAGTTGCATGATTTACCTTTCGATGCTGTGAAAAAACATGGAGTGGGTGTGGTACATGTGTTTTTTATGCTTCCTCTCGATAGCATAAACCAGAACAATATGGTCAATCAAAGAAAGGCTATGAATTCCAGCCTTAAAGCCTTGAAGAGTGCTGGTGTTGAGGGAGTTATGATGGATGTTTGGTGTGGTCTTGTTGAACAAAAGGCTCCAGGGAAGTATAATTGGTCTAGGTATAGAGAGTTGCTGGAAATGGTGAAGAAACATGGATTGAAACTCCAGGTTGTAATGTTATTCCACCAGTGTACAAGAAATGTTGGGGATTCTGCCACAAGTGAATGCTAAATCTTCCATATATACATTATATTGTTTCCTTGTCCATTTTTCTAATGTGGAAATCATGTTTTTCATGCCTGAGAATTGTTCATAACTCGAAATTATTTAGAATGCTTTTGTGATTTGTGATTGTGCAGTATTCCATTGCCAAAATGGGTTGTCAAAGAAATAAACCATGATAATGATATAGCCTATACAGACCAATGGGGTAGAAGAAACTATGAGTATATTTCGTTGGTTTGTGATAATATTCTTATTTTCAAGGGAAGGACACATGTTCAATGATATGCTGATTACATGCGGAGTTTCAAGGAGAATTTTAAGGATCTCTTTGGGGAAACCATTGTGGTAAGTTCTTGAGATCAGTGTATTAGCGACAAGTTCTTCTTCCTTCCTTTTTATCATCTTAATTAGTTTTGCAGTGTTAGTTCTTGTCTATATAGACCAATGGGGTAGAAGAAACTATGAGTATATTTCGTTGGTTTGTGATAATATTCTTATTTTCAAGGGAAGGACACATGTTCAATGATATGCTGATTACATGCGGAGTTTCAAGGAGAATTTTAAGGATCTCTTTGGGGAAAGCATTGTGGTAAGTTCTTGAGATCAGTGTATTAGGGACAAGTTCTTCTTCCTTCCTTTTTATCATCTTAATTAGTTTTGCAGTGTTAGTTCTTGTCTGACATCTGTGACCCGACAACATATAATTGTTTTTTATTTTCTTGTCTTTCAATAAACGCAGTAGGTCTGACCTCATTGAAATCTATATCTAGGTTTTGATTTTGAGCAACTACCCTGTTTTCTATTTTAGCATTATTTGATATTATTAGTTTTTGCAAATATGCATTTTGATTGAAAGTGCAAGTGCTATGTGAAAGGCCTCAAAATAAACCCTGCTCACTGTTCCCCTTCTTATCAGTTACTCTGAGCTCATGGCTTGAAGTTAACACTTTTCCAATTAGTCTTCCACAATCTCTTTGTTCTTATTAGTTTCTCAAGATTCAAAATTAACATGTCTTGAACTTAACTCTATGCTAAATTGTCCTCGATGATCTCAATGTGCCTTGGGATGCCTGTATCATACTGGATCACGAACTCATCCAAGGATGTGGGGGATCCACATCCTAGATCAAATTGAAATATCCTTGCAACTGAGAGCTTCGGAACCCCACTCGCAGTTGGAGGTATATATTCTGCCAAATTTATTTACCATTTTTCACTCCTAGCTGAGATCTCTCAATGAAAGATTGAAAATTGCCCAGGGTTGGGCAAAAATTGTTTATGGGAAATCAAAACATCTGAAACCTTTCTCCATGGGAGATTCAAGCTTTATTTGTGCACACAAAGATAGAGATTTCCATCCAAGCTAGAATAAAAGGATCCCTGTGACTGCAACTGGGCGATTATCTACCAAACTCGCCCAAGATCTGCACTTCGCCCAAATATTTGCATAAGTAATATGGTTCATGATCTATCAAACTTGTCTCAGGGAGATTCAAACCTTTTATATGTTTGAAAAATCCCTACTTTACCAGCAACCAACCTCACATCATACAGCCGACATCCTTTTCACTACAAATTCCTGTCCCCAATCTCATTTTTACCACAATATTTTTCTTACTCTTTACCCCCCAGCTTATTTTTACCAGAGAGGTTGGATATAGATTGTCCCTAGTATAGAGGTTGCATATTGCTAGGGCACAATCCTAGCATATAAATTGGATGACCCAGATATTTGTATTTATCTCTATCTTTTATGATGATTGGGCTTCTTCTCCATGTGGCCACATATGATGGTTTATGAACAATTACAATTTAACATGACCAAACTTGTATTTTTGAATTTGGTACAAGACATATCATTAGGCTAAAAATGCCATAATTTATTTTGGTGACATATTTTATGATCAGAGGGCTTCTCTTCTATGCATCCATACATATTGTGGTCCAATGGCTTAGAATTAATTTTCTTGATCTAGTCCCTTTTGATAACTCTAGTTTTTGAAGATATGATCAGGCTTCTATCCAATGTGAACAAACGAATGAAGATTGTTATATATTTGTATTGTAGGGTCAAATATTTCAATATTGGTATTAAAACGGTCTACTCCATCTGCTGCTTTATTTGAAGGGTTTTAACATGTTCTTGCATTTTGTTCTTTGATGCTTACATATATGCAAACACATTTATGTTGAAAATGTTTTAGCCTATGTCCAACTTGTTAGAAGAAGAAGAAGCCAAGACTGTCATGTAGGTTTTTTTCATGCTACACATATTACATGTCGATTGAGTCTTTTATGTCCAAACTCCCTGATCTATATAAATCCTGCTTGTTATCACCGTGTTTTCTTTTTATTCAAATATGATTGGCCCTAATGCATGTTGTCTATCTGTCTGAGATTTATTTGCCCTGTGATCTTTTGGTCATCCCATAATCTGAACCTAGAATAAAAATTGTGTCTAACATGGGTGTAATTTTCCCCATGATAATACACGAAATTCATGCAGTATCCATCTTATCCTGAGAGTAATGGTACATGGAAATTCTCAAGGATTGGAGCATTTCAGTGCTATGATAAGGTATATAGATACTAGATTTTTTTTGTAATGAATTTCCCTTCAACTGTATTTGATCTTTTTGATATATATATATTATAGTTGTTATATATATTTTTATAATCATACAGGTCAATGCCCTTTATTTACTATTTTGAATACCCTTGTATTACAATATATGATCTCTAACCTTAGAGCCATGGCTGAAGTTGCTGGTAAGAAGGAGTGGGGTAATGGGGGTCCAAGTGATGTAGGGCATTACAATAACTGGCCTGAGGACACACCATTTTTCTGCAGAGATGGTGGCTGGAATAGTCCTTATGGTGATTTTTTCCTTAAGTGGTATTCTAGTATGCTTCTTGATCATGGAGAGAGAATCCTCACAGCAGCTGAATCCATTTTCCATGGTACTAGCACCAAGCTTTCTGGTAAAGTGGATAGAGAATGCACTTACAAGATTTGATCAAGTTGGACACAATAATATCATTAGGAATGCAAGTCTCTGACTGCCAGAAGATGGTCGAGAGACCAGGGTTGAAACCATGTGTGCATTTAGTAATTTGAGAATGAGCCATCATTTGTTCCGGCCTAAAAATTGGAGGTTTTTTGTCTCACTTTTTAGAAAACGGGTACAAGGAGAGGTCGGCTTAAATTCTTGGGAGAAAGAACACAGAGACACAAAACTAGCACAAGGATAGGCTGGCTTAAATTCTTGGGAGCAAGAACACAGAGACACAAACTCATTTGGTCATGCCAGTGGGCCATTTCTCAAAGAGGCTACTGCAGTGATGCATAAGTAGGTCTTAAGAAGACTTCTTATCATTTTAGTTATACTACTTATGAGGTCTCAAGCAGACTTCTTAGCATTTCAGTTATATTACTTATTTGTACTTTTATAAAGTTTGTTATTTGTCTTATTTTTTATAAAAGGTCGTGATGTATAGACCTAGCTCTTATCCATTGGGTCGCTGCCCTTGCTACATTCTAATTCTATTGTAGAAGTTCGCAAGCCAGCAGGAACTCAATGGAAATATTACTACTATGTAATCTTAAAGATGATGAAGAAAACGTTGTAATTTGTTTTTTGACACATAATGCAATTATAAGATCTATAGATATATACTAGATAGAACATCATTCTTTGTTTTCTTTTAAGACGTCTTGGAATATGAAAGCTTATCAGGGGATACCATTGAAATCAAAGATAGTTAAACAGTTTCCAATCTCTTTGATTTAGTTATCGGTGTGTTCTTCCTAATATTCCAAATGAAATCATTCCTAATATTCCAGATGAAATCGGTAAAGAGTGCTTACTCAAAGCCATGTGTAGAAGCTGGGAGGCTGCACTGAGTAGCCCTTCATTCTATGAGGATAGAAAGATCTTAGGGACTAGCGAGCAGTTAATATGTTTGATTCAGACCCTTCCTCAAAGGGAGTTTGTTGAGGATAAGTGTTTAACTCTATATGATCCTCTGCAGGGTACCTGGGATAGGCTCCCTTCAATTCCCCAATTTTCCAACGAGATTCCCCTCTTTTGTCACTGATTTTGGGATTTTTCTATCAAAAATTTGGTTTCCGTGGTGGTAAACATTTTTGCGCAATTTTTGGCTATGGTGGCGAACATTTTTGTGCACTTTTCGGTTATAGAAAGAACTTAAATATAGTGTAAAATTAATTATAATTTTAAACATATTTTCACTTTTATAATTAGGAATATGTTAAAAAAAACATCAATTCTTTCCTAAGTTATCCTTGATATTATTTTAATAATACCATCCATTATTTAAAATTGTTTGATTCCTTGAATTTTTTTCTTTTTTTTTGTGTGTGTGTGTGTGTGTGTGTGTGTATATATATTAACGAACTTACCCAATATATTTATTTACTTATTTTTTATTAAAATGTCATTACTTGTTTTTAGTATGTGAAAACCATGTGAAAACAGAGTTCCTCATGATGAAATAGTTGAATTGAGTACAAGTTAGTTATGAAATATATATATTCAATTCACTTGACCCTTTAGATTAAATTACTAATAATAATTAATAATGATAATATTGGTCAATTGTGATTTTAGGATGGATGTGAATAATAATTACACCGTAATGTGTTCCTCTTTGAAAATAACTCCCCCAACTGCCATTGTGTACATATCTAGAACATTAGATTTAATGTTAGACAATTGAAGATTTGTGTGTCATCACATTAGTAGTTGGAAAAAAAAAATAACCCGCATTAATAGTTACAAAAAAAACTACTTAAAACTGTTCCTGTCAGATCTAAAAACTCTCAAAACTGACTTTACTTCTTGAACGATTGAAATTGAACTGTAAATTACTATGAATTTGGTCGCTTGGGGTTCCACCCCTTCACTCACTGAGGTATTGGATTCTTAATGAATCTACAAAAATTTTAGTATTCGCATCTCCAAATGCTCATCGAAGAACATATATATAATTGCAGGTGGTTCTTGTGGGTACGAGAATTTGTTCCACAATGGCTACGACACTCAAAAAATTGCTTTGAGAAAATCATTGTACAATGGAGGATATGGGTGTGAGAAATGTTTCCAAATAAGATGCATTAAGTCAAAATGGTGTTTTCTAGACTCTCCCTTCACCACTGTCACTTCTACAAATCTATGTCCTCCCAACTTGTTTTAAGATTCCAACAATGGCACATGTTGCAATCCTCCTCAGTAACACTTTGACAAGAAAATCCCATCTTCCTCAACATAGTTGACCGAAACGATGGAATTGTCCCTGTATGACCTAAGTGGATATTGGTTGCCACCCAGCTATTCCACTTGGGCCCCACCATTGTTTATTTCATCATTTTAGTTTCCTTAATTCTAGCATAATTTGTTATTTTTGGAAAATGTTCAGGTCCTAAATATCCAGAGCTGTTTTGAGGCCCTAAACGAAGTTTTTTGGGAATTAAAGCTCTAAATAATGTTAGTTCATTCCAAGATTTACATTCAATATTAGGATTTTTAGTCCCTGGATAGATATTTCTAATGATGTATCATGTGCGTCAAACGGAGACAGTATGCAATAGTTACGACCCTGGGAAATTGATGTACCAATTTACCCCGACAGGGCCCAGATTATTGTTGGATATTGGGTTCAACGCTCCTCATGTGTTTTGTGACATGGAATAACCACTTCTCGTGGATCCTAAGTCTATCAATTGTAGGGGAGACTAACGCCTGCGAGTTTTGGTCTAACGGCACTCATGATTCCAACAAGTGGTATCAGAGCGACAGGTCTCGAGTTCGAAACTCACCCAGCTTGCATTGGGGGGGGAATTTTTCGACATTGGGTCAACTCTCCTCATGTGTTTCACAACATGGAATAATCGCCTCTTTTGGATCCTAACTCTGGCTATTGTAGCAGAGACTAATGCCTGTGGATTTTGGTCTAACGGCAATCGTGATTCCAACAATTATGGTGTTTCATCTCCTAGGGTTAGGTTTTTGGATGCTTAGGGTTTTCCATTATTTCTCAATAATATATAGGCCTTTGAGCCACATTTTAACACATATTTCAAAGGCCTATAGTTGTAACATCTCTTTTTAAAGATAAGCTACCAATGCCTAACTAGTGTATTTGCATCATGTTTGTAAACAAATTTTAGTTATTTGATATTAATGAAATGAAGTATTATTTCCATTGTATCTTCGTATTTATGGTTATATGTGTATGTTGTTACATTCCTTCATAAATTCAAATAAGTGGTATTAGAGTGGTCTACTCTTTCTTGATCCTTCTTTTCATTTCCCCAATGAGGTCAGGGTATAAGGAGTTAGGGCTTGATATGGTTGAACCTTAGCGTCGTAAACCCTGACGGTCACCCATGGGTGATGAAAGGAAAAAAAAGGGAGAAGGAGATCCTATCAAAATATTGCTCGAGGAGGCCGTTGAAAAAGAAAGGAACATGATGATGGATAACTTCACCTAAATCCTTCAACGACTACCCACTGGCAGTGCATTTGCATCCAGCAGCTACTGTGGAGTTGCAACCCCTTTTAAGGTATAAGTAAACTTTTGCATTCCCATATTTGATGGAAAAATAGTTGCGAACGCCATAGATAGATGGTTGAATCTATTAGAAGGATATTTATCTATTCATGACTTTTCCGATCGGGAGAAGATTATTTTTTCACTGCTCAAATTCGCCTCCCATGTCCAGGACTGGTGGGAAACCTACTATGAGAAAAAGGATGAGGGGGAAAACTCTCTGTTCTTGGTCGTACCCACTTGGAATTATTTCCAAGATGCCATCAAGGAAAAATATTATCCCGTGGGGAGCAATGAGGACAAGTACATACACTGGACTACATTGCGGTAGCAAAGGGATCAAGATGTGCATGAGCTGGTGAATCTGTTCCATACCCTGTGGACAAAGTTGGGTATTAAATATTTAGAGAAACATTTTATGTTGAAGTACTGCAGTTGTCTTCCTAGATACGTTAAGGAGGAAATGGAGTTCCTCGACATCTCCTCGCTTGGTACGACATATTGGTATGCTGCCAAGATTGAGCAGAAATTCAAACAGAAGAAGCGATACTTTGGATCTGTGAATCAAAAGCAAGTGAAAGGTGCCCCCAAACCGCAGAACAAAGGAAAAATGCAAGGCATGGTGACCTAGAACAACCTGCCAAAGGTGCAAGAAAATAATGACACCGCAAAGCCAAGGAAGGACATGGGAAAGTGATATGACTTCCATAAGAGCTCCACTCACTACACAAGTGAGTGTTCGGCCAAGCAGTTACTAGTGACCGAGATGAAGGCTTATGAATCAGATGGATGCTCTAACAGTGAATCAGAACTTGAGAAGGGCAATGAAATAGGGAAGAATATTATTGATGTTGATCCCAATGCCATTTTTTCCACCACAAAAATCCAAAAGGAAGAACTGAAAGATCCATAGGAGGAGGAGTGTCACTTCCACTCCCTAATGTGGGTAAAGGGTTCCTCGCTACAATTAATTCTCGATAGTGGGAGCCAAAAGAACCTCATTTCAGCAGATATCATCAAGCGGTTGGGCTTGCTGACTATATCACACCCACAGTCATACATCATCGGTTGGCTTTACCAAGCGTGGGATATATACGTCATCCAGCAGTGTCACCTTCCCTATGGCATCAAGCCCTTCACCAATGAGGTATTGTGTACCATTTCTCCTCTTGATGTTTATGATGTATTATTAGGCCAACCATAATTGTGGAAGAGAAATTTTGGATATGAGTCCTGTCCTCATGCTATTATTGTTACTTTGGGAAATAAGTTATATAGGATACCAGAGTTACCATTTCCTACCGCTATCTCTTTGGTTAATGCAAAACAATGGAGTAAGATGATTTCCAAAACCGGAAAATATTTTTTCCTAATGATTTGTCATTAGGGCAAGAAGAATTTTGTGGCCATGACCTCTAGACATGGGTCCTCCACATGGTAACAACAAATGGAAAATTTCTTCGACTTGTAAGAGGACATCTTTACCTCATCCACAGGGGTGCCTCTTGACTGGTAGGTAAAACACCCGATAAAGTTGACCCTAGGTGTGTTGCTATGCAATGGATCGATCTATCGTCGCTCTGGTTTTGAGAACCATGAAATAAAGAGGAAAATTCAAGAGCTACTATAGAAACGTCAATCTGGTCAAGTTCATCGCCCTGTGGGAGCCCGATCGTGTTGGTGCAGAAGAAGGATGGGACTTGGAGACTCTGTATTGATTATAGAGTGCTGAAAAAGGTCATTTTCTAGAATAGGTACTCGATCCCATAGATTGATGACCTTCTAGAGTAACTGAAAGGGGAAAACCATTTCAGCAAGATCGACTTGAAGTCCAGGTTTCACCAGGTACCAATTGAATTGTCCCATGTGTGCAAGACTACCTTCAAAGCCAAGGAGGGCCTACTTGAATAGCTGGTCATTCCTTTTGGGGTGAAAAATTCACCCGCAACCTTAATGAGGTTAATCGATGTCATCTTGTGACCATTCATCAATTCATTGGTATTAGTGTACTTGAATAACATCCTGATATTTAGCCAGACTTGGGAAGAGCACCTGCACCACATCTGATAGGTCCTCCAAACACTGCAGGAGCATAAGTTGTGCGCCAATTTGGAGAAGTGCAGTTTTGGCATGACCCAATTTTAGTTTCTGGGATACATTATTGATGAGTGGGGGGTGCATGTAGATCCAACGAAGATCCAAGTCATTCGGATTTGGCCAGCCCCAACCACTCTAACAGAGCTTCGTAGCTTTCTAGGTCTTGCTAATTTCTACCGAAGGTTTGTGTTGGTATTCTCTCATATCACTTGGCCCTTAAGACAAGTCACCATGGGAGGAGTGAAATAAAAAATATTTTGGTCAGAATCTCAATAGCAGGCATTCATAGAATTGAAACGTTGCCCCTATTGTGCCCCAGTAATCACATTACCAGACTTTAAACAACCATTTGAGATTGAGACAGATGCCTCTGAGTATGCTATTGGGGCATTTATTATTCAAATGGGGCATCAAGTTTCATATCACAAATATATATTTTCCAACACGGTCCAAAAGTATCCCACTTATGAAAAATAGATGTATTACATTGTGCATGTTTTCCAATAATGGAAGAATTACATTTTCGGGAAGAAAAAAATCATTTTCATAGACCACCAACCTCTGTACTTCATACAGACACATGGGAAGTTGCAGAATGATCGCCACCAGAAGTGGTCCACATATACACAATAGTTTCATTTAAACATCAAGTACAAGAAGGGAGGCACCAATAATGTTGCAAATTGCCTCATCCGACCACTGGTCATGGAGATAACCACCATGCTTAGCTCTTGTGGGAATGGGATTTTTGATTGGCTACTTCTCTACAAGAGCGATCTAGAATGCAGCCACACATACAAGAAAATATTCTCCTCCTACCCCGATGGAGAAGTAACTCTTTTACAATGATTTCACAATCCCCGCCTCACATACTGCACCTGCACATTGTGCCACCATATATAATAATGCTCGGTTGAGAGTCACTTTCAGAGAAACAAACAACCCAAAATTTACTGTATAGTTTATGTGTCCACCTACATTATCAAATTGAATAATTAGTGAGGAGATTATATGACCATAACATGCAAGTATATATTAACCAAGACAAAATGGGAACCTGATATTCCTGATGTGAAATATACAACAACGAAGATAATTCTTCGGAAATACCAATCAATGCCAAAGATGCCCACACCACCACATGAATTCCTCTCGTTGCTCTGCACGTTCCTGATGTGTTGGGTGTGGAGCTTGATTATCTTGTTTACTTTATATCACAACATTGGACCCCTGTACCTTAAATGGGGCGGCAACGCCACGCGTAAATTATTCGATGCCGTGGGGGGTCTAGGGGGGGCGAAAATGAATTTATGGAGTCCCCCCCTAGAGGGGGGTTGCCCCCGAAGTTAAAAAACAGATGTAAAATTTCCTTGTAAAAGTATAGTAATTTCTAGTCAATCTGGGCCGTTAATTAGGAAAATGATCTAACATTAGAAGTTATGTTTAGTTTAGGGTTTTTTTCCCTAGAAGGCAACCCCTCACTTTTATGAGGGTATTGTATTGCGGCTGTGTATTGTATGTGTATTATCGGAGCGAAAAAACAGAGAGGGAGACTGCGAGAGAGAATATAGGATATTACAACGGATTTGCTGTAGGTTGTGTCTCTTCATTTTGCTGGATAATAGAAAAGAAGGAATGGTTGTTGGGGGTGGATGTAGCCCAAACTGGGTGAACCACGTATATTTGTGTCTCTCTGGTTTTATGTGTTTTGTGTGCTTATAATTTCTGCATATTTTATGTGTTGCATTGCTCTGTAATATATAATTTTCGAACACGATGACAGTGGCAACGCTCACATAAAAAAGCAAAATTGTTGCTACAAATTCGGCCATGATGGCCATTTAAAATGGCGAGTCCTTGAATTCTCTTAAGTATAAAATTTTGCGAGGGGAACACTCCTTAAATGCAAGTTTTTTTTATAACCCTTCCTTCTCCATTCTTCCAAAAACCCTAATATATTATAAGGGCCTTCTCACACAGTAATTACCAAGTGCATGGAGACACCATTGGAATGACTTGTATTTATAACACAAATGAGACAATTCAGTATTGATAAAGGGTCAGAAAGAAATATGCACCAAACCTATGTAGAAGGAAACAATCTAAGCCTCTAATGTACACTTTGCAGCCATTTTACATGTTTTTGGAATATATTCTACTTTCTGAGTCATAAAAATCCATATATTTATTTATAGGACCCTCCCTAGCCAAATACATAGCCAAGACGCACAAAATATCCTATTGAATTAAGGAAAACTCATGGATGTTACCTTAATAGTTCACCATCGTACCTCTAAATAGTGAATTAAAGCTGGTATGTCAGCAAAAAAAATTATTTAATCAAATTCTCAACAAAACATCCACTTCCCTCCTATCAAACAATATAAACTTGTTATTTTAGAGGAAATATATGTTGGAAAAATTACATAATATTTAATTTTGGCGTAATGTAAGCGATTTATCTTTATCAATAGCTTTGAAAGAAATTTTGTTTACTATTTTTTGTTTTTCTAGTGATCTTATATATGTCGTGATTCTTTTCAAAGTTATGTCTTATGACATTTCCTTTGGAACATCTAGTGCAATTGCTACTTGTTATTCTCCCCATATAGATTCTATCGACACATGTAATATGATATAATAATAATAATAATAATTGTGAAGTGAATTTAATTTTTTTGGGGGGATTAATGATTCTTATCCTAAGGAGATTCAATTTATTTTGGGTGGTGGGTAGTAATGATTTTTATCCTTTATAACTATATTCAATCTATTTTTGGTGGTGGGGAGAAATGATTCTTATTGCAATTGTAAGGTAATTTACCAATGGCAAGGTGTTTTAGCAATGAAGCCTCGACCATTTTAGCAAACACTTTGGCTAAATATATTATTATATTTTGAATAGTGGGGAGCAATGATTTTTTTCCTCTATAACTAGATTCATTTTATTCTGGGTAATGGGGAGCAATGATTCTTATTATAATCACAAGGTAAACTATAAATCATGACAATGTACTTTAGCAATAAGATATGAACAAATTGAACTAACCCTCCACCACAAATATATTATTATAATAATTTCCAACTATATTTTTAAGAATTTTGAGTTTCAATATTAACTAATATTATATCTTGAAATTTACTTAAAAGAAAAACTAGATACCGTTAATTTATAACCCAAAAAAAAAAATATTTCAAAAAAAAACCAATAATAATATTTAAAGAAAAAACCAATCTTTAAGTTTGAAAAATCTATACTTTTCGAAAAGGAAAAGTGAACATTACTTATTATTATTTTTAAAAATGATGAGTTGTGAGTACCCATGGGATTAGTATTATGGGGTGTGAGTATCCATGGAATTTTCCAAAAAAACTTTACTTTACTAAAAAACAATAATAGTATTTAAAAGCTAAAAATATATCCAAAACTCGTATTATTTTCAAAATGAATGTTGGTTTTTATTTATGGATTTTCAGTATCCATGTCACGAGGGGTATGTATGAGTTGTACGTATCCATAGCATGATTGCCCTAGTGGCATGTTCTATCAACAAGTGGGGTATCCATGTCACGAGGGGATGTATGAGTTGTATGTATCCATAGCATGAGCCTAGTGGCATGTTTTATTAACAAGTGGGTTTTTGTAAGTCTGAAATATAATGTACTTCCCACAATTTACTCACAAAAGGGGTAAATTGGCCGACCTCCACCACATAATCTCTCAATGAACATGAATATATTCGTAGTTTTGGGATATAAGTATTCATATTATTTTGTTATGTTATTCATTTTCGTTTTAACTGATATATATATATATATATATATATATATATATATATCCTTGTAGAAATTCATTTCCCTTCGTAGCATAAGACATCTATTTTTTCTAATATTTTTGTAAAATCAATTTCATCTCAATAGCTTATTTGTCTCACTTTATTGCTATATATATATATATATATATATATAGCAATAAAGTGAGACAAATAAGCTATTGAGATGAAATTGATTTTACAAAAATATTAGAAAAAATAGATGTCTTATGCTACGAAGGGAAATGAATTTCTACAAGGAGATAGGAGATAGCTATAGGTTCCATCTCGAAGACAACGGCAAGGGCAAGTGCCGAGGCTGCAACCAAGACCTCTTCAACCAGTACAAATACAATGTAATGTATTGCTTTTCTATGGAATGTTGTGTGTAGGTATTTTTTTCCCAATACACATGATCAACAAACCATTCATTTATTTGAATGTGTAGATCCATCACGACATCAAGTACAAACGACATTATTGGCTAGAATAGTGCACACAAATTTTTGACATCAAGTCTCTTCTCCGACGACATTAATGCCTAGACCAGTGCACACAAATTTTTGACATCAAGTTTCTTCTCTGACAACATTAATACCTAGACCAGCGCACACAAATTTTCGACATCAAGTTTGTGCTCCTCCTCCTTATCAAGTTTATAGTATTCCTCTAGCTGCTTCCTAAACATAGTTGACCAAAACAATGGAATTGTCCCTCTTTGATCCAAGTCGATATTGGTGGCCACCCACCTATTCCACTTGGGCCCCCACCATTTTTTCTTTCATCTTTTTAGTTTCCTTAATTGTAGCATAATTTACTATTTTTGGCAATTTTTCAGGTCCTAAACATCTGGAGCCATTTTGAGGCCCTACACAACATTTTCTGGGCATCAAAGCTCCAAAAAATGTTAGTTAATTCCAAACTTTACATTCACTATTAGGTTTTGTAGTCCTTGGATAGATATTTCTAACGATGTATCATGTGTGTCAAATGGAGATAGTATGCCAAAGTTACGGCCCTGGGAAATTGATGTACCAATTTATCCTGACGGGGTCCATATTATTGTTGGACATTGGGTTCAATGCTCCTGATGTGTTTCATGACATGGACTAACCACCTCTCATGGATCCTAACTCTGGTGATTGTAACAGAGACTAACTCTTTCAGGTTTTGGTCTAACAACAATTGTGATTCCAACAAGTGGTATCAGAGTCACAGGTCTCGAGTTTGAAACTCACCCAGCTCGCGTTGGGGGGTAGATTTTTGGACACTAGGTTCAACGATCCCCATGTTTTTTGCGACATGGACTAACTACCTCTCGTGGATCCTAACTCTGGTGATTGTAGAAGAGACTAATGTCTGTGGGTTTTGGTCAAAGGACAATCGTGATTCGAATAATTATGGTGTTTCATCTCCTAGGGTTAGGTTGTTGGATGTTTCGGGTTTTCCATTATTTTTCAATAATATATAGGCCTTTGAGCCTCATTATGACACATATTTCAAAGGCCTGTAGCCACAACATCTCTTTTCAGAGATAAGCTACTAGCGCCTAACTAGTTTATTTGCATCATGTTTGTAAACAAATTTTAGTTATTCGATATTAATGAAATGAAGTGTTATTTCCACTGTGTCTTCATATTTATGGTTATATCTGTTTTTTTGTTGTGTTCCTGCATAAATTCAGATAAGTGGTATTAGAGCAGTTTTCTCTTTCTCGATCCTTCTTTTCATTTCCCCAATGAGGTCAGGGTATAAGGAGTTAGGGCTCGATCTGTTTGAACCTTTGCAAGATCAGCCTCGCAAAACCCTGACGGTCACCCATGGAGGACGGAAGGAAAGAACAAGGAGAAGGATATCCTATAAAAATATTGCTCGAAGAGGCTGTTGAAAAATAAAGGAACATGATGATGGATAACTTCACTGATATCCTCAACGACTACCCACTGGCAGCGCATCTGCATCCAGCAGCTACTCTGGAGTTGCAACCTCTTTTAAGGTATAAGTAGACTTTGAAATTCCCATATTTCATGGAAAAATAGTTGTAGACGCCATAGATATATGGTTGAATCTATTATAAGGATATTTCTTTTTTCATGACTTTTATGACTAGGAGAAGATTATTTTTTCACTGCTGAAAGCCACCCCCCATGTCCAGGACTAGTGGGAAACCTACTATGTGAAAAGGGACGAGGGGGAAGAATCTTTTCTTGGCCGTACCCACTTGGAATTATTTCCAAGATTCCATCAAGGAACAATATTATCCCATGGGCAGCAATGAGGACAAGTACATACACTGGACTACATTGCAGCAACAAAGGGATCAAGATGTGCATGAGCTGGAAAATCTGTTCCATACCCTACACACAAAGTTGCATGTTAAATATTTAGAGAAACATTTTATGTTGAAGTACCATGGTTGTATTCAGAAAAACATTAAGGAGGAAATGGAATTCCTCAACATCTCCTCGCTTGGTACAACATATTGGTATGCTGCCAAGATTGAGCAAAAATTCAAACAAAAGAAGCGATACTTTGGATCTGCGAATCAAAATCATGTGAAAGGTGCCCCAAAACCACAGAACAAAGGAAAAAGGAAAGGCATGGCAACCCAAGACAACCTTCCAAAGTCGTAAGGAAATAAAAACACTGCAAAGTCGAAGAAGGGCATGAGAAAGTGGTGTGAGTTCCATAGGAGCTCCACTCACTACACGAGTGAGTGTTGGGCCAAGCAGTTACTAGTGACCAAGATGAAGGCTTATGAATCAGAAGGATGCTCTGACAGTGAATCAGAACTTGAGAAGGGTAATGAGAGAGGGAAGAAGATTATTGATGCTGAGCCCAACACCACTATTGCCAACATGAAGATCCAAAAGGAAGAACCAGAAGATCCAAAGGAGGAGGAGCATTTCTTCCACTCCCAAATGTGGGTAAAGGGTTCCTGGCTACAATTTATTCTCGATAGTGGGAGCCAAGATAACCTCATTTCAGCAGAGGTCATGAAGCAGTTGGGCTTGTCGACCATAGCAAACCCACAGTCGTACACCATCAGGTGGCTTCCCCAAAGGCGGGATATCTGCATCATCTAGCAGTTTTTCCTTCCCTACGGCATCAAGCCATTCACCAATGAGGTATTATGTCCCACTTCTCCTCTTGATGTTTATGATTTATTATTAGGCTAACCATACTTGTGGAAGCGAAATGTTGTATATGAGTCCCATCCTCGTGCTATTATTGTTACTTTAGGAAATAAGTTATATAGGATACCAGAGGTATCACTGCCTGCTACTATCTCTTTGGTTACTGCAAGACAATGCAATAAGTTGATTTCCAAAATTGGGAAATTTGTTTTTCTGATGACCTGCCCTCAAGGCAAGAAGAATATTATGGCCATGGCCTCCATACATGGCTTCTCTGCATGGCAACAACAAATATACAAGGTTGTGGAAGAGTACCAGGACATATTCACCTCACCCACTGGGGTTCCTCTTCACTGGTAGGTCAAGCACCCGATCGATTTGAGCCCAGGTGTGTCGCTACGCAATGGAACAATCTATCATCACTCTATTTTAGAGAACCATGAAATGAAGAGGCAGATTCAGGTGCTACTATAGAAAGGCCACATCCAGCCAAGTTAGTCACCCTGTGGGAGCCCGATCGTGTTGGTGCAGGATGAGACTCTGTATTGACTATAGGGTGCTGAAAAATGTCATTTTTTGGAATCGATTCTCGATCCCACAGATTGATGAACTTCTAGACCAACTCAAAGGGGAAAAATATTTCAGCAAGATCGACTTGAAGTCTGGGTTTTGCACCAGGTACCAATTGAACCATCCCATTTGTAAAAGACTACTTTCAAAGCCAGAAAGGGCCTATTTGAATGGCTGGTCATGCCTTTCGGGGTGAAATATTCACCCACAACCTTCCTAAGGCTGATCGATGACATCTTGCAGCCATTCACCAATTCATTTGTAGTATTGTACTTGAATCACATCCTAATCTTTAGCCATACATGGGAAGAGCACCTGCACCACATCCGATAGGTCCTCCAAACACTGCAGGAACACAAGTTGTGTGCCAATTTGGAGAAGTGCACTTTTTGCATGAACCAAGTTCAGTGCCTGGGATACATTATTGATGAGTGGGGGGTGCATGTGGATCCAATGAAGATCCAAGTCATTCGGGATTGCCCAGCCCCAACCACTCTAACAGAGATTTTTAGCTTTCTGGGTCTTGCTAATTTTTACCGGAGGTTTGTGTTGGGATACTCTCATATCACTTGGCCCTTGAGAAAAGTCACCAATGGGGGAGTGAAAGAAAATTTGTTTTGGTCAGAATCTCAATAGAAGGCATTCGTAGAATTGGAACATTGTCTCTATTGTCCCCTAGTAATCACATTACCATACTTGTAACAACCATTTGAGATCAAGACAGATACCTCTGTGTATGCTATTGGGGAAGTTCTTACTCAACTAGGGCATCAAGTGGCATATCCCAATGATACATTTTCCAACACAGTCTAAAAGTATCCCACTTATGAAAAAGAGATGTATTACTTTGTGCATGATTTCCGAAAATGGAATAATTACATTTTCGGGATGAAAACGATCATTCGCACTAACCACCGACCGTTGTAGTTCATACAGACACATGGGAAGTTGCAGAATGATCGCCACCAGAAGTGGTCGACATATACACAACAGTTTCATTTGAACATCAAGATTAAGAAGGGACACACCAATATGTTGCAGATTGCCTGATCTGACCACCGATCTTGGAGATAACCACCGTGCTCAGCTCTTGTGGGAAAGTGATTTCTGATTGGCTGCTTCTCTACAAGAGATATCTAGAATGCAGCCACACATACAAGAATCTCTTCTCCTCCTACCCCGATGGAAAATTAAGTCTTCTACAATGCTTTCATAATCCCCGCCTCACATACTGCACCCGAACATTGTGTGACCATATAAAATAATGATTGGTTGAGAGCCAATTTCTGAGAAGCAAACAACCCAAAAATTACTGCAGAGTTTATGTGTCCACCTGCATTATCAAATTGAATAATCAGTGATGAGATTATATGACCATAACATGTGAGTATATATTAACCAAGAAGAAATCGGAACCCAATATTCCTGATGTGAGATATACAAGAATGAAGATAATTCTTTGGAAATACCAATCAATGCCCAAGATGCCCATCCCACCACAAGAATTCCTCTCATTTCTCTACACATTCCTGATGACAGTGGAAACGATCACATAAAAAAAAAAATTTGTCGCTACGAATTCAGCCATGATAGCCATGTAAAATGACCACTCCATGAATTCGCTTAAGTATAAAATTTTGCAAGGGGAATTCTCCTTAAATGCAAATTTTTGTGATAACGCTTCCTTCTTCATTCTTCCAAAAACCATAATCTATTATAAGGGCATTCTCACACAGTAATTACCAAGTGCATAGAGAGACCATTGGAATGAATTTTATTTATAACACAAATGAGTCAATTTAGTATTGAAAAAGGGTCAGAGAGAAATATGCACCAAACCTCTGTAGAGGGAAACAATTTCAGCATCTAATGTACACTTTGCAGCCATTTTTGACATTTTTGGAATATATTCTGCTTTCTATGCCATAAAAATCCTTACATTTATTTATAGGACCCTTCCTAGTCAAATACATAGCCATGACGCACAAAATATCTTTTTGAATTAAGGAAAACTCTTGGATGTTACATTAATAGTTCACCATTGTACTTCTAAATAGTGAATTAAAGCTGGCATGTGAGTAGAAAGAATTATTTAATCAATGCTCGTCAAAACATCCACTTCCCTCCTATCAAACAATATAAAGTTGTTATTTTAGAGGAAATATATGTTGGAAAGGTTATATAATATTTAATTTTAGTGTAATGTAAGTGATTTATCTTTATCATATAGCTTTGAAAGCAATTTGTTTACTAATTTTTTGTTTTTCTAGTGATCTTATATATGTCCTGATTCTTCTGAAATTTATGCCTCTTGACATTTCCTTTGGAACATCTAGTGCAATTGCTACTCATTATTCTCCCCATATAGATTCTATGGGCGCACGTCATACGATATAATAACAACAATAATTGTGAAGTGAATTTATTTTGTGTGGGGAGATTAATGATTCTTATCCCAAGGAGATTCAATTTATTTTGGGTGGTCGGTAGTAATGATTTTTATCCTTTATAACTATATTCAATCTATTTTCGGTGGTGGAGAGCAATGATTCTTATTGCAATTGTAAGGTGATTTACCAATGGCAAGGTGTTTTAGCAATGGGGCTTCGACTAATTCAGCTAACACTTAGGCTAAATACATTATTATATTTTGAATAGTGGGGAGCAATGATTTTTTTTCTCTCTATAATGAGATTCATTTTATTTTGGGTAATGAAGAGCAATGATTCTTATTATAATAACAAGGTAAACTATAGATCATGACAAGGTGCTTTAACAATGAGATATGGACAAATTAAATTTACTCTAGAAGACAAATATATTATTATAATAATTTCTAAATTTATTTTTAATAATTTTGAGTTTTAATATTAGCTCATATTATATGTGCAAATTTACTTAAAAGACAAACTAGATTCCCGTAATTTATAACCCAAAAATAATAATATTTAAAAATTATATATATATTTAAAAAAGAAATCAATCTTTGTGTGAAAATTATTTTTTTTCATAAAGGAAAAGTGAACGTTACTTATTATTACTTTTTAAATATGATGAGTTGTGAGTAACCATCGGATGAGAATTATAGGGTGTGAGTATGCATGGAATTTTCCAAAAAAAATAACTTTACTAAAAACAATAATAGTATTTAAAAGCTAAAAATATATCCAAAAGTCTTATTATTCTCGAAATGAATGTTGGTTGTTATTTATGGATGGTTGGTATCCATGTCACGACGCGTATGTATGAGTTGTACGTATCCGTAGCATGAGCCTAGTGGGGTATCCATGTCACGAGGGGTATGTATGAGTTGTACGTATCCATAGCATGAGCCTAGTGGCATGTTCTATTAAAAAGTGGGTTTTCGTAAGTCTAAAATATAATGTACTTCCCACAATTTACTCACAAAAAGGATAAATTGGATGAGCTCCATCACATAATCCCTCAATGAACATGAATATATTCATTCTTGATTTTGGGATATAAGCATTCATATTATTCTGTGATCGTGTGAATTGTGTTTTTGATTTGAGATATAAATAGCAATAAAGTGGCGAGAAAATAAAGCGGCTAGAAAAATAAGTTACTGAACTAAAATTGCTTTTACAAAAATATTAGAGAGACAAGATGGCTAATAGTGCGAAGGAAAATGAATTTCCACAAGGAGACAAGAGACAGCAACAGGTTCCACCTAGAATGCAAGGGCAAGGGCTGAGGCCGCGACCTCTTCAACCAGTACAAATACAATGTAATGTATTTTTTTTTGAAAGTTGTGTGTAGGTATTGTTTTGCCAATACAAATGATCAACAAACGGTTTGTTTATTTATATTCGCAGATCCATTACGACATCAAGTACAGCCAACAATAATTCCTAGACCAGCGCACATAATTTTTTGACATCAAGTTTCTCCTCCGACGACATTAATACCTAGACCAGCGCACACAAATTTTAGACATCAAATTTCTGCTCCTCCTTATCAAGTTGATGGTCAGGGTCCGGTTCCGTACAATAATAGTATTCCTCTAGCTGCTTTAGTTCCTCTTCCTCCTCATGTTGCTCCTATCTATGGTCATGGTCATGGTTTGTATGAGAATATTTCATTTCTGCCCGTTCGTACCACTCCAATTCATTGTCATGGTCTCTACAAAAACATTTCATCTCCAAGTGAATCAATAAAGTTGTATCCTCAAGAGGAGGGGTTTCCTGGACCCAGATTTCCACCAGCTCCTTCTCCTCACCATCAGGAAGAGGGAGAGAGACTTACCCAACCTCTGCATCAAGGGCAAGGGATGAGGCCGCGGACTCTTCAACCAGTGCAAATACAATGTAATGTATTGTTTTTTTTGAAAGTTGTGTGTAGGTATTGTTTTGCCAATACACATGATCAACAAACCATTTGTTTCTTTGTATTCGCAGATCCATTATGACATCAAGTATAGCCGACAATAATGCCTAGAACAGCGCACATAAATTTTCGACATCAAGTTTCTGCTCCAACGACATTAATACCTAGACCAACGCACACAAATTTTAGACATCAAGTTTTTGCTCCTCCTTATCAAGTTGATGATCAGGGTCTGGTTCCATACAATAATAGTATTTCTCTACCTGCTTTAGTTCCTCGTCCTCCTCATGCTACTCCTATCTATGGTCATGGTCATGGTTTGTATGAGAATATTTCATTTCCGTGCATCGGATTGTATGGGATCCTGGTATCAATGTACAAATGTCACGGTCTCTACAAAAACATTTCATCTCCAAGTGAATCAATAAAGTTGTATCCTCAAGAGGAGGGGTTTCCTGGACCCAGATTTCCACCAGCTCCTTCTCCTCACCATCAGGAAGAGGGAGAGAGACTTACCCAACCTCTGCGTCAAGGGCAAGGGATGAGGCCGCGGACTCTTCAACCAGTACAAATACAATGTAATGTATTGTTTTTTTTTAAAGTTGTGTGTAGGTATTGTTTTGCCAATACACATGATCAAAAAACCATTCGTTTCTTTGTATTCGAAGATCCATTATGACATCAAGTATAGCCGACAATAATGCCTAGAACAACACACATAAATTTTCGACATCAAGTTTCTGCTCTAACGACATTAATACCTAGACCAGCGCACACAAATTTTAGACATCAAGTTTTTGCTCTTCCTTATCAAGTTTATGGTCACGGTCTGGTTCCATACAATAATAGTATTCCTCTACCTGCTTTAGTTCCTCGTCCTCCTCATGCTGCTCCTATCTATGGTCATGGTCATGGTTTGTATGAGAATATTTCATTTCCGTGCATCGGATTGTATGGGATCCTGTTATCAATGTACAAATGCTTCTGTTGTGGACAGAAGTAGATTTCTTGAGGACAAGCAATCTTTGGGCAGGAGGATTTGTAATATCCATTTTCTTGATCCAATCAAAGTGGATAGAATTGACCCATGGTATTGACCCATGGTATTTCTTATTGGTATTGACCCATGGTATTTCTTGTATTTTCCCATGGTTTTTCTAAGTAGCCGTCTATAAAAAGAGGAGGAGGAATGAGAGCAACTCATGGAAAAAAAAATTGGGATATTTCTTTGTGATATTTTTGAGGGCTCAAGCGAGTTTTCAAGAGAGGATTTCAGGTGAGATCGTCAAGCTTCTTTCGGTGAGATTTGAGAATCTCACCCTAGTAAGCAAACCCAACTTCGGTGGTTTCTATGATCACCCTAGCTGGTTTAGTTTATTTTATTTCTTCAGAAAAGGGAGAATTGTGCATCATTTTAATTTTCAGTGTTAATATTGTGCCAAGCTCATGATTCCACTTTACCGTGTGATTGCCCACCTTTCACGCATGGTCAAACTACCTTGGGCTGAATAGTAATAAAGTGTTCTCTTGAAGTCCATTTATGTGTATTTAAATGGAGATTCATAATACATTGTATGCACCTTTATGCTTATGGAGTTTATGGATATTTTAATCATGCACCTTTATCGATTTTATGGATATGGGTATTATAATCAAGTTTGTGCTCATATTATTTTATGGAATTCTTTCCATATATTAAGAAGTATGTTACTCTAGTTTGTCATTTTATCAAGCATCATTACAAAAGGGTGTCATTTCTTTACTGAAGCATATTATAGTAAAGAAATATGCTTCAGTAAATAAATGACACCCTTTTGTAATGATGCTTGATAAAATGACAAAATAGAGTAACATACCTCTTAATATATGGAAAGAATGCCATAAAATAATATGAGTATAAACTTGATTATAATACCCATATCCATAAAATCCATAAAGGTGCATGTTTAAAATATCCATAAACTTCATAAGCATAAAGGTGCATACAATGTATTATGAATCTCCATTTAAATACACATAAATGGACTTCAAGAGAACACTTTATTACTATTCAGCCCAAGGTAGTTTGACCATTCATGAAGGGTGGGCAATCAAATGGTAAAGTGGAATCGTGAGCTTGGCATGATAGTAACACAGAAAATTAAAATGATGCACAATTCTCCCTTTATTGAAGAAATAAAATAAACTAAACCAGCTAGGCTGATCAGAGAAACCACTGAAGTTGGGTTTGCTTAATAGGGTGAGATTCTCAAATCTCACCGAAGGAAGCTTGAGGATCTAACCTGAAATCTTCTCTTGAAAACTCGCCTGAGCCCTCAAAAATATCACAAAGAAAGATCCCAATTTGTTTTTCCATGATTTTCTCTCATTCCTCCTCCTCTTTTTATAGAGGGCTACGTAGAAAAACCATGGGCAAATACCTGGGGTCAAAACAACCAAAAGGAAAAACGATGGGCAAATACAAGAAATACCATGGGTCAATTCTATGCACTTTAACTGGATCAAGAAAGGGGATATTACAAATCCTCCTGCCCAAAGATTGCTTGTCCTCAAGCAACCCACTTCTATCCACAACAGAAGAATTTGTACATTGATACCAGGATCCCATACAATCCGATGCACCCTCCATGTTGGATGGTCCTAAATGGATCCTTTGATACCTGGATTCCAAACAATCCTTTCCCCAATGGAGTCTCCCAGATCCCAATGCCACCTAAATCTTGGGACCTGTGGGTTATGGTACCATTTCAGCCTTCTATCACTGCCCGCACCAAAGTGCCCAACCTGCAATATGCCCTTGGCCTTGAGTATCCTCCAAAGAATCAACCTATCGATAGAATACCAACTCATAATCTCTCGAAAATCCATACTTGGGGAGGGATGAATATCTACAAATCTACTATGTTGATGTTGTTTGATGCTCAATTCATGCTTCTGTACTTGGTTACCCAACATGATGCAGTTGGAGAACTCTTCCATTCTCTTCCCAATGTATAAAGGTGGGTTGTTGTTAGTGTTGCAAGACTTATCTATGTACTCCTATAGAGGGCTGCTCTGGAACTCCCAATCGTAATCCTCTTGCTGCCTTATGAGGGATTTGAGTCGTTCTTCAATAGTAGACAACTTGGTCTTTGATTCGGCACATACCCCTATGAGTTCCTCAATTTTTCTACTCTCCTGTAAGGCAACGTCTCGAACTGTCCATACTTTCTACTTCAACAACATAAGATCTGTCTTGAAATGCTTGATCCTTTCTGAAAAGTCTTCTACTGGAAATTCTAGTGTTGTGCTGACTGTCTCTGTATCTGTTTGCACCCGATGCCCAACGACCACATCTTCAACTTCAGACTTTGACCAAATCTCTAGGAATGGTCCATTTTTCACATTATGTTTGTCATGTTGCTCCTCGTGATCATAATCATAATGCTGGTTCACTATGGCTGGATCCTCACTCAAATCTCCCAAGTCTTCTTCATCTGTGGAGACAATTTGTTCATCCCTTTCAACTGTTGAACATAGATGCATTGGTGGAATTTTATGTATACTTGATTGTTCATATTCTTCATGGATATTCCCTTGGGGATCTACGAACTCCATTGTATAGGAATCAACCTCATCAATGGCATTAGGGAGAATTTTCTCATGCACTTCCAAATAATGTCTTCCAAATAATGTGGTTGCCTTCCTTTGTTGTTTGCTCCTCATGTAGTAAAAGTCATTAAGGCTCAGGGTCGCTTTCACATTGGCAGGCAACGCATCATATTCTTTCATCTAGGTGGTAATTGTCTCTACAATAGGTGAAGGGAAGTCTTGCTCCCTGGAGGAGTCATCCAAAAATGGAGGCATGGTTGGCTGACTAAAAGGGCTGCTCTGAGTGTTGATGTGTTCGTGTAATGGGCTGTTGCTACGAACATTGATATACTCCTGCGGTGTACCATCCCCACTTGAATGGGAACCTCCTTCCCCATTATTTCTTTGCACATTAGTTTTCCCAATTTGTGCTTTAAGGAGTTCTATGATGGTGTCTTGAGTATCAAAGATCCTTTGTAAAGAATCTTCAAGTTTGATATTTTCGTGATCACCCATTGGTCTTTCGTCCCCTTCGTTTTTCCCTTGACTCCTAGCCCTTTTTCCTTCCCAATTAATAGTAATACCCTTCTGTTTATCCTTCCTTGGCATCCCACAGCTGACCAAGATGAGGCTGTGATACCATTGTAATATGCTTCAGTAAAGAAATGATACCATTTTGTAATGATGCTTGATAAAATGACAAACTAGAGTAACATACTTCTTAATATATGGAAAGAATTCCATAAAATAATATGAGCATAAACATGATTATAATACCCATATCCATAAAATCCATAAAGGTGCATGTTTAAATATCCATAAAATTCATAAGCATAAAGGTGCATACGATGTATTATGATTCTCCATTTAAATACACATAAATGGACTTCAAGAGAACACTTTATTACTATTCAACCCAAGGTAGTTTGACCATGCATGAAGGGTGGGCAATCACATGGTAAAGTGGAATTGTGAGCTTGGCACAATATTAACACAGAAAATTAAAATGATGCACAATTCTCCGTTTATTGAAAAAATAAAATAAACTAAACCAGCTAGGGTGATCAGAGAAACCACTGAAGTTGGGTTTTCTTACTAGGGTGAGATTCTCAAATCTCACCGAAGGAAGCTTGAGGATCTCACCTGAAATCCTCTCTTGAAAACTCACCTGAGCCCTCAAAAATATCACAAAGAAAGATCCCAATTTGTTTTTCCATGAGTTGCTCTCATTCCTCCTCCTCTTTTTATAGACGGCTAGTTAGAAAAACCATGGGCAAATACCTGGGGTCAAAACAACCAAAAGGAAAAACCATGGGAAAATACAAGAAGTACCATGGGTCAATACCAACAAGAAATACCATGGGTTAATACCATGGGTCAATTCTATCCACTTTGACTGGATCAAGAAAGGGGATATTACAGTTTCTTTGTATTCGCAGAACCATTACGACATCAAGTACATCTGACAATAATGCCTAGACCAGTGCACACAAATTTTCGACATCAAGTTTCTGCTCCGACGACATTAATACCTATACCAGCGCACACAAATTTTAGACATCAAGTTTTTTCTCCTCCTTATCAAGTTGATGGTCAGGGTCCGGTTCCATACAATAATAGTATTCCTCTAGCTACTTTAGTTCCTCATCCTCCTCATGCTTCTTATATCTATGTTCATGGCCATGGTTTGTATGAGAATATTTCATTTCCGCCCATTCCTACCTCTCCAATTCATTGTCACGGTCTCTACAACAACATTTCATCTCCAAGTGAATCAATAAAGTTGTATCCCTAGGAGGAGGGGTTTCCTGGACCCAGATTTCCACCACCTCCTTCTCCTCACCATCAGGAAGAGGGAGAGAGACTTACCCAACCTCCGTGTCAAACAAAAAAGTTTCTTTTAACCAAGAGTTAACAGGATTCACACTGGAGAAAATGATACAGCAGCCAGTGCATTACTGGTTTAGTCTAGAAAATCTACACGAAGATGATTTTCTGATACAGGAAATGGATGCAGAGGGTTGGGTACCCATTTCACTCATTATCACATTTAACAGTGTAAGTATCATAAAAAATTGCATTACGTTACCATACATACTGCGCTTTTAATTACAAAATGAATACCTGGTATTGGGGCTAATACATGGATACAGGCATGATGCAGCTAGCAAATATTGAGAACATCAATTGCTCTCTGGTGGCAGAGAGTATGCAAGATTCAGCTTTCGTTGAAGTTCGAGTAAGCATTTTTTTTCAAAAAAAAAACACATACTTACTTTCCATTGAAAAGAAAATTTGGGTAGCCATGCCTATTTTATTCTCATTTCTGTTGTTTGCATATTTTTGATATTATTTCTATAACAGATGGAAGACCTGATGATAAGGATTAAGCAGAAGGGAACTCAAAAGCCCTGCTGTGGAACCTCTGGTGTTTATTGAATCTGTTGCATCAAGTGTTCGATTCAACCCTTATTCCTGTATATTAAGCCTAATTTTTGATATAATTTCTTCTTTCAAGAAAAGCGAGCAAATTAAGAGTTCTGTTATGGTCGGTGGTGTATATCCACCTCCGTCTCTGTACATACATTTACTGAATTCACACTTTACCTTGAGTACTATAAGATCCAACAGTGAGAACCTAGCAAGGGTTGGACTCTACATTCTCATATTTTTGGGCGTTTTTGATAGATTCTTTCCAAAAAACACTGACGGGCTGCCTAGCAGTAGTTGGACTCTACGTTTTCCTTTTTTATGGTGTTTCTGATAAATTCATGCCCAAAAATGCTAATGTTATGTAACAAATTTTCTTGTCGTAAATAGGCAAGGGTGTAAAGCTGGGGAATTTGTACCCACATTCCCTTCGCAAATTTATAATTTATGTATAAAATTTGTTGTATTGTTCAATGACTCTCATTTTGGCTTAGCATTTGCATGTTTTCGCAGACTTTTCCATTTATTTTTTGCTTTACTGAACCATCTTTATGTGTGTACAAGGGTTTAATGATTATCATTGTATCAATATGTTTGTAAATATAACAGAGAAATGAAATTTCAGATTTTCACAGTAGGATTGTGTGTGTGTTTTTTTTAAGGAAACATAAATAAGAAGACATGGCTTTTTATTCCTAAAATTTGTTGCAGCACATTGGACATTCTTGTTTTCTCATGTAAAATAATTATTGATAAAATTCGTTCTAGTACATTGTAAATTGTTGTTTTCTCATGAAAACAATTTCAGATTAGCCAGCTTAGAATTCAAATAATTGGTCAACAACAGTTTGGTTTGAAATCAAGTTAATAACTTGTAAAGGTTTTAAATTTTGTTAATAACCTATAAATGTGAATAATAATAGGTTTCTGAAAGCAGAACTTGAAAGTGATTCACTGCAACTATAACAATACAATAAATACCAAGGATTAGTTTAGTATTTTGCATTCTGCAAATTATAATCAAAGAAATTTACACCCAATGATAGATTAGTTGAATTTCCACTAGATGTAAATACAATAAGGCATTCGGTTTAAGAGTGTAAACAACTTGATATAATGATTTAAACTTGACATTTTTATTAAAAAAAAAAATGCAAAATAAAGTACCAAATTACTAGGAAAAATTTCTTTGAGCAGATTTGTATTACCTGCATTACCAGAGTAAGAAAACTCATTGAAATATTTTTGTTTTTTTTTTTTTTTATTTAGAAAGAGTAAAATGAGATTGTATATACAGGATGAGTTTTCAGAGTTTGATGGTTTATTTTAGAGATGAATCTAATTTTATTTTTACAAATTTATGATTTTAATATTGAAGATATAAATATTTATTTTTTTTATCATTTTTTAAATAAAGAGTTAGAACCACCCTAGAATATGCATAACGACCAACAATATGCAAAACCATTTCAGAATATGCATAATTGATAAAAATATTAGATTATTTTTTATTCTTTATATATATAAAACAATTCATACAGACAAAAATAAAACATTTGGGAGTAAAAGGAATGGACAAGGGACATTTCACAATGTCCGTAATTTGGGAGTGAAAAGAGAGTATTGAGGGTAGCTACCCCTAAGGTGTCATTTAGTTTCCAATTTCATAATTTTATTTTTATAACAAGATTGGCATATCATAATAGAATTTTGGCTTTTCTATTTATGTGTATAGTTGAAGAAGATTGTTTCTCCTTGTTATGGTTTTAGAAGTGGAGAATGATTGTATTTTAACAATCTTTTTATGAGATTTAACCCCCAAAAAATGTACCAAGGTTGCAAGAGCATCATATTGCAATACATGATGACAACAATATATTTGGGAAAATATTCAAATCTTCTCGATGGATAATCAAGTAATATTTTTTGACATTATTATTTTCTTACCTTTTTTCTCAAATAATATATATCCAGATCTCTTTACATAGGACATGAAAATACAAATAGATGCATTTTGTCATTATCAATCCACTATTCATGCCAATTTCCTTTTATACGAAATGATAATGATAAGAATTGGATGGTAGGTTTTGTTTCCTATATGTTTTCCAATAATGAGATTCAACTGAATTAAATTAGGAAATTTTAGTTTTTGATAACAATTTTTTCAATGCATGTATGAGTGTATATAGAATAGAAAATTTGAGTTAGTCCTGAAAATATAAGGTATATTTACTAATGTTGAACATATATGTTGAATCTATAATTAAGTTCAACTTAGAAATTTCATGTTTTCTCAATGCAAGTATACGTGAAATGGAATAGAAAATTTGAGTTAGAGGATGAAAAATTGAGATATATTTACTAATGTTGAATATATATGTTGAAACTCTGAAGTGGTAGAAAGTGTTCTAGAAAAAATAAAACATTATGGGGTGATCAAAAAATGAAAATGAAATTGGATTGAAATTAGAAATGAAGCTCATACTGTATAGCTAATAGACTCACCCACATTCAGAGTAAATCTATAGGATGTTAAATAGCATTACAATAGAGATAAAGGATTTATAATATGTGTATTACAAATATTTTTTTATATTCATGAGGTTAATCAAAGCAAGGTTTTATACCTTATAATATTTATATAAACACAAAATCCACTCTCTCTATTTCTAACAATCCACTAAATGTTCATCAAATTAATCAAGACTTTATACCTTATTATTTTTATGTGGATAAATTATTTCATGTCTTCCAATATCCAAATATGTTTATATATTCATTGTAGGTTTGCTACCCACATATAACTTTCAATGAATAGATAATGGCTTTATAACAATCATTGTTTAAAAAAATGTGTAATTAATTTATATAACTTATATTTTAATAAAAAAATTTATAAAGAAAATGTTTAACTTAATTACTAAAATTTAATAGGTTTTGATTTTTTTTTGTTTTTTCAAATTTTTAATTAGATATATAGAAAACAAAATCAATTAAAAATATAATTTTTTTTTAGTAATTACTTTTAAATACTAATTATATTTAAACATGTGATATTAATGTACAAAAATAAATGTCTAAATAATAAAAATAATTTAGATGAAGGTGTTTAAATATTTGAATGGGAGTTATAAATATTGGAATGAGAGTGGTTCTTTCAAGTTGGTTGATCCTTATAATATTGTGAAGTCCAATAATATGGTGCATAATGTGATGCTTTATCACTGAATTTGTAATATGATTTTAAAAAATTTCAGTAATTTAAATGAAAATTTAACATATAAATAAAATGTGTGATAGTATAATCCTATAAATCAAGGCATTAATAACATGTTTTCATTATTAAATATCATTGGTTCCATGTGGAATAACATATCTGATATACTTATGTTTTAATCTTCAAAAAAAGGATCTTTAATCATTTGAAGTTTTCAAATCTAGGTATGAGCCTCATTGCCTCAAATCTACTTAGGACATTTGCGTGTCTCAAACATGGAAAGCCAGTGCCAGTAGGTTGTTTTCAGTAGTAAGTATGTGTCTAAAGATCATGAAAATTATTTAGGGAAGAAGTAAATTCATTTATTTCTAAATAAATCTTTGAGGAATTTACAAAATGAAATTTTTTATATGCCTAAAAGATTTCTTAGAGTTATAGATGCCTCAATGATTTTTTTAGGACCTAATACATGGACTTATTTCTTAGATAATTTCCAATGTTTTGGTAAACATACCTATTACTCAAGAACAACTATTGGCATCAACACCCTTAATCATATGCCAATATTTTCCTTAGGATGCCATGTGTGGTTTTTTTTGGTTTTCATCTTGGACCAAAATACATAAAAACTTTTCTTAAAACCTAAGGCTCATTTTTTTCCCATGACCATGTCTAGGTCCATGTTCAGGGCCTCAAGACCCATGTTAGAAGCGATATTATTTTCCCAAGGTGAATATAAACTTTCCTTAGGGAATAAGTATAAATTTTCCTACCTAAACATGCTTAAGGAATCCTCACCCAAATCCTCAATAGAAATCATCACCACATGCTAATTAATGAAAGTGTAATTTGATGGACTTGATATAACATTGGAGCAATCCATCCTTGATCATACAATGAAACAAATGTTTTTCCATGTGAACTCTATCCATCATGATATTTATTTTATATTATGGTCATTGTCTCCAACATTTTCATTGCACATGTAATGGACATGAATAAATCTAGATTTCCTCCAACATTTTTACATATTGTGGTGCACAACATTAATGTGAAGTTTTTATATGTTTTTTACTATGGACCATAAAGGTTGTTTGGAAAATATACAGTGAACCATGAGGATATTAGGGTAGCTCTTACCTTTAAAAAAATTAAACGTATTATTTAATCAAAATAAGATCTAATATACACTAGATATTACAGTTAAGCAACCCAATATTTTTCATAAAGAAAAACAAAGTTTCTTTGTATGAACTGAGTCATATAGGTTCCTGTATATAGAATATTTCAAAGATGATAAATTGATTTGAAGCAGAGATTGAGACCCTCAGTGTAATTCTCCATGCCAACATCTTAAAGCTCATGTTTTTCATCTCAAATGCATAATCAAATTTCAAGTTATTGGCATTTGAGTACATAAAAAAATGGTAGCATTTTGAGTTCCTTTATGGGGGATCGAGGATGCTGTTTAAATTGCTAATAGGATAGATGAAATGGTGACAATTATTTGACATTAGGGAAGTTGAGTCGGCCCACTCTGAAGCTACCTTAGAAAAAGAGAATAAGAAAGATAAAATAAAATGCAAACAATGAAGGAGGGAATTGTAGAAATTATTTATGTCCGTTTAGGGGTATATTGTAATCATAATTCTCATCCCTAGCTAATGAATCATGTGCCAATATAATATTGCAAATATATGAAAATAGAAATTGGCTGAATATGTTCAAAATAAGCAATCTCTTCGCAGACATGAATGTTATGGTAATTGGGAATATCTCCCTTATGATATTCGTTGGTACATAATTAAAAAAGAGTTTTGACTTGGTTCATATACTATTTCTAAACGAGGGTATCCTTTTCAACAAATTGTTTAAAGGAAGATGAGTTTATTTAACACCAAAATGGTAGAATTTGAAATTCAAGTTCAAGTAAACATCTCTCCTTCACCTTATTATAATTTCAAAGTGACACAAATGCATTAAATACAATTGTTGGCTTATTTGGAAGTGGATGCAGTAGTGGCTTTCAATTGGAACCATGGAAGCCCATTTTATTTCCATTCTAAAACACATAATATGTTTTTGTAAATCAACCCTTCATTTGGATCCGTGCAATCGAATTTTCTTTCCATTTTAAAACACGAAATATTATTTTGTAAATAAACCCCAAAATTACTTTCCTATGTCTGAAAAGGATTATGGTTGTCTAAACAATTCGACTACCCAACAAAATCGCAAAATTTATATAAGTAATTTTTATGCTACCATTTCACTATTTGAAGTATCAAGAACCTTCGAACCTTGTATTTCAGTGAGAAGTCCATTTGGAAATTAAAGAGCATGAGAACTTCAAATTCCTAAAGTAGTGATTGTCCTTTAAGCAGAGATTATTTTTTCTTTGTTGCAAAAATTCAATGTCCATTTGGATTTCTGGGAACATTTATACAGGTAAAGACTTCAAAAATATAGTTGATGGAAGTTTAAATAGAAAAAATATAGGGGGAGTTAGAATTTAGTTTGGAAAGAAATTATTCCAGAAAGCATGTATAGTGGCAGATACACTACTACATCCAGGAATTTTTTATAATAATTCATAAGTCATTATGAAACACTGGGGTTTCGTTATCTATTTCTTCTAGAGATAATTTTGATTTTGTTTCTAGATTAGTTGAATAACTCCATGACTTATTGGAAAATATTAAGCTCTTTGGTTTTCAAAAACTTATGAGTTTACAGAAGGCCAATGGCATCGGTCTCACGGAAAATTTTAAGGATGAAAAATTATCTTGAAGTTTAAAAATATTGGTGAATCTCACGAGTCCCTAATATGAAAATTGTAAAATGTTTATTGATGTATTTGTAAAGCTATTCAAATTAATAATGATTTTAAATATACTATTTATATAATGCTGGTGATTTTTAAGGTAAAATAATTTTATGTTGTAAAATTTGGGCAAATCATTTTTATAAAAAAAATGGAAATTTGCAATTTTTCCATGATGGCTCTCAGTGAAAATGTTCTATCATTGAGAGATTATTAGCCCACTTGCTAATATTAGCCCCTATAATTTTCCATGATGGCTCTCAGTGAAAATGTTCTAACATTGAGAGATTATTAGCAATGATATTAACAAATTCCCTTAAATTATTAGGATTGGTTTTCTTAGTAATTAAAGCTATTACACTGCTTCAAAACACTTAATATTTCATTTTATTCTTCGAGATAAATTATAGTATAGGAGGTCAGAAATTAGTATGCAAGAAAATATAAAGGGAAATGTTGAACATAAGGAGGAGAGTGGAAATTTTTAAGTCCTAGATATTAAGCTTTACCAAAGCCCAGTGGCCCATGTTATATTCGAGTAGATTGAAGAGTCAAACAAACGATTCACTATTATTTTTGTAAAGCTTTATTTTGATGTGTTTTTGTATAATTTTTTATTTTTCACATCAACATTCTTATCCTAGTTCATTTTTGCAGTTATTTAGTTAGACATGTATTCACAAACATTATGAAGGAATTTATGTTAGAACTTCCCTATTATGGTTTTAAACATTTATGAATTTTTTAAACAACTAAATGCACTTCAAGATATTTACTATTCCTTTGTACTTTTCAATGATCCTTACACAACTTTTTAATAGTATGTATAAAAATTTATAATCATGAATATATAGATATTTGATATCTATGGTCAATATTTATTATGAGATCGAATTTCTTCTAATATCTATTGTTAATAAGTATTTTAAAATACAATATTTTACCTGGCGTGAATGAGGTTAGCCTATAATCCTTATGACCTAAGTTAAATCACTAGACTAAATTCCTAATTCCCACTATGTTCGATGTCCTTCAAATTAATATTAAGGACAATCACTCTCATCAACATTTTTTATATTTGTGGCACTTTGTGCATATTTTATCTTTAAAATTCTTATGTATCTCCTAGTCAATCAACTTTATATTTCTGCAACATGGGATTATGGCCCCTAGTTACAACCCTTTGATACTTTTCTCAATCGAAATATACATATGTTATTCCCCCACATGCATATTACTACAGAGAATTTATGGGTTTGTTCCACTGGAGTAATATAAGTAATATATTATTATTGATAAAATATGAGATGATTACAATGGGAAATCACCGAGGCTTTAAATACAACCTCATGGTGTCCCTTGGTGAAGAGGCATGATCTTTTATCATGCCCTTTGACTTAATAAGACCGAAGATAACTATATATAATTAATAACTAATAAAATATACATAACATTGCCCCTCTCTTAAAAATTCCTTGTCCTCAAAGCATACATAAGAATGGACAATGTTGATGAACACCTAGGTTTCTTGAGCGGCGGGCTCTTGCTTCCCACATTTTAAAAATATCGTGGAGCATCTTCTCGAGCTCAATCTGTTGGTGATGTGGATAGTGACAAGATTTGATATTGATAGGGTCGGATCCTGTCTTGACTTCTATTGGATGTTTGTGTTTCCTATCGGGAAGCACTTTTATGGGTAGCTCTTGGAATATTTTTTCGTGATTCTGAATGCGTCCTTGCACTTCTGGCGATGAAACATATTTTTTTTTTTATAAGAATATGTATTTTCATGGTTTCTTTCATTTTCAATGACTATGTCTATTGTGGCATCTGTGATAGTATTCACGTTGAATTCTTTATGTGGCTCCTTCACCAACATTGTTTATTTTTCTGCTATTGGATTTTCATTTATATAAAAGTTCTCAATAACTTCTGTTGTTGCATTACTGGCTTTATTAGTGGACTGAGTTGCAATTTCTTCTCTTGGTTTCTCAGCTCTATAACTTTCATGGTTGATTTCAGAGTCTCTGCTTCTAGGTATTTCAACACTATAGCTTTCATGTGAGTTGATTTCCAATTCAACCTTATTTAATTGCTCCTTTTCAAACATGTTATATTCATGATTATGATCTGAATTAGCTGAATTATTCAGTTGATTATGTTCAACATTCGAGACTATTGGTTTTTGTGTCAGATTAAACTTGTCCAACATGGCGTTTATTTTCTGCATTGCTTTATTCTGATTATATGTGGCCTCTCTATGGTTTAGCCAAATTTGTCTTTCTATTTGGTTTATCATATCTTGAAGCTTTTTAATGTCGTTGGAGTGTCTTGCAACTGTACCTTCAAGATCGACTAATCTTTTGCTAAAGTCTTCTGAATCCTTATTGATCAGTTTATCGAGATCCAACAATTTCTTCTATAATTCGGCCATCGACATTTATGATGTCATTGAGCGCATATGTGATGGGGAAAATTTTTCTCCCAATTTCTTTTTTCCTCTTTTTTTTTTTAAATAATAATAATAATTATTATTATTATTCTTATTATTTTTAAATAATAATAATAATTATTATTATTTTTATTTTATTATTTGAATATATATATATATATATATATATATATATATATGTGTGTGTGTGTGTGTGTGTGAGGAAAAAAAAATTGTTAGGTTTGAAAAGTCACGTTGTTTTGAAAAGTCACATTGTTTTGAAAAGGGGAATGGGTTTTAATACCATGGGCAATTACCATGGGTTCCAAAACCACGAGCTTGTAAACCACGAGCAATTACTCTTCCTTATTTCCTTTTCCTTTTTAATTTTAATTTCTCTTGGTATGTACGTATATGTACTTCTTTATATATATCTCTTTTTTCTTTTTCTTTTTTTCTTTTCGAACTATTTCTTTTAAATAAATTGTTTTCCTTTTAATTTATTCCCCCCTTTATGTTAACTTTCAATCTCTCTTTTAAAAATTTCTTCATTTTTTTTTTTTAAAATAAATGTTGCTACTCACAAGCACTTGTTTTTTAAAAAAATCTTTAATTATGGAATTTCCTTGTAATTCCTTAATTTTTGGTGATCACAAAGATTCTGAAGAGCGATGGCTCCGATACCAATGGAGTGTAAAAAATTTGGTAAACTTTATAAGTAATATATTATTATTGATAAAAGATGAGATAATTATAGTGGGGAATCACCGAGGATTTAAATATAGCCTCATGGTATACATAGTGAAAGCATGATACTGGTCATGCCCATACTTAATAAAACCTAAGATAACTATATCTAATTAAAAACTAATAAAATATACATAACATCCATATTGCACTAAACCATTTACTAAAATTTACTCTTGGATTAGTAATCAAAATTCAACCCACCATTCAATATACCTAACAGTGTCTCCCAACCTCCATAGGTCTTTACACAAAATAAATTTTCCTTCTTGCAAAATATTTCTTGTTATAATGGAATTTCCCTTCCTCAAACAATAATTTCGAACATTCTCATACTCTTATGGAAAATATCACTAGACATCACATGGCTCTCTACTCCCACACTCTATTTCAGGAAACACACTTACATGAAAATCCATTCATACTATACATAGTGACATGTAATTTCTTTTAGAGATACGGATATTCATGGATGAAAATAAAAAAGCCTTTCAATAATCCATACTTTATACACGGAATAAAGACCTATATATACAACATGGGCATACTCTCCCCCTATTTAGACCTTTGTTTGACTTGTAGGATCACAAATCCCCTATTTTTTTTCCTCCTATCCCTTAAATACTTATTTTTCAGGCTTGCTTGATTGCTTATTTCAACTTGTTGCCATTATTTCCTTACACAACTCTATATATTAGAAAATATATAATTACAAGTGGGAATTCTTAACTAATAGCTTCCTTGATCAAGCTACAACTGTCCCTCTCTCTAGAAAGCATTGTGACACTTGTATCTTTTACAAGAAGCCACATGGATAAGAACTAGCTTGTCAAAATTCCCTAACAATATAGATTCGTTCTACAACTAAGACATGTGTATTTACACAAAAATCCATTACTCCTAATTGTATACAAACTATATTTTAGGGAATCCATTCCCCTTTGGAAAATTTCATGGCCTCCTTGGGTCTCGGTAAAATGATTACCTAGGGGGTCGATGCTCGTGCATCATGAGCACTATGATGAATTTTCTTTCCCGATGTTGAAATATAAGACAAAGTGCCCACCTCTAAGTTCGAATTAAATGCAAATTTAGTGAGTCTACTACTCAAAAGGTTTTCTCGGTCATTTGGTACCACCTTCATTTAAGCTTCAAGATTTCTCCATACCTTCCACCATCCTCCTTACCATATAAACTCTTTGGAAATTAACTAACAATGTCTTTGGGTGGCGGAACATGACATTCGCATGTGCACTCCCAAAGAAAAGGTGGGCTAGTGGAATGGAAATAAGCCTCCCTCGTTTTGTCTTCTCTTCTTGTTCAAGTTTCTTTATTTAGATGCTATTATTAAAGGAACTTAGATATTTATACCAAAAATAAAATAAAATAAAATAAATTTATGTATTAAAAAACTAAAAAAACACACACATATAATTATATAATTTTAATTTTCCAAAAAATATTATCCTTAAAAATGATTTTAAAAATACCATAACAAATAATAAATCTAAATTTATTTTTCAAAACATTGTAAAATTTAAGGAAATTGTAAAAACACTGACGGGCTGCCTGGCAGTAGTTGGACTCTACGTGTGCATTTTTTATGGCGTTTCTGATAAATTCATGCCCAAAAGCACTAATGGGCTGTAACAAATTTGCTTGTCGTAAATAAACGAGGGTGTAAAGCTGGGGAATTTGTACCCGCATTCCCTTCGCAAATTTATAATTTCTGTATAAAATTTGTTGTATTGTTCAATGACTCTCATTTTGGCTTAGCATTTGCATGTTTTCGCAGACTTTTCCATTTATTTTTTGCTTTACTGAACCATCTTGATGTGTGTGCAAGGGTTTAATGATTATCATTGTATCAATATGTCTGTAAATATAACAGAGAAATGAAAGTTCAGATTTTCACAGTAAGATTGTGTGTGTTTTTTTTTAAGGAAACATAAATAAGAAGACATGGCTTTTTATTCCTGAAATTTGTTGCAGTACATTGGACATTCTTGTTTTCTCATGTAAAATAATTATTGATAAAATTCGTTCTAGTACATTGTAAATTGTTGTTTTCTCATGGAAGACAATTTCAGATTAGCCGGCTTAGAATTCAAATAATTGGTCAATAACAATTTGGTTTGAAATCAAGTTAATAACTTGTAAAGTTTTAAATTTTGTTAATAACCTGTAAATGTGAATAATAATAGGTTTCTGAAAGCAGAACTTGAAAGTGATTCACTGCAACTATAACAATACAATAAATACCAAGGATTACTTTAGGATTTTGCATTCTGCAAATTATAATCAAAGAAATTTACACCCAATGATAGATTAGTTGAATTTCCACTAGATGTAAATACAATAAGGTATTCGGTTTAAGAGTGTAAACAACATGATATAACTAATAGTTTATAATGATTTAAACTTGACATTTTTATTAAGAAAAAAAAAATACAAAATAAATACCAAATTACTAGGAATATTTTCTTTGAGCAGATTTGTATTACCTGCATTAATAGAGTAAGCAAACTCATTGAAATATTGCACACAAATAATTTTTTTTTATTTTTTATTTTTATTTTTGTTATTTAGAAAGAGTAAATTGAAATTGTATATAGAGAATGAGTTTTCAGAGTTTGATGGTTTACTTTCGAGATGAATCTAATTTTATTTTTACAAATTTATAATTTTAATATTGAAGATATAAATATTTATTTTTTTATCATTTTTTAAATAAAAAGTTAGAACCATCCCAGAATATCTAGAACCATCAAGAGTATGCAAAACCATTTCAAAATATGAATAATTGTTAAAAATATTAGATTATTTTTTTTCTAAATTTATTTATTCAACTTGTAAGAATAAAGTGAAAAAAATATTACATTATTTTTTATTCTTTATATATATAAAACAATTTATATGGACAAAAATAAAAAATTTGGGAGTAAAAGAAATGGACAAGGGACATTTCACAATGCATGTAAATTGGCAGTAGAAAGAGAGTATTGAGGGTATCTACTCCTAACAGGGGTACATTAGTTTCGAATTACACAATTTTATTTTTATAAACTGATTGGCATATCATAATCGAATTTTGGCTTTTCTATTTATGTGTATAGTTGAAGAAGATTGTTTCTCCTTGTTATGGTTTTAGAAGTGGAGAATGATTGTTTTTTAACAATCTTTTTATGAGATTTAACCCCCAAAAAATGTACCAAGGCTGCAAGAGAATCATATTGCAATATATGTTGACAACAATATATTTGGGAAAATATTCAAATCTTCTTGATGGATAATCAAGTAATATTTTTTGACATTATTATTTTCTTACCTTTTTTCTCAAATAATATATATCTAGTTATCTTTACTTAGGACATGAAAATACAAATAGATACATTTTGCCATTATCAAGCCACTATTCATGCCATTTTCCTTTTATATGAAATGATAATGATAAGAATTGGATGGTAGGTTTTGTTTCCTATATTTTTTCCAATAATGAGATTCAACTAAATTAAATTAGGAAATTTTAGTTTTTGATAACAATTTTTTCAATGCATGTATGAGTGTATATAGAATAGAAAATTTGAGTTAGTCCTGAAAATATAAAGTATATTTACTAACGTTGAACGTATATGTTGAATCTATAATTAAATTCAGCTCAAATATTTCATTTTTTCTCAATGCAAGTATAAGTGAAATGGAATAGAAAATTTGAGTTAGAGGATGAAAATGTGAGATATATTTACTAATGTTGAATATATATGTTGAAACTATAAAGTGGTAGCAAGTGTTCTAGAAAAAATAAAAAATTATGGGGTGATCAAAAAATGAAAATGAAATTGGATTGAGATTAGAAATGAAGTTCATACTGTATAGCTAATAGGCTCACCTAAACATGGACTCACCCACATTCAGAGTAAATCTATAGGATGTTAGATAGCATTACTGTGGAGATAAGGGATGTATAATATGTGTATTACAAATGTTTTTTTATATTCATGAGGTTAATAAAAGCAAGGTTTTATACCTTATAATATCTATATAAACATAAAATCCACTCTCTCTATTTCTAACAATCCACTAAATGTTTATTAAATTAATCGAGACTTTATACCTTATTATTTTTATGTGGATAAATTATTTCATGTCTTCCAATATCCAAATATGTTTATATATTCATTGTAGGTTTTCTATGCACATATAACATGCAATGAATAGATAATGGCTTTATAACAAGCATAGTTTAAAAAAATGTTTAATTATTTTATATAACTTATATTTTAATAAAAAAATTGATAAAGAAAATGTTTAACTTTTTGATTTTTTATTTTTTTTTTCACATTTTTAATTAGATATATAGAAAAAAAAATCAAATAAAAATATAAATTTTCTTTAGTATTTAGTTTCAAATATGTAATATAAATGGACAAAAATAAATGTCTAAATAATGGAAATAATTTAGATGAAGGTGTTTAAATATTTGAATGGGAGTTATAAATATTGGAATGAGAGGTTTTTTTCAGGTTGGTTGATCCTTATAATATTGTGAAGTCCAATAATATGTTGCATAATGTGATGGCTGATTACTGAATTTGTAATATAACTTAAAAAAAAAATTAGTAATTTAAATGAAAATTTAACATAGAAATAAAATTTGTGATAGTATAATCCTATAAATCAATGCATTAATAACATGTTTGCATTATTAATAATCATTGGTTCCATGTGGAATAACATATATGATATACTTATGTTTTAGTATTCAAAAAAAGATCTTTAATCATTTGATGTTTTCAAATCTAGGTATGAGCCTCATTGCCTCAAATCTAGGTAGGACCTTTGCATGTCTCAAACTACCATACATGTCATATTGAGCATACCATTGGCCTTGGATTGGAATTATAGTGCCAGTAGGTTGTTTCCAGAAGTATGTATGTGTCTAGAGATAATGAAAATTATTTAGGGAAGAATTAAATGCATTTATTCCTAAATAAATCTTTGAGGAATTTAGAAAATGTAAATTTTTATATGCCTAAAAGATTTTTTTAGGACCTAATACATGGACTTATTTCTTAGATAATTTCCATTTTTTTGGTAAATACACCTATTACTCAAAAACACCTATTGCCATCAACACCCTTAATCATATGCCAATAATTTCCCTAGGATGCCATGTGTAGTTTTTTAGGTTTTCTTCTTGGACCAAAATACATAAAAACTTTTCTTAAAACCTAAAGTTCATTTTTTTTCCCATGACCATGTCTATGGCCATGTTCAAGGCCTCAAGACTCATGTTCGAAGTGATATTATTGTCCCAAGGTGAATATAAACTTTCCTTAGGGAATAAGTATAAAGTTTCCTACCTAAACATGCTCAAGGAATCCTCACCCAAATCCTCAGTAGAACTCATCACCACATGCTAATTAATGAAAGTGTAATTTGATTGACTTGATATAATATTGGAGCAATCCATCCTTGATCATACAATGAAACACATGTTTTTCTATGTGAACTCTGTCCATCATGAATTTATTTTATATTATGGTCATTGTGTCCAACATTTTCATTGCACATGTAATGGACATGAATAAATCTAGATTTCCTCCAACATTTTTACATATTGCGGTGCACAACATGAAAGTGAAGTTTTCAGATGTTTTTTACTATGGACCATAAAAGTTGTTTGGCTAATATACATTGAACCATAAGGAGATTAGGGTAGCTCTTGCCAAAAAAAATTAAACTTATTATTTAATCAAAATAAGATCTATATACACTAGATATTACAATTAAGCAACCCAATTTTCTTCATAAAACAAAACAAATTTTCTTTGTGTGAACTGAATCATATAAGTTCATGTATATAGAATATTTCAAAAATTATAAATGGATTTCAAGCAGAGATTAAGACCCTCACTGTAATTCGGCATACCATACCAACATCGTAAAGCTCATGTTTTTCATCTCTAGTGCATAATCAAAATTCAAGTTATTGGCATTTGAGTACATAAAAAAATGGTGGGGATCGAGGATGTTGTTTAAATTGTTAATAGGATAGATGAAATGGTGACAATTATTTGACATTAGGGAAGTTGAGTCAGCCCACTCTGAAGCTACGTCAGCAAAAAAAAAAAAAAAAAGCAAGCAAACAATGAAGAACGGAATTGTAAAAATTATCTTTGTCTGTTTAGTTGATATTGAAATCATAATTCTCATCCCCAACTAATGAATCATGTGCCAATATAATATTGCAAATATATGAAAATAGCGATTGGCTGAATATGTTCAAAATAAGCAATCTCTTTGCAGACTCGAATGTTATGGTAATTGGGAATATCTCCCTTATGATATTCGTTGGTAGATAATTAAAAAAGAGTTCTGACTTGGTTCATATGCTATTTCTAAACGAGGGTATCTTTTCAACGAATTGTTTAAAGGAAGATGAGTTTATTTAACACCAAAATGGTAGAATTTGAAATTTTTTCCCTAATTTGTCCATCTTCAAGTTCAAGTAAACATCTCTCCTTTATCTTATTCTAGTTTCAAAGTGACACAAATGCACTAAATAAAATTGTTGGATTATTTGGAAGTGGATGCAATAGTGGCTTTCAATTGGAACCATGGAAGCCCATTTGCTTTCCACTCTAAAAAAAACATAATATGTTTTTGTAAATCAACCTTTCATTTGGAACTGCGCAATTCAATTTTCTTTCCATTTTAAAACACGGAATATTATTTTGTAAATAAACCCCAAAATTACTTTCCTATGTCTGACAAGGATTACGGTTGTCTAAACAATTCGACTACCCAACAAAATCGCAAAATTTATATAAGTAGTTTCTATGCTACCATTTCACTATTTGAAGTATCAAGACCTTTCGAACCTTCCATTTTAGTGAGAAGTCCATTTGGAAAATTAAAGAGCATGAGAACTTCAAATTCCTAAAGTAGTGATTGTCCTTTAAGCAGATATTATTTTTCCTTTGTTGCAAAAATTCAATGTCCATTTGGATTTTTGGGAACATTCATACAAGTAAAGACTTCAAAAATATATAGTTGATGGAAGTTTAAATAGAAAAAATATAGGGAGAGTTAGAATTTATTTTGGAAAGAAATTATTCCAAAAAGCATGTACAGTGGTAGATACACTATTACATCCAGCAATTTGTTATAATAAGTCATAAGTCATTATGAAACACTGGGGTTTCATTATCTATTGTTTCTAGAGATAATTTTAATTTTGTTTCTCGGATAGTTGAATAACTCCATGACTTATTGGAAAATATTAAGCTCTGTGGTTTTCAACAACATATGAATTTGCAGAAGGCGAATGGCATCGGTCTCACCGAAAATTTTAAGGATGAAAAATTATCTTGAAGTTTAAAAATATTGGTGAATCTCACGAGTCCCTAATATGAAAATTGTAAAATGTTTATTGATGTATTTTTAAAGTTATTTAAATGAATAATGATTTTAAATATACTATTTATATAATGCTGGTGATTTTTAAGGTAAAATAATTTTATATTGTAAAATTTGGGCGAATCATTTTTATAAAAAAAGAAATTTGCGATTTTTTGTTTCGAGAAATCATGGAAAATTAGCCCACTTGATAATATTAGCCCCTATAATTTTCCATGATGGCTCTCAGTGCAAATTTTCCAACATTGAGAGATTATTAGCAATGATATTAACAAATTCTCTTGAATTATTAGTATTGGTTCACTTAGTGATTAAAGCTATTATACTGCCTCAAAACACTTAATATTCCATTTTATTTTTGGAGATAATTACAGTATAGGGGGTTAGAAATTAGTATGCAAGAAAATATAAAGGGAAATGTTGAACATAAGGAGGAGAGGGGGAATTTTTAAGGCCTAGACATTAAGCTTTACTAAAGCCCAGTGGCCCATGTTATATTATAGTATATTGAAGAGTCAAGCAAACGATTCACTAAAGCCCAGTGGCCCATGTTATGTTATAGTAGATTGAAGAGTCAAACAAACGATTCACTATTATTTTTGTAAAACTTTATTTTGATTTGTTTTTGTATAATTTTATATTTTTCACATCAACATTCTTATCCTAGTTCATATTTGCAATTATTTAGTTAGACTTGAAGAAATTTATGTTAGAACTTCCTTATTATGGTGGTAAAGATTTATGAATTTGTTGAACAACCAAATTCACTTTAAGATATTTACTATTCCTTTGTACTATTCAATGACCCTTACATAATTTTTTAATCCTTTGTCTAAAAATTTATAATCATGAATATATAGATATTTGATATCTATGGTCAATATTTATTATGACATCGAATTTCTTCTAATATCTATTGTTAATATGTATTTTAAAATACAATATTTTACATGGCATGAATGAGATTAGCCTATAATCCTTATGACCTAAGTTAAATGACTGGAATAAATTCCTAACTGCCACTATGTTTGATGTCCTGCCAATTAATGTTAATTGCAATCACTCTCATCAACATTTTTTATATTTGTGGCACTTGGTGCATATTTTATCTTTAAAATTCTTATGTATCTCCTAGTCAATCAACTTTATATTTCTACAACATGGGATTATGGCCCCTAGTTACAATCCTTTGATAATTTTCTCAATTGAAATATACATAAGTTATTCCCCCACATGCATATTATGACAGAGAATTTATGGGTTTGGTGCACCTTGCACTAAATCATTTAATAAAATTTACTCTTGGATTAGTAATAAAAATTCAACCCACCATTCAATATACCTAACAATGTCTCCCAACCTCAATAGGTCTTTAAACAAAATAAATTTTCCTTCTTTCAAAATATTTCTTGTTATAAAGGAATTTCCCTTCCTCAAACAATAATTTCGAACATTCTGATACTCTTATGGAAAATATCACTAGACATCACATGTCTCTCTACTCCCATACTCTATTTCAAGAAACACACATACATGAAAATCCATTCATAATTTACATAGTGACATGTAATTTCTTTTATAGATACGGATATTCATGGATGAAAATAAAAAAGCCTTTCAATAATCTATACATTATACACAAAATAAAGACTTATCTATACAACATGGGCATACTCTCCCCCTATTTAGACCTTTGTTTGACTTGGAGGATCACAAATCCCCTATTGTTTTTCCTCCTATCCCTTAAATACTTATTTTTCAGGCTTTCTTGATTTCTTGTTTCAACGTGTTCCCATTATTTCCTTACACACCTCTATATATTAGAAAATATATAATTACAATTGGGAATTCTTAACTAATAGCTTCCTCAATCAAGCTACAATTTTCCCTCTCTCTATAAGTATCATGACACTTGTATCTCTTACAATATGCCACATGGATAAGAACTAGCTCGTTGAAATTCCCTAACAATATTGATTCGTTATAGAACTAAGACACATGTATTTACACAAAAATCCATTACTCCTAATTTTCTTCAAACTATATTCGAGGGAATCCATTCCCCTTTGGAAAATTTCATGGCCTCCTTGGGTCTCGGTAAAATTATTACATAGGGGGTCGATGCTCCTGCATCACGAGCACTATGATGAATTTTATTTCCCAATGTTGAAATATAAGACAAAGTGCCCACCTTTGAGTTCAAATTAAATGCAAATTTAGTGAGTGTACTACTCAAAACGTTTTCTCAGTAATTTGGTACCACCTTCATTTAAGCTTCCAGATTTCTCCATACCTTCTACCATCCTCCTTACCATATAAACTCTTTGGAAATTAACTAGCAATATCTTTGGGTTGTGGAACATGACATTGGCATGTGCACTCCCAAAGAAAAGGTGGGCTAGTGGAATGGAAATAAGCCTCCCTCTTTCTGTCTTCTCTTCTTTTTCAGGTTTCTTTATTTAGATGTTATTATTAAAGAAACTTGGATATTTATACTAAAATTTTCAAAAAAGATTAATAAAATAAAATTATGTATTAAAGAACTAAACACACACACACACACACACACACACACACATATATATATATTAATTTTACAAAAACATTATCGTTGAAAATGATTTTAAAATTATATTCTTGGTATCACTAATATTTTATTTAATCATTAAAAAAAAATAGTAGATCTAAAGGGAAATATAACTTGTTGAGTAAATTTAAAAATATCTAAAATTTTTAAAATAATAAAAAAACAAAATATTTAGAAAATTATACTGAATAACATTAATTTCTTTTAAATAAAAATATCACATAAAAATCAGATATAAGGTTAATTTTCAATGTATCATAAAAATAAAATAAAGTCTTGTTTTTAAAATTTAAAAATACCATAACAATTATTAAATCTAAATTTATTTTTCAAAATGTTGTAAAATTTAAGGAAATGATATAATTTTGAGTACATTGTAGAAAATAATCTTTATAGCCAAAAGAACTTAATCTTTGATAGAAATAAAAATGATCTATTTCTAAATGAATTAAAAACTAATTTGCTTCCTTTATCTAAAATAGACAACATAGATGTCCTCTATCATAATTTTACTACAACCCTCTCATATTCTATTAAAAATTTCGCATTTGAAGCTTCAAGTAATAAAAGAAATAGAAAAACCAACCCATGGTATGACAAATATTGTAAAAGTGCCAGGAGAGAAATTAAGTAGGCCCTTGATGTAACACCCCTAGTTTATGTGGTTGAATTTTAAAAACTAGACATTTCAACTTTAATCCTAAGGGGAGTGGACCCCAAAGGATAAGTAATTTGTGGATGTAATTAAATATTTAAATTGAGAGAATGAATAAAATAATTTGGTGCAGATTGACCAAAATGAGAATTATGAGATCACTTGCTAAATTCATGAGGATGGATAAAGGAAAATACTTTCCCCACAATATTTCAAAAAACCTTGAAATAAATTATTTCTAAATTATATTTTTGAGGAAAAATCTAAATTCCCAAATGATGAGGAAAGTAGTTGGGAAGAGGTAAAAAGTTGGAAAAGTTGGGAAAAGTAGAAAGCAGCTTTAAAATTCCCTAAATAGGGAAGCCTAGGCAAACAAGAAGAAAAGCATCCTGATATTCTGGATGTAGAATTAGAAACAGGCTTTGGGGAGCAATAGCTTAAATAAGCTATTCCTGAACAGATTAGGGGTTGATCTGTTCTAGGAGGGATCTCAGCTCGGGGGGGAATTCTGGAGATAAATGAATTCGAAGGTTGGGTGGATTGGTCATCTGATTAAGTGGTATGCACAGTTCATTTACAGTTTTCTATTATAAGGTGTAGGTATAAATTTTATGTTGTAGGGAATGGGTGATTATATTTCATACATTTAACAGAAACATTAGAAGAATTTAGTCTTCAAATTTTTGTATAGTTGTAGAAATCACATCTATGGGAAGGAATTCATCAGAATCTCTAAACCATAACTGGTTTAAATCTGAGAATCCATATTTGTCAAAGATGATTTAAATTTTAACTTTAATCTGCTTCTGTATTATGAACTAAATTAAAATTATAGATGAAGGAAGTCTAGTACCCTTACATGCATTATAGAGGAATGAAGCTAGACACAAAGTATATTTAATTGAATTTAGCAGTGAATCAAATAGGCAGAAACAAAGAGTATACAATTGGTACAAATATCATGACTCAATAGTTACAGTATATTACATGCTGTAAACTGGAAAAACCTGAAGTATGTTACAGATATACCTCTATGTTTAGCAACAGAGTTAAAATAACTCCAAATTTAAAAACAGGTGTATATTTAGTACATTACACAGTTATCTATACTAAAGTTAAAGGCTTATGATACATGGGCCCTAACAATACTGATTAACATGGCATGTTAGACATGAGAACCAAATATAGCTACACAAAATTTATAAAAAAAAAAAAAAAATTAAATACAAGGTCTAACGAGATGAGTACCAAAACTTTACCAACTCATTGCCATCATAGTATTCTAAAAATCTGTAGTTACACCAAGACTAAAAAGGAATGAACGAAGTATTGCAGAAAAGGGTTGAGTAGTAACTAAAATATTAAATTGAAAAGACAACTTGTTACTAGAAAATTCATTCTGTACGGGAGATTTCAATTGCGAAATGAGAGAGAGAGTTCCCATTTATCACCTCGAATTATATATATACTTTCTCAGTATTTCAAAATCATGTAGAAAATGAAAAGAGTTCTTGCTTGACACAAGTACTACGTGAAATTTAAGAGCAGAATTAAAATAAACTCGCATAGTTGACAGTTTATAGAAAACAAAATATTTCAAATAGGAAAGACCATGAACCGGTGAAAATAATTGCTCATATACAGAAGGTTCAACATGGGAGATAAAGTATATGAAAAATTGTCAGTGAAACTTATGTCATCCTGCAATGGGCAAATTAACCCCAAGTCAAGATATACAATGTCCGGTGTAAACAATAAACAAAAATATGGAAACAATGGAATGACTCTCCTTGGAATCAACGATATCATCCATGAGCTGATCTAAATCAAACGTTAAACAAGTTGTTGTATAAGCAACGAGTTACACACAGCCGAAGTGCTCATAAGTACCAACCTGTGTCAGAGCGTAAGACATTACAACTTTTCAATGAAAAAGGCAAGGAGCTCTCGAGAAGTACTCATACGAAGCAAGAAATAAATAATTACCTGTAAACGAATACCATTATGTGCACGATATTATGGATGGTAAACACAGATATGGACATTGTAGCAGCGAAAAAATAACAAATAAATGATTTAATAAATTATTACCTGGGAAATGAATGACTCTGATAGTATTAATCTGAGTTAAAAACATCGAAGAGAAACCGAAATAAATTAGAGGAATTCGCATTATAACTGAAACGCATGGAAGGAGTTTTATGAACGGAAAAATATCTATACACAGAAGAGAAATCAGACCTAGAAAAAATAAATTCCCCAATATCTGAGAAGAGTCCATTGTTAGCGTCCTTAGTTGTCGCAGAAATCATTTGGGAATCGAAGATTTCTGAGGACGAAAAATGCCCGTCTCGTATTGGTAAGACGTCACATATCCATAATTTCCATACACAAGATGAGGCGATAATTAGTATTAGGCAATTGGCTCGGCGAAACTATAACTTCAATCTATGAAATGGATCAAAAACCATATAGGCAATAAAACAATTATAAAACTGTATGAATATATCACAAACTTGGTAATAGGTCAATAAATTCGAGGGCAAGTACAAGATAAAAATCTAGTCAAAACCCTCACAGAATGAATGCCAAGAATATAAAGTCCATTCAGACTCTCGTTCTGAATTTGCTAATACGGAGAAAGGTCTTGGTAAAGGCCTGAAACTGATAGTATGCAAATAAAACCATAGTGATCAAACACATATTGTATTTCTCTAATATGAAGACCAAAACATGGGAGAACGTAAGTTACCTCTGCGTGTTGCCAAGGGAAGCGACAAAGGTCGGCGTATTGCACCAGTAACTCTCAGAAATCGAGCAGAAACACCAAAGTGATAACAACAAAGAACGAGTGAAGGAATGGAAGTGCAAATACACTACAAGAAAAAAGCACATTGGTGAGGGTCATGCTTGTGACGGACCTTTAAGGTCCGTCACCAATGTCACATATGGTGACAGTCATTAAAAAACTGTCACTGTAAGTGTATATAGTGGTGGTCCTTTATGGTTCGTCACCAAAGACATTTTCAATGACACTTTTGGTGAGGGTTGTTAAAGGCCCATCACTAATTCTCTCCTTGGTGACACTTCTAGTGACGAACTTTTAATGACCCTCACCAATGCTCTTTTTGTTACTTTTGGTGACGGTCAAAAAATGTCCGTCATCATTGATCACTAAAAACCGTCACTGTAAGTGTATATAGTGATGGTCCTTTATGGTCCGTCACCAAAGACATTTCAATTTTGGTGAGGGTCGTTAAAGGCACATCACTAATTCTCTCTTTGGTGACACTTCTAGTGACGAACTTTTAATGACCCTCACCAATGCTCTTTTTGTTACTTTTGGTGACGATCAAAAAATGTCCGTCATCATTGATCATTCCAATGAGTTTTTGATGATGCTATTTGCCTGTTAATATATTTTTTGTCAAAAGATAATGATTTAATACCATTATTGTGGATCATTTTTTATAATATGTCCAAGGCCATATTGGTTAGGGTCAGTCAATTTTTTAATAAGTAATAAGTGTGTATCATTTCCCTCAAGTAATGACTAGTCGAATAGAGATTTCCTATGAGTCAACACATGATTCATATCTATTAAGTCTATTATCTAGAAAATTCCATTTAGATAAAGTTCCACTATTGTGTGTAGGAAATATATTATTTAATACATAATCGAGCTCTAACAATTCTATTAATGAGAAAGACCTAACAATCCTCAACAATCTGGGCACACCTTAAATTAATGCTTTGGCACACACTAACATTTCTTAGCACCCCACATGTCTTGGAACATATTTGTACCTAGAACATCTTGTGATGACATTGACGCCCAAGCACATGGTGGCATGCGCTAGCACAACATGGAACTCTCCTAGCATGTGTTGGCATGTTGCATATAGTCCCTAGCATGCCTTGGAACACATTGGTTGAATGCATTCACATACATTAGCACTTGGCACACAATGCCACTTGGCATGTATTGGGATCTATTATTAGTGTGCCTAGCATGCCCCTTTTCGAAAAGATAAATTCTTGACTTATTAACCCTCTTATTGGTTCTTCCTTTTGTTGCCTTGACACATATTGATATACCCTAGCACCCTGCACCACATCCTTAGCACCTAGCATGTATTGACATATATTGGCACTATTAATTGGCACATGATATAATTAGCACACCCTAGAACTCCCAAGCACACTTTGGGAATTCTTAGCATGCCTTGATATTCCCTAGCATGCCTTACCAATGCTTAGCATACCTTGTCACTCCCTCCTTGGCCTAACAACTAACACTGACTAGTCTCTGGCAATACACATTCCTCATATTCATTAACTTCCATGAATCTTTACCTAGTGCTCCCTTAATGTTTTTTCCTAGTACTCCTTAACACTCATCAACATGCATTATCACTCTCTAGCACACCTTAGCACTCTTCAACATTCCCTTCCACTTCATAACATGCATAACACTATTCCCTGACACATATTGGCGCTTGGCATGTGTTGGCACTTGGAAAGTCTTAGCATGTATGGAATACGTTGAGATGCCTTGGTATGATTTAGCATGGTTTAATATTAAATTTATTTGTGATGATCAATTGTTGGAAAGTAGATGAGAAGCAACAAAGGAATACTTGGCACTTAGAATGCACTAAGACTTTGCACTTGGAACCTATTTCCGCCTAGTGTTAGTGTGCCTAACATGCCCCTCTTGGAAAAGGTAAATTGATGACTTATTAACCCTCTTATGTGTTCATTTCCTTGTAGTTTAACTTTTTTCTCCCTTTTTTTGTCTTGAAAGTCCCTGACATGCATTGACACACCCTTGCACATCTTGGCATGCCTTATCACTTGGCACATCTTAGCATGTTTGACATGTATTCCCACTATCTGGCACATCAAAGGGGTGAAGAGAGATGTAGTCCTAAAGTAGGTCGAGTACGAGGGCCAAGTAAGGGTTGCTAAAGGGAGGTCATGATCATCCTCCAAGAGCAAGATCATCATGTGAGGGTTCAGAAGAATGTTGCATACCTTAATGGTCGGTTTGCGCTAGGAAGTAGGATGGCATATTGTTGTTTCTCTTCTGGCAGATCGAGCTTAAGAGAGGTTTCTCATGAGAATCTAGGCATGTGATTTCAATGGTGTCTTTGTGTGAAGGCCGCATCAAATTCTGAAATGTTGAAATTTGTAACAAGAAACAGTGAGATTGGAAACCAGAAAGGACAAAAAAAAAATGCACCCACACTAGTGAGGAATTTTGATGCACCAGGAGTGAGGAATGTGGGGCGTCTAATTTATTTTTCCCTTAAATAAATTGGACAATAAATTGTAATTTCATCTCATAACAACTTGTGTCAATTAATTAAGTCATGATGACCGAGTTAGCTCAAGAAATTCGAGTTGAGGTCTAATATGAGGCATCTAGAGGGATTCTAATATTTTTGGGGTCCAGTTGAAGTTGATGCATTAGTGGGGTGCAAGTGTAATTAACTCAATTAAATGAGTTAAAATCAGTTTAACTAGTTCTAACTGAGTGATGAGCTACTGAGAGGTCCAGTGAATTAAATTAGATTTAATTCACAATGAGTGATGAATCAACTGATAATTCACTATTGATAGTTGCATGCATGTCAGTTTCGAGGAATACCCAGTTGAGACAGTGGTTAAAGGGAACATAACTATCAGTTTTATTCAGAGAAAGTTTCCCATGTGCAATTATAAAGTCATTGGGATGCCATGATGGATTGCGCAATCAAGGAAGACTTATTTTCCTAATTAATAAGGATTTAATTCCCTAGGAATTACATGAGCAAGGCAGGCTGAAGTAAGGATGAGAATTGGATGAGTACTAGACCGAGTTTGCCTAGATCAACGGGAGACAATTGACAGAGTGCTGGAGAATCTCATGAGATATTAAGCATTGTATTTTTTCATGATTCCTTGACTTAATACACAATAGAGATAGAGGGGTTTTGGTTAGTTTCTTTCCCCAAATACATCATGTTGTGCGATTGATAATTTATTTCTCTTCCTTATATATGATTGCGTGACCGTGTTTTTTTCCATAAATTGTAGGAAGGATTTAGTATCTTGTTTTAGTAGATTACAATATCAGATTGAATCTCGTTGGTTAGATTTTCTACATGGTATCAGAGCAGGAATTTTTTGGGCAGCGAGTTTGTAGAGAATATTTGAATATTTTGGTGTAAAATTTTCGAAAAAAAATAGAATATTTTGATTCCTTGCGAAAATATACCCAAATGGAAAAAAAATCGGTCAAATTGGAGCTCGGATGAGCGAGATATCATCGATTTAAAATCAACTCTTTTTTAGAAACTTTTTGTAACTTCGGAGAATTACATTGTGCACGAGTCAAGAACCTATATGCACTTGAGGTACCAGATGCATGAAAATCTTTGAGGAGAAAGGCATAAGTTAGAGACTTGGTGGTTTAGAGGGAGCATAAATTACCTCTCAACATGCATCCTCATGAGTAGTAGTCTCAGAAAGTTGTGGAGTAGATGCCACAATTGGAGAAACAGAGAGGAGACCGAGTGGAAGCATCCACTCAAGAAGAGACCTCCATGAGGGGGAAATTTCGAGCCAGATGGGAAGAGGGAGCAACCATACCTCGAGGTGTAAGGTGGGGTTATGTGTAGACATAATCCCAAGATAAGAAATTTGGGCAAGGTCCATTGAGATGGCATGTCTCATGGATCGAACCTGGCTACGAGGAGCCCATAGTACAACAGTAGTAGGAAGGATCAGTTAGATTGATGTAGTTAGATGTCAGCAAGATAGAAATCATAGTGACAGATGTCAAATACTGGAGCACAAATAGAGTTAGAAATAGTTCAAAGGGCACGGATGCAGATGTCAGCAGTAGTGCAGAGAATCCAGTACTAGACAGGTGCAGTAGCTAGCAGCAGTCAGAAGACTCTGATGATAGATGCATTATACTAATTCAGTTGTTCAGAGGCTATTTAGTTTCAAGATTTGCAGGTGCAAACAACATTAGAGAAGTGTAGCATGCAGAACATTCCAAAGGTACCAGATGGGGATAGATTGAATTCCTTTCTTGTTGAGAGGGAGTGTTGAAATTTGCAACAAGAAATAATGAAATTGGCGAGTAGAAACGAGGAAAAAAAATGCACCCACACTGGTGAGGAATTTTGATGTACCAGGAGTGAGGAATGTGAGGCGTCTAATTTATTTTTCCCTGAAATAAATTGTAATTTCATCTCATAAAAACTTGTTTCAATTAACTAAGTCATGATGATTGAGTTAGCTCAAGAAATTCGATTTAAGGTGATCGAGGTGGATATTGGTGGCCACCCGCCTATTCCACTTGAGCCCTCGCCATTGTCTCTTTCATTTTTTTAGTTTCCTTAATTATAGCACAATTTACTATTTTTGTCAGTTTTTCGGGTCCTGAACTTTCGAAGCCTTTTTGAGGCCTTAAACAATTTTTTTTGGGCATGAAAGGTTTGGCGATTTCATAGAAATCGTCTTAACACTTGTAGTCCTCAGAGAGATATTTCTAACGAGGTATCATGTGTGTTAAACAAAGAGCATATGACCAAGTTACGACCCCGGGAAGTTGGCTGCCCAACTAATCACAACAGGGCCCATAAACTCTTGGTGTTACATCTCCTCAGGATAGGGTTTTGATTGTTTATGGTTTTATGTTATTTTAAATAATAAAAAGATCGTTGATTCTTATTGTAACACAGTTAGAGGAACACAACTATCAATTGTATTTATAGAAAATTTCCCATGTGCAATTATAAAGTCATTGGAATGCCATGATGGATTGTGCAATCAAAGAAGGTTGATTTTCCTAATTAATATGGAGATAATCCCATAGGAATTGTGTGTGCAAGGAAGGCTGAAGGAAGGCTGAGAATTGGCTAAGCACTAGACCGATTTTTCCTAGACCAACAGGAGACAATTGGCAGAGTGCTGGAGAATATCAAGAGAGATTAAGCATTGTGTTGTTTCATGATTCCTTGACTTAATACAAAATAGAGATAGAGGGTTTTGAGCAGTTGCTTCCCCAGATACATCTTGTGTTGTGCGATTGATAACTTGTTTCTCTTACTTATATGTGATTGTGCGATTGTGTTTTCTTTCCACAAATTGTAGGAAGGATTTAGTATCTTGTTTTAGTACATGATTACAAGATCAGATTGAATCCCATTGGTTAGATTTTCTACATGAAATAGAAGAGAGGGTTGATACCATCTTGCCTTGTGGTGGTTAGTAGGCCGCAAGGTCTGTGATAAAGACCAACATAAATGGAGGAGGGCCTGCACTATAATTTAGAGCCATAACAGAAATCGACGTAGGCATAATATTGACTTAGTTATCCCTAGTTTGAGGGTCAACATTGAGATCTGAAGTTCATGTCAAGATTCAGTCAAAGAAATGCCCAGAATCTGTGGATCCATATGAGCTAGGTCGAGTCTCTTATGGAGGCAAGTGTCATGTTTTTTATGTGTGGATAGGGTTTTTTCTACAAAAATTAGAAGTACATAAGTATAATGCCCTAGTTATGACAACTTTTTAGCATATTTAGTTCATAAGGTATGACCTTAAGACTGTGACAAATTTGCGTAGAAGAAGATGGGTTGTGACCCTTAGAGCAAGGTTTATTTCTGCAATAAAGACCACAGATCTGGAAGATGGTTTGTAGATTCAGTATGTGTGGAGACAACAAATCCAAAGGAGGGTGGAACCTGAGCAGAAGATTGAGCATGCAGAAGAAATGTGCCATATGAAGAATGGATTGACATGCAGAGGAGTTGATTTTGGTGGACTTTCCATAGATTTTTAGACAAAGATCTAAACAAACCTTTAAACAATTAGTAAATGGACTGTTAATGGCTGATTTGTGACCCTAGTTCATTCATCTACAAATTGTTAGAAGTATGATAAGAGGAGTAGTTCATATTTGTTCATATATTGGACAACAAAGATCAAATTGTCGATACACAAGAACAGTGATCTTGAGAGGACTAAAACCATTGTTATGTGGCAGATTTGAAGAGCCCTAGATGAAGGCAATATTGTGGGCCCTAGATCGGTAAAAAGAATTGACTATGGTTGGGCAGATTGATGGTAGGCCAAGTATAGTTGGAGGGTTGTTAGGTTACTGTCAAAGAAGAGCCCTGACTCTTGTTCTGGTGAAGGACAAAAAAATTGGTAGAAGGGCAAGTGTATAGGGCCTAAGGATGTGCAGACTTTGAAGGACTAAAGTAACATTCAAGTGGGCCAACCAACTAGCCCTAGTTCACTATATTGTAGAGGATTGATTCAGTGAGAAGAAGGGTAGCCTCCATAGCCCTGGACTTCTCATCTTGGAGCTGTAGTATGGCAAAAGTGGGCATACCAAAAAGTTGTTCGCAAATGGAATTGTGAACAACTTGTTACCACTCAAACTAGTAGTGGATCTAAAAGGGGTTCCTAGGAGGGAAACTGCTAGGACAAGGGAAACGATGGAGGCTTAGCCCATTGTCACCATAGCTAAGGCTCCTTGCTCTTCACGGAATTTCACCGATGGGTGGAGTCGCGGTAGTTTAGGAAGTCACTTGTAGAGTGTAGGTCAATGAATAGGTGGGAACTGACCCTCAAAACCCTTTCCCTAAGATAAAATAAAGAGTGGGACTTGCTTTCCTTTTAAGCAAGGGAATTATCTTCTAGGGAGAGAGGAGGGGGATTGAAGGGCCAAGGGAGAAGAATAAGACTTATGAAGGAAGTTCTCAATCCCTAAAATCCTTTGGGAACTTGGATTCCCAAATGGTCCTTGATGAAAGGCCTTTGACACCAAATGGGACCACACAAGGCCAAGTGGACCCAGCCCAGGTTCGGGCATGGAATTTAGCAACCAATGATGTTCCTATCTTGGAAAATGTGATGGGAAAGGATCAGACAAGTGTTTTTACTTCTATAGGTCAAATTGATCCTACTATGTTCTATCCTTGGGAACACCTGGCAAAACTTGATCCTAGAGCTAGGGCTTGAGGTATCCGGAGACTCCACCGTTGGAATTGGCCCAAGTTCTGAAGAGAGTGAGGGCACCCAGCAACGCAGCTGCCTCTAGGAGATAGAAGTTTTCCTCTAGCTAGATTCTTGGGAAATTGTTGCCCTAGGTGACCTAATGGGACTAGACCTAGGGAATGTGAAAATTTCTTAATTTAAGAAACCCTATTGCAGTATCTTGATTTACTTATCCTACTTGATTTAAGTTACAAGTTAATTTCTGAAATATTCAATAAATTAGCGAAGTAAATAGTAAATACAACTAGCAACCTACACATATAGATCAAATACTGAATAACATGCTCATAGACAAAGTGACACACGGATTTTTTGGACAAATATCCATAGAAAAACCCAATGTGGTAAAACCGATGCAACTAGCTCTGGAGGGTTTTCATTATTATGCAGAATCTAAGTACAACAATCCTGGGCACTGAAACTGGTTCACCCAACAGAGAAATAAAAATGGCAGTAATATGATGCTCTGAATCCCTCTATGTCAACCTAACTGGCCTGCGTCGGCCTCTGCGTTGCTCAGTAAGGGCCTGCATCACACCTGAAGGGATTACACTGCCCCTGCGCTGCCTTGACTAGGCCTGCGTCAGCCCTACGTGGCTCTTGCTGCCTCTGCGTTGCCCCTGCTGGGCTCTGACTGGACTGTGTGGCTCCTGCTGCCCCTGTTTCTCTGGCTGGCTGGAATGCTTAAGAAGAAAATGCATAGGTAAGAAAGAATGCATTGGCCAAAGGCAACGCATAACAGTCAGAAAAATTGAAGAAATGAAATGAAAATAGATCAATGTCCACAAATAACTGAAATAGCTCAATGGGACTAGAGAGTAAAAGCTTTGACAACAGCAATAAGTGCTTATAGAATTAGCTAAGAGAACAGAGGAGGCTAATTCATGAGGTTAAAATGTTGTATAATTGTTGGCAGAGGAAAATTGTAGAATTGTTAGAGTAAATCTCTGCAGGTACCATTAGTTGGTGATCATTAATAATCCTTTCATTTCATCAAATACCCTGATGAATGGGCCTTACAAGCTACTTGCGTAGACAAACCCCACAGAATTTGTGTGATGGAAAAATATTCACACTATATTGAAGAAAACACCTACCAAATAAGGATGACATTTCAAATGGGGCAAGAAACAATAGAGAGATAGACATCGAAAAAGTTAAAATGCTAGGGAAACAGGTAAGCAACTAGGTAGCATGGTAGAAAGCACAACAAAGAAAATTATAAAAATGGAAAACCCTACAAATTAGCACCCATCCAAACATCACCAAATTTTTTTCTTCAACTCTAAATCTCCAAATTCATTAAATTATATCCTGTATTCAAACATGATCCTCCCTGTTAGCCATTCTGAATATAAGGCTGAGAACTTACTATAGAACCATCACCTACATGTAGTGATGTTATTCTGTGACCAGACAACCTACTTTCGTGAAGACATGGAAAGGTAAACACTCTCTGCCAAGATTTTCCATACAGCCCAAGTTGAGCAACCACATATACATCACAAGTTTTTTCTCTTCAGATTTGTAACTTAGAAGAGCTTTGTCTGGCCACCTCCGGGTTGCTCCCAGAGTCACCCAGGCAAGCCCTCTCAACATCATCCTCTTTTTGTAGTACCTAATAAGTAATTTAATTAACCATAACAGTTTCTTGATCATTCAGGTATTTCAAATATATTTCCAATAAGCATAAAGCTTTCATGTTAAACAATCAGGTCAAAAGACTTTAGACTATGATGCAAAAAATACAAAGAAACCTCACCAACACCCAAAGGACAAACAAAGTCAAACCTCTATAAAGTATAAATAGATATCTGATAAACTTCATTCCACCAAAAAAATGTGCTTAACTAAAGAAAATTCTAATTATTGTGCTTTCAAGGCAAAGCTTTCAAGGGAAGTGATGTTATAAACATACCCCTACACCTCATGAACAATCAATGTGTATAAATAGACCATCATAAGGCTCATTTTAAACATCATTCTTATCATTTTATAAATCATTTTTATTAAATCAACAAGAAGAAAGCAAAAATTGCATTCACTTCCACTAAAGCAAAGTATATGGCAGTTTCATATACTTATTATGAAGCTATCTAGATTTGCAACTTGATTGTAGAGTCAACCAGTTGTTGAAGCCCAATATTGTCTCTTGTGAGAATCAAAGTTACATCAAGCTCTATGAAAATCCAATGTGTCATGAACATTTCAAACACATTGATATTCAATACAATTTCCTAAGATTCCAAGTTCATTAGGGAGTTAGTAGTGTTGGACCACATTCTGAAAAAGTTGCATATGGTTAATAGTTTGACAAAGCTCCTAACAAAGGGGAAGTTTGACAAGTTGGGGGAGAATCTTGGGTTATTGGAAAAAAAAAAATTCTCAAGAGTGTTAGATTACCTAGTTGGTCTCACCTCAGCCTTGAGAAGTTGAGAAGCACTAGGATTGTAGAGCTATATTGTTGTACACTAGTAAGAAATATTCTTAAATACAGCTAGAAGCTTATAATGACACCTTCGAGGATATACGAATTAGTTGTTGGGTCACACCCACCAAGTATGGCACACTAGTTGAGGAGATTAACACCATCATCTCAGGTGCATTCATCAGTGCACACTTATGGAATGAGGCACCTTCAGGAGAGGAGTTATATCTACTATGATAATGCACTACTCAAAAAGAAAAGCCTTTCATACAAGGCAAAGTTATGTGGGAGTTTCTCATGCTCAATGGAGATGCACCACTAACGCTATCATTAGCCTACTTTCTAACAACACCTTCTCTTAACTTATAAATGAAAAGGATGGGCACAGTAGTTAGACATTTGTAGAAATAGATAATAAGAGTGAGTATTGTTATCTTGTAGGTTGTAGTAGGAGCTTTTGTGAGATGACAACTTGCTGTGACATTCTTCTATTTGAGTAATAAAGACTTCTATGCAATTGTTGTTGGAGCCTGCTCTTTTTATCCTAAATTCTCAGATTGCATATTTGTGTAGAGTGGGCCTAATATATTTGTTGTTTTAATCCGTTTTACTTCTTCTCTCTCCCTTTCTCTCCTACCTCACTCTCTCTTCCCCTCTCTCTCTCTCTCGACCCTCCAATCCTCTCGCTATATCCCTCCCTTTATCCTTCTTTAATCTTCCCCCCTTCCATCTTTGTGTCACTATCTCCCTCTCTTACCCTTCTCTACCTCTCTCACTCCTCTCCCTCTCTCTCTCTCCATTCCTTCTCTCCCCTCTCCTTCAGTTTATCTCCATCTCTCCCTTGTGACTCCCCTTGTCTTGCCGCCTCTATTAATCTATGCCTTTATTATTCCTTCTCATATATATCTAGAGTTAATATATATCATGACATATTGGGACCTACGATTGGGTTAATTTCGCCTTGTTGGCAAGGTTAAAATGGTTAATCTTCGATAGACAAAATGTAGATAAAATATTTCATCAAAAAGAGGGAACCATACCCTATCTTCCAGGCTATGCCTATCAGTCGCTTGGCCTCTTCTTGCTCTCACATGAATGTAGTCTTGGTTGACTAGTACAAAAGAAGGTTTCGCATTATCAACTATTTGTTTGGGACAAATTTTAGTTGTTTCAACACTACTACATTCTTCAAGCTTATCCTTTAAACCATCTTAGTCTTTTGTACTCTCTTCAACTTTGTAGTGCTTTCCATTCCTATCAGTCACATATGTTTCCTTGGTCTGTTAAGGGACAAGGTCGACAACATTAGGATGTGTTTGCAATAAACAAGGGTATTTCCAGGACACAGTAGGGTGCAGCAAGAGTATAAGAGCCAAATTTCTCATGAATGTGGGACACTTGAACTTAAGATTTTATGGAGTAGTCATGAGGTGCAATATGGTTATTAAGACTTCATTAGATGGCCATTCTCCAGACTTAAACTGTGTGACAACACTGTGGCTAAGTTTGAAACTGGAGATTGAACATACATTTGGTTTGATTACAATAGACATTTTCATCAATAAATGTAAAGCAATGGCTAACAAATACTATAAATTAATAAATAAATAAGACATGGAAACAAGCAACAATACTTACAAAATTTTTACATTGAGATGCAAATAATAAGCAACTATTGTGCACAAACAGAGACCAATAAAACTATCATCTTAACCCCTAACCCCTTAAACACTAATTCCCAACCCCTAACCCATTTAACCCCCTAAACCTCTAAACCCCTAACCCATTTAACCCCTAAACCATAAGCCTCTAAACCCTTAACCCCTAACCCTTAAACCCTTAACCCCTGACCCATTTAACCCCCTAAATCCCTAGTAAACCCCTAACCCATTTAACCCCCTAAACCCTAAACCTATAAACCCTTAATCCCTAACCCCTTAAACCCTAAACCTTTAAACCCTTAACCCTAACCCCTTAAACCCTAATTCCCGACCCCTAACCCATCTAACCCCCTAAAACCTAACCCCATTAGCCCCTAACTTCTAACCCCTAAAATCCTTAACTGCTAAATCCCCTAACCCCTTAAACCCCTAACCCATTTAACCCCCTAAACCATAAACTTCTAAATGCATAATATTAACCCCTTAACCTCTAAATGAATAATATTCCCTTAACCCCTAACCCATTTAACAACTAACTCATTATTCCCCTAACCCATAAATGCTCCTAAATCCCCTAACCCCTAAGCCCTCAATCCCTGACCCCTTAACCCCTAAGCCCCCAATCCCTAACCCCTTAACCACTATCTCATTATTCCCCTAACCTCTAAACCATAAACCTCTAACCCCTAAGCATCTATTCCCCTAAGCCCTAAGCCCCTAATCCTTAATCCCTTAACCACTAACTAATTATTCCCCTCACCCTTATAATAATCCTTAAAGCCCGTTGGGATTAGCCATTCCAAACAAGAGAAGGTCTAGTTGGGAACTACGATTGGGTTAATTCCCCCTTGTTGGCAAGGTGTAATACCATGAGCAAAACCATGGGTTGCAAAAACTTCTCCTAAATTTACTATTTTATCTCAATTTTATTTTAATAATTAATTATTTAATTTCTTTAAAAACTCTTCTGGATAAATCACATAAAATTTTATGGTACATGCCTTTCGAACCACTCATTGTGTGGCTCGCCGTCAATGTTTTTAAAATAAATTTATTAGAATGAAATTGAATTGATTTTTGAAGCTTTCTTTTAAATCAATTGTTGGTATTACAAAGAATCACATAGTGCGCTCAACGTCCATAAAAAAACAATGGGTATGATATTAAAATGATATTTGAAGGCATAATATTAAAAATGATGTTTGGAAAAATGGAGGGCGGGACTTGCAGTGATCAAATTTGAAGGGTTGGTTCTAATTTCAATTAGAAGGGCACATGTTCATGTCACCCTTCAACAATGAAAAGCTTTAAAAAAAAAAACATTTCGATTGACAACATTATGCATTTTTTACTTTTCATTTTCAATCAAAGTTATTTCTATAAAATAAATTAAATTCGTAGATGACAAGTAGTGTTGTATCTCAAATTGGCCCAATCAATTTGATCTTTGTTAACTTCTTTATTTGGCTTAAACATTCTTGCAATCAGAGCACTATTCCATCTCTCAATTCTTTCATAGAAAACTTTCTCAGATTTTGTGGCCCTCAAATGGAGAAGCATGAGGATTTCTTTGGCTAGACATAAACTATTATCATATTTTAACAAAATAAATTGTATCCTATCACAAAATAAAATTACAAATGAATCCAAATTTTTAAAAAAATTCAAAAAAATAAAATTGTCATTTATAAAATCATAAAATCAAAAGCTCATTTATTTACTTATCATAGAATTTCATCCCAACAAAATGTAAAAAAAAGAGATGAACTTAATTCCCTTTATTCCCATATATATTTTTTATATTGAATTCTATATGGATTGTCAGAGTTTCAATCTCCCATCCACTAGGATCTAGGGTTTTATTTTTTCATTTGCTAAACTCACAAGTGACATGTAAAGAGTTCTAAATGGTGATGTATAATGAAACTAAACTATTTAAATCTAAACATTGATTTGGATAAACTATACTTTGAAACCAAGGTTGTAAAATGTTTCCCAAATGTTGAAAATCATTAGCCAAAGGGATATATGATAAGGATATATAACTACTTGAAATAATAGTCCTCTTCTATGTCTTCATATACATAACTCATCTAATGGGAAAGGTGAAGGAATGAAGTTATTTTGATCCAATCAAGAGAAACAATTAACCACATGGAAGTACGAAATTTTGGATTATCATTGATTTGTGTTGTTTATCCTATTGATCACTAAATGATTGAAGGACATATGTGTGAAGTTATATTTGTTCATGGAGGAGATCAAAAAAATTATTTTTGAATTAGTTTATGAGAGGAGGTTATAACATTTCCAATTACTTCTAGTCATTCTAATTGGTGAAAACTTGACATTATCATCCTCAAATTTATTTACTTTCTACATTGGAATCAATGGAACTTGAATTTAAAATTAAAATTACATAAAATTAACAAAGTAGGTAAGCTTAAAAGCTTATCTAAACTATTTCTTGGCTAAGGTTTTGTCTTTTTGGAGGGTAAGGAGTACGGAATTAGGTTAACGGTACAATACCAAGAGACATCTTGTAGGAGCGAAAGCATGTATCCTCATGGAATATTAGTGAGTAATCTTGTAGGAGCTAAAGCATGTATCCTATTAGTGAGTAATTCCAAGTGGTATGGTTCTCCTTGAATAAGGGTGATGATAACCCATGAGTTGTCCATTCTAGATATTCCACATGGTATGATTTTCTTTCAATAAAGGTGATGATTGTTGACATGTTTTAACCAATAACAACTAGTAATTAATGTCAACACTGAGCGATGATAAGTTTTTATCTTGTATATCCAAAAAATAAAAGGGTAAGTTCAAAAGGTCTCCTTTATTGTTGTAAAGACTAGTGAAAATTCACAAGTACCCAACCAATTTTGACCTCCCGAGCCTCTTGTTGTCTAACCTCAACAATAGAAAATAATGGTCCTCAACTAGATTTTAAAAGCATGTTTTTACATTTGGAATTTGAAATACAAAATGGACAAATAGTTTGGAATAAACATTCCTTTGTACTCTAGAAAGGAGGGCCCCAAACAAACTTGGCCATAAATGGTCTATAATTAACCTTCACAAAGTAATACCTAGAAAAGTGTGTATATATACCTTATTTCAATGCCATCCAAAAAAGGTTATTGTAGTTTAAACTTTGTAGGATGAAACGATTCTTTTTGGCAATGTTAGTACTATGTATACACAATTATTATGTATTAAAATGAATGGGGCAACCATACATTGATTTTTTACCAAATAGATTCAGACATACTTTGGGAAAACAAATTTGGATGATTATGGCATTAAAACTAATGGGACAAGCATACAATCACTTCTTACCAAATAGATTTAGACATACTTTGGAAGGCAAATTTGGATATTCATTGTCCTTCAATGTGTGTATTGGCACAATCAATGGGAGATTCGGCAAGCAGATCCAACCATGTTCTTGCATGTGAATTTGTGTGTTTTTTTGTGAGAACACCAACCCATAAGGAAACAACATATCAATCTTATGTTAGCCACTGACAGTGAAAACTTAATTTCCCCATATATAATCAGAATTATATTGCAAAGACCTATCCTATATGAATATCCTATTTCACCATGAATGACTTGTTTATTCTTTAAACAGTGTAATAATATATTAGATCTAAATAGTGCATTAAATGTATTGAACACTTATATTGATAATCTAAATATTTAACATAATTTCAATTTACATTTAAATATTTAAAAATAAAATATTTATTTTAAATTTCATAAATTTCGAAATCATTTAGTTTTTATTTATATCTAAATATTTAAAATATATATATATATATATATATATATATATATATATTTTAAATTTCATAAATTTTAATATTATATAGTTTATATATATATATATATATATATATATATGAATATATAAAAACATTTTTTATAAAAGAAGTATCAATAATTCACTCTTACATAATAATAATAATAAATATTTATAAACATTACCATTCATATATATATACAAAAAAGTTTAAAAGCCTTTTTTCATAAAGGAAAATTCTTAAAAACATTATATATATATATATATATATGCACCATATAATTAACTAAAATTTAAAAGCCATATCATTAACTTATTATAGCAGAAATACTTACTTAAAAATACTTCAAAACATTATATTATAATATTATACTTATATAGAAATATTCAACAAAGTAGACAATACTTATATAAAAATATTTATCAAGACAAACAATAAAACAACCTAGAATTAACCCTCATGCCTTTTCAAATAAACCCACTCTACCCTAGAATCAATTCTCAAAATAAATCTCAGACCAATTAAACCCAACCTGCCTTAGAATCAATCCTCATAATAAATCTCAGATCAACTAAACCCACTGTGACCTAGAATCAATCTTCAAAATAAATCTCAAACCAACTAAACCCACAATGCATTAGAATCAATCCTCGTAGTAAACCTCAATGACTCAATCCTCATAGTAATCCTAAGTGAATGGACCAACTAAACCCACCCATGTGGCCTATTGTTCAGGTTTGATGAACGTGATTTATTAAAAAACATAAATGATATTAAAAAACCAAAAACCATACTTGGTAACTCTAAAATTTGGATATTCATCTATGCATCTCACCTAAACCCCAACCATCGGGAGAAAAAAACTTAAGTAACAAGTTGTTGCATTATTCACAATCCATCAAAGTTGCAAGCTTGATAATCTCTGAAGACTCTTGGATGAAGTACATTACTCCAATATCATTGAAATGTACCTTCAAATTGACTCTTGGATGAAGTCCATTACTGTAACATCATTGAAATGTACCTTCAAATTAAATGCCATTGTCATTCAAACACAGTCTCCCTATAAGAGGTTAGAAGTGAACCAAAGCTTCTCACAAGTTTTTCTTCAAAGACTCCATTGAGGAGGCCGATCCCTAGGATGGGTACAAGATAATGTTCTAATTGTAGTAAAAAGTGGCATTATGAAGATCAAAATTTATCAAGTCACATTACTTGTGGTTAAATGGCCTAGGAGGATATACACAATATTTCAGCTGCACAATTATGTATGTTTGCATCATATGCTTTCTCATCATTCTCATCATGTTCACTGCACAAGATTTATCTAGACCATATAAACCATTGGGCATAGCTTGTGGAGTATGTTCTTGGAATCTATTCTTAAGCCATGGTAATTAGGAATAATTCTTATGAACAAGATTGATTTTCAACCATTTTTGCAGAAAAGCACCCATATCATCGACAATATTTGAAAAGGACCATCTATTTCTAGCCTTTAATGCTTGACCACATCACAACCATTTAAGTGTTGGGCTAAGGTTTAACCACACCACTACAACATCATCGACCGCTGAAATTTTTAAAACCCAAATTGACAAGCGTTGTCAAGGCAATGAAAATGGAATTATGATATACGCTTAGCAAACTAGTACGGTTATTACGGTTTAAGAACAATATTACGGTTACACAAAATTTAATGAAGTTTATAAAAGCTGCAGCAACCGAACATCTCACGGTTTTAATTTGACCTACCACCCTTCCGGTACATAATTTTTCTTTTTTATTCATAGCAGTATCAATAAGCTTGATACTCTTGATGTGTAATATCTACGGAATGACATTAAGATTTCTTCAAATTTATCGCTGGAAGACTGATGATTGAAATGTTAGTTGCATCCATTGTACCTAGAATGAACAAGGAAACCAAGAGTTAGTGGCCAACCTCGAGAGATATCTGGAAAATTTATCCAAGAGCCAATAGCCCTTCACATGACATTTTATTATATTATCTTATTTTATTTTTAAAACCAGCAGAAATAAAAATTTGAATTTTTTCAGACGTGTAATATTTTCATTGCACTTCTGAGACGTGTTAGAGCCCTTTTGACTGGCTGTGACAGGTTCAATTTTGAACCATGGGCGGGAGTATTCATTTTTTTTTTTAAATTTTAGACCTCCAGTTAAAATAACATTTTTTCCACCAAAAACATGTGTTTTTGTTATCTCCCGCTGGCTTAGTGATTAGGGTTTTTGTTGTGGGTCTTGTTCTTACAACTGCCTTACTGCAATTTCTTATGGGTGCCAGTTCCGTCTCAACAATCTGCAGCTTTTGAAGTTGCATTTTTCAAGAATTCTACTAAGTTCAATAGTTAAGATGTAGGATTGGGGGATCTAATGCAATTTCTTCCGGTTGCAATTTCAGTCTCAACAATCTGTGGTTTTTGAAGCTGCATTCTTCATGGATTCTACTAAATTCAATTGTCAAGATGTAGGATTGGGGGATCTATTGAAATTTCTTCCTAGTGCAATTTCAATATCAACCATCTGCGGTTTTTGAAACTGCATTCTTTAGGTATTCTACTAAGTCCAATAGTCAAGTTGCAGGATTGGGGGATCTATTCATGGTTTTCTTAGCTTTCATCAGAATTGTTGAGAATGCATCCAAACCCTTGAGAATATTGATGCTAGTAGAAGTTCCCCCAATATGATCCAAATCAATGTGAATGACACACATGGGCAAATAAAATTCCTTCATCGGATCTATCGATGTGGGATACAAAGCACTGTTATTTGCTATACGCTTTCTCTATGTATGAAGCTCTGTAGGTGGGTTCTCATAAACAGTCATTTATATTGTTTGTATTTTACTACAGATAGCAAGATTGAAATCCTGAGTTATTATTAGATTGAAAGCAGAGCAGAAGCCTTACAAGACCTTGTCTGATAAAGAATAAGATTCTCATGCTACAGTAAGGAAATATCTTGGTTTATTTATCTGCTGCATGCATGATATTCATACATATCTATATGCATTCTCACCTGCAAAATACAGAAATATTCCTTTCTAGCTCATGAAAAACAATAGTTATCAATTTTGCAAAATCCAGGAGAAATCCATAAATTATGAATGCTATTTACTAAATTTAAGGTGATCATCTGTAGTAGCTGGGATCTCCTTTTTTCTTTGATTGACGCTGACATCCATCCTTCTATAAAAAGGTCAGGCACCTACGTATGGACATATTCCATTGTCATTGGGTATAAATTACTGTGTTTCTGCCCAAAATTGGTCTCATTCATGTCGAGGAAGGGGTGTTGAGGTTAACTGCATCTCTAAGGAGGTTTTAGTGTTGTGATTTCTATCATTTCACTTCAATGGAAGGCAAGTACCCACATATTCAAAGCTCACCAACACCACTTGTTTCTCATGGACCATCAAGCTTGATGCATAATTCGCTCTTCCAGCAACAACAGCCACATATGCCTCTGCAACATCATCGGCAACAGGTTTTAGAGCCTGTATTTGATCTTGCTTGTAACGTGTTCTTTTCAATGCGTTCATTGTTATTGTTTAAGTAATTCCTAGCTTCAACTTGTGCGTATTTACTATTAGTGTTTATGAATCTGGTTGGGTTTAGTGTTTTGATTACACTCGTTAGGATTTGCAAATTTTGATGGTACATAGAAGAGGGGAACGATATTTTTTATTTGGGAGGTTGTTTTTGTTGTTTGTTCTTGGATGCTCCTAAACAGGGATGTAGGCTCGAGGGATCTCATTAATTCGTATTTGAAAATTCTAGCTATAGGGATTAATGCAGCTCATCTCCATTAAATGCAGATCCAGAAACAACAGCTGCAGATGTTTTGGCAACAACAGATGCAACAGATGGAACAAGTTGCAGGTGATTTTGTTTACTTTCCTTTTTTCTTCTGTTTCACATGACCTTTCCATTTCAATAGATTTTTCTTCCTGCATGTATGTACCAACTGGTATCGTCTTCTCTCATACATAATTATATGCATTATGCCTTGAAGGAGGCCCTACTGGGTGGGTTGAGGAGCCATTTAATTGTGTAGCAAACAACCTTCTTATTATATAACTTGGCGGAATCCAGTGATAAAAAAACATGTTTTTGACAATCAAAATATGCAATTTCACACATTATGATAGTCTGATGGATTTCTCAGTCCCCATTTTCATTGGAACATCTTCACACTCCAATTTCAGCAATCGAAACTTGTAATTTCAAAACTTCATGAATAGTGGCAGCCATATTTTTAAGGAGAAAAATATAGAAAACAAGGCTTCCTTGCTACGATTAGCTTATTCCGGTAGGTTGGCCCTGGCTGAAAGGTAGGTGAACCCTTCTCATTCAGGTAAGGTCCTGAATAGGAGGTTTGATCAGTTTGGGAGAGAAGGGTTGACCAGGACCTTAGTTGGTTGACCTTTCACTCAGTCAAGATCTTACCTAAGGTCAAGACCTTTGTCTGCCCTTTTAACGAAGAGCATAATGGGCAGGAATTTTCCACCTTTGCCTAAAAACACTCATTGCCATGGTCAGATAAGGTATAACCAATCCTTCTATCTCAAGTAAGTAACTAAATATCAACAAATTTTATATTTGTACAAGCATTGTGTAACGAGGGTTATTAAGGGCTTAGAAATATGTTAGTATTTGACAAATTTATAAGCTAAAGGAATATGGCTTATGAGATGTATTTTTTCGCTGACAGATTTTAAGCAGCATCAACTTCCTCTTGCCATAATTAAGAAAATAATGAAATCTGATGAAGATGTGAAGGTGGGATGATTGTAGGTCTTTTTTTTTCTTTTGAAGTATTATTTTTTAATCGAGTATTTGGTGTTTTGTTTTTCGCTCATAATACACTGTGCATGAGTAGATGATAAGTGTTGAAGCCCTTGTCCTATTCTCAAAGGCATGTGAGCTTTTCATTTTGGAGCTTACATTACGTTCATGGTTACATACAGAAGAGAAAAAAGGACGTACTTTGCATAGAAATGATATTGCAGGAGCTATAAGGAGCTAAAAGACGTTCTTCCTGCATGTATGTACCAATTGGTATCATCTTCTCTCATACATAATTATATGCATTATGCCTTGAAGGAGGCCCTACTGGGTGGGTTGAGGAGCCATTTAATTGTGTAGCAAACAACCCTCTTATTCTATAACTTGGCGGAATCCAGTGATTAAAAAACATGTTTTTGACAATCAAAATATGCAATTTCACACATTATGATAGTCTGATGGATTTCTCAGTCCCCATTTTCATTGGAACATATTCACACTACAATTTCAGCAATCGAAACTTGTAATTTCAAAACTTCATGAATAGTGGCAGCCATATTTTTAAGGAGAAAAATACAGAAAACAAGGCTTCCTTGCTACGATTAGCTTATTTCGGTAGGTTGGCCCTGGCTGAAAGGTAGGTGAACCCTTCTCATTCAGGTAAGGTCCTGAATAGGAGGTTCTACCCGCTAGAGAGAAGGGTTGACCAAGACCTTATGCGTTATACAGACCTTTCACTCACCAAGATTCACTCTGCAATGTCAAGACCTTTTTCTCAGCTCTTTAATGAAGAGCATAATAAGTGTGAATTGATCCAATTTCTTTGCCTGAAAACACTCATTTCCATGGTCAGATAAAGTATAACCAATCTTTCTATCTTAGGTAAGTAACTAAATATCAACAAATTTCATATTTGTACAAGCATTGTGTAACGAGGGTTATTAAGGGCTTAGAAATATGTTAGTACGCACAAATTGCAAGCTAAAGGAATATGAAGCGGCAGAGATGTAGCCTTTTGTCACGACAGTAGCTTAAGCAAAGATCAACTTCCTCTTGCCAGAATTAAGAAAATAATGAAATCTGATGAAGATGTGAAGGTGGGATGATTGTAGGTCTTTTTTTTTTCTTTTGAAGTATTCTTTTTTAATAGAGTATTTGGTGTTCTGTTTTTCGCTCATAATACACTGTGCATGAGTAGATGATAAGTGTTGAAGCCCCTGTCCTATTCTCAAAGGCATGCGAGCTTTTCATTTTGGAGCTTACATTACGTTCATGGTTACATACAGAAGAGAAAAAAATACGTACTTTGCATAGAAATGATATTGCAGGAGCTATAAGGAGCTAAAAGACATTCTTCCTGCATCTATGTACCAACTGGTATCGTCTTCTCTCATACATAATTATATGCATTATGCCTTGAAGGAGGCCCTACTGGGTGGGTTGAGGAGCCATTTAATTGTGTAGCAAACAACCCTCTTATTCTATAACTTGGCAGAATCCAGTGATAAAAAAACATGTTTTTGACAATCAAAATATGAAATTTCACACATTATGATAGTCTGATGGATTTCTCAGACCCCATTTTCATTAGAACATCTTCACACTGCAATTTCAGCAATCAAAACTTGTAATTTCAAAACTTCATGAATAGTGGCAGCCATATTTTTAAGGAGAAAAATACAGAAAGCAAGGCTTCCTTGCTACGATTAGCTTATTCCGGTAGGTTGGCCCTGGCTGAAAGGTAGGTGAACCCTTCTCATTCAGGTAAGGTCCTGAATAGGAGGTGTGATCAGTTTGGGAGAGAAGGGTTGACCAGGACCTTAGTTGGTTGACCTTTCACTCAGTCAAGATCTTACCTAAGGTCAAGACCTTTTTCTGCCCTTTTAACGAAGAGCATAATGGGCAAGAATTTTCCACCTTTGCCTGAAAACACTCATTGCCATGGTCAGATAAGGTATAACCAGTCCTTCTATCTCAGGTAAGTAACTAAATATCAACAAAATTTCATATTTGTATAAGCATTGTGTAACGAGGGTTATTAAGGGCTTAGAAATATGTTAGTATTTGACAAATTTATAAGCTAAAGGAATATGGCTTACGAGATGTATTTTGTCGGTGATGGAGTTTAAGCAGCATCAACTTCCTCTTGCCAGAATTAAGAAAATAATGAAATCTGATGAAGATGTGAAGGTGGGATGATTGTAGGTCTTTTTTTTCTTCTGTTGAAGTATTCTTTTTTAATCGAGTATTTGGTGTTCTGTTTTTTGCTCATAATACACTGTGCATGAGTAGATGATAAGTGTTGAAGCCCCTGTCCTATTCTCAAAGGCATGCGAGCTTTTCATTTTGGAGCTTACATTACGTTCATGGTTACATATAGAAGAGAACAAAAGATGTACTTTGGATAGAAATGATATTGCAGGAGCTATAAGTAAGGGTGATGTTCTTGATTTTCTTCTTGATATTGTTCCTAGAGATGAAGTTAAGGTAAACTCATGTAATGTTGAAATCATTTTTTATCATCAAATGGCATTATTATATATACAATTTTTGGCAGATTCAAAGCCTATTTACATTTTCCTAATGACATAATCATGTATACCATACAGTTAAGGATTTTAAAGCATTTTCTCACCGCAATGACATAATTACGTATAAAAATCATGGCAGCTCAAAATTGTCTATCTTTCTGGCTATTTTCATCCCATCAAGAAATACATGCTAAGCCATCATTGCATCAAGATAGCCTCTTCCCTACCTACCCATGCAAGCAGGGAAAGTGCATGAGCATTGAGATCTAGCTCCTACATCTTGCTTTTTACATTTGTTTCTTTCGACAAGCAATCAAATGAGCTAATCTTAGAAATTTAGAATCTATAAGGTTTAGTTACATTTTCTTTAGGAAAATTTTCAAACATTCTGACACATCTCTTTCTTCACGGGAAGAGGACAAAGCCTATTCTGATTGCCTTCCAGGCAGTCCAGATAGATTTGTAGCAACATCGAGGATCCTTGAGAAGGACAGCCCACCAATAGAGCTGTGGTGAAAGCATACCTGTTAAAAGATCTTGTATCCAAATACATACCTATTTACCTATTAAAACTTAAAAGGACTTGTATCCAAGTACACACCTCTTTAGCAAATCGAAAAAAAATAAAAATTATTCATCATAATCAAACAATTACAATAGAACCCTTGACATCCCAAGATCCTGGTTGTGTCTTTCTGGTAACGGAAGAACAGATAAAACACTGCAGATGCATTTTCTGTTTGAATTACTGAAAATGAGGGCCCTAGTTATAGGTATTTGTTTGGGTGTGTAATTCATATTTAACATGGTGATTGCTTTTGTGTTAATCACTGGCGAAATCATTTTTACAGAAAAAAGAATTTGCACCGAGAGGTGCAAAGTAACGCCAGTAGTGGGGAATGTGGAAAATAATAATTAAGTAAAATATATGGAAATTTTAGTTTTTATATATTTTTTAATAGGAGGTGAAATTTAAAAAGGAATTTACACTAACATAATTGTCTCAGAGCAATGACATAGTAATGATGGTATCCTTCTCTTTCTGTTCCCTTATCATCCTATGCTTTACTAGATGAATTTAAAGTTTAAATTTTAAATTCCAACTATTTTAAAATGAAATAAAAATTTCAAAAATAATTTTTTTTGTGAACTTGAATACTTATTATACACAGCTTTCAAATCACCCTCTTTTCCATTCTTATAGAATCCTGCAATCATATTAGCACATTCCCTACACAAAGAAAATCAAACATTGAAACCCTCTTTTAAACATAAATGACAAGAAATTCAAAAACTCTCTGCATAAAAAGAAAGCATGTAATTCTAACGTAAACTATTACAGACCTTGTACTTGAATACAAAGTAAGAAATACTAGGACATTTAACATGTTTACTGTCCCTCACTCTTAAGATGGTATTAGGGTAAATAGGTTTCTCCGGTGTTGATATATATATATGTTCATGAAGAGTTTAACACATTTACAGCAAGGGAATTGGAAGGTATTAAAGTATATGTAATTTTCCATGATACAACGTTAATATGATCATTATCCCTAAGGGAATTAGACCAGAGGGAATTGAAATTGATTTGAGGTAGATATAATGATATATTCCTAAAATTTTAACACATTCACAATTGAAGGGATTTCGAACATAGGGAATCAGAATTGGATCGGAAGGAATTGAAATTGATTTTGAGATCAACAGACAGTTTAATCCTAACACAAGTGAAAGCCCTATTGATTTTTTGGTCAACAGGTCAACACATGGCAAACAATTCATATCTCCTTGTTAAGTTGTTTTTATTTATTTTGAAAATCTTGGATAATCCGTTAAACATATTAACTTTCAGGGGTCGATATTGTTACCACTACAATGCGAATACCTACATCTAGCCACTAGAAGAAATCTATATGAATATTTTAAAAATGATATAAATTGAAAGTATAGTTGATTTGTAGTGGCGCCTTTGCATTTTGCAGAGCTTGGGAAGACCAAAGCCTCAAATATTTTTGCGAAAAAGTCTCTTCAGGTGAGTTTAGTTTAATTTTATCGACTATATTTTAGTAGCAGTTATATGTTGCATATTTCTCAAATTGTGGAGTTGTTCCTTTCCTGTTGCATGTTGTTTTATATTGTTATGTTGTGATTCAAATTTTTAGTTGTGCTTTCTAGTTATTCTCCTACATAGTACATTCTTTGATAGATTATATCAAAAGTCTTACCAATACAATAACATTGATTGTTGTATGTGGACATTTTTGTTTAGGATGGTCCATTACATAATCAAGATGAGGCGTTGGATCATGAAATTGCACTTTCTTTTTCTAAAGAACTAACCAAACCAAATGGTATATGATGGCAATTTCATTTTTTTACAATTACTTTTAGTTTAATTATATCATTTAGCTCGATGCTTTTCATATTTTCAACTAAAATTTTGTTGCTTAACAAGACTTTGTCATTTCCATGTTTTATTGAAACTGTTTATGGTTTGATACTCTCATACAACCTTTATCAAGTTACATGCACCCTCATTAAAAAAAACAAGAGAATTTTGCTTGCCATGACTATCTTTCTTTGTCATTGTTGACTTAAGAAATCCTTTTAGCTAAGAAACTAGTTTCAAGGTTATGGCATAACTTGTCATATAAATTGAACAGAAGTTATATCCAAAATGTTTACTTGTAAACTACTTCACTGGTTTTAGGCTTCCCATTTAAAATCTACTTCACTTTGAACTTTGAACGAGTTGTTCCATAGACTTGAATATTAAGAGATTTTGGTGTAAGGATTAAAAATTAGCTCGTAAGGCCTCTCAGTTATTCATTTATTTTATCTAAAAATAACATTTACTATTAAATTAGAACCACTCATCACAAATACGTCATAGATCAAGATCATACTTTGTAGAGTGTCATAGAATAAAAATAGGAGCAAGGACATTGAAATTATTTCAGTTTTCTTGGTTCTTATTCCTTTATGTATCTTTGCACCTTTAGGGGCAATTGCTAGTTTAAATTTTAATTCTTTAAAGGGTGCTAGCTCTGTGGAAGAGCACCTGCTTTACAAGCAGGAGGTTGGTGGTTCGATTCCATCGTGCCCTGATATTCATATATAGGGAATGACAAAGATCAATTTTTGGTGAAGGATGTTGTTTTGACCATCACCAATGAGCTTATGGTGACATTTTTTGACCCTCACCAAAATATGAAATGGTGACGGTCAATGAACGCCATCATATATATGCATCAATAGTGACGACCATTAAAGGTCCGTCACCATAAATCATTGTTGTTGATATGAAATGGTGAGCGTCATTGTTTGTCATTATAGTCATTATTCGTGACGGACCTTGATGTCACCAATGAGTTTATGGTGACGGTCAATGAACATCGCCATATATATGCACCAATAGTGACGGCCATGAAAGGTCCATCACGAAAAATTGTCACTGTTCATATGAAATGGTGACGGTCACTATCCGTCATTATAAACAATATTCGTGATGGACCTGGACTGTCACCACAACACATAATTTCAGCGACGCCACCTTTGGTGACGTTCATTTTTTTGGTGACGAAGGCTACTTTCCATCACCATTGCTCATATGAAATGGTGACGGTCACTATCCGTCACTATAAATCATTATTGGTGACGAACCTTGAATGTCACCACAACACCTATACTTTTGGCGAAGCCACCTTTGGTGACGTTCAGTTTTTTGGTGACGGAGGCTATTGTCCGTCACCATTGCTCATATGAAATGGTGACGGTCACTATTCGTCACTATAAATAATTGTTGGTGACGGACCTTGAATGTCACCACAACACCTATACTTTCGGTGACGCCACTTTTGGTGACGTTCAGTTTTTGGTGACGAAGACTCTTTTGACCCTCACCAATGAGCTTATGGTGACCATTTTCGCCCCTCACCAATGTGATTTTTTCTTGTAGTGATAAGAGAAACGAACCAGGGTTTACGATTCAACCCTTATAGAAATCATAGACGAGAACCCTAATAAAATCTAGCCATACAAGTGGCACAAATCGGTGGACTCTCACCGGGATCGACAACGATCTGGACGATTTGAGGTCAGTAGAAATGCAATGAAAGCCAAACGTACAAGTACCATGAGAAATTTAATGTGCATACAGAACAGTAACCAAATAACGCTATAAAATATATTTTCACTCAGAGTTAGCAGATACGAATGAATCCACGCACCAAATTTAAATTGTACGATGAGTAGGGGTAGTAAAAGTGATGAAATACGAAACCATCAAACCAGTACACGATCAAGTAATGAGAGGTACTCCATAGCAAATAAGCAAGGGAACGATAAAGTCGTATGTACTGACACTGTGATAAGGAATGCCAAAGCCTATATAAAGAGCAATATATGATTTGTTGGATAAGTGCCATATGGCCATGAATACGAATCATAGAATTGGAACGTATATAATTAAATTACATTAAACGAAATCCTGAATTGAATGAAGATTCGTCGTCTTATATATATATGGTGAATTCGATATAGGGGAGAGATTATATGTATACATAGGTGGTGTATTATGTCTTATGGATTCTACATGTGATGGAGTTTATATTATTTATATGTTGGGGATTATATATATATGGAATAGAAGTAAAGATTTAAGGATATGAATCATAACACTTAAAGCAACAAAGAGGCTTATACCTAAACTTTTATATGTTTTACACTTGTGAAATCTATATCCAATGGGAATAGATTAAACATACACTTTGTGTTTAATAAAAATATATGAAATTAATTTTAAAAGGTAGTTTTGAATCCCTATGTATTAGTTAAATAGACAGAATTGAGTCTCATCAATCCTCATGAAGATTGTAAAAGGAGAGTACAGCTTAGTCTTAGAAAGACAACCTTCATGAAAAAAAAAATTTAGGCATGTGTGGGAGTTGAGGGATATTACAAATGGTATCAGAGCTCATGTTATACAAAATTGGGTTGTTGTTGTGTGTGCTCACTGTTGATTATGTACACTGTATAAATTAATTACTGTTGGAAAATTTATTTATTTATTTTTCTCTGACCTGTGTTGTTTAGTGTACAGTGGTGCTGGAATGACAGAAGGTGAGGAAATTTATGTTGATCTCCGTGATGAAGATAATACACCAGATCCCAACACTCCGATGATGGCTATGTTGCACAGTTTTCAACTAGAAATGGCTGAACTAGGAAGCCAGAATGACAGATTGTCATTAGCCAGTGAGGAGCAGGAAAATCTCATCAGAGAACTAACTTCGTGGAACAACCAAGAAGGTGAGGGTTCTGGAAAAAGGAAGACAGATGAGTCTAGGGATGATGATGCTTTTAGGCATCAGTATAAACAGAAAAAGGAATTATAAGGGGAATTCCGAAAGATCAAACCTCCTTCCTATGATGGGGAGAAGGAGGAAGACGCGGAAGCTTGGCTGCTGAACATGATTAAGTATTTCCAGGTCTATGAGTATGAAAGCAATCTGAAGGCCAGATTAGCTGTTTACCAGCTACAAGGTAAGGCTACCTTGTGGTGGGAGGAGACGAAGATGGTTCATGCTATTGATGAAAAGACAATTACTTGGGAGGATTTCCAGGTTAAGTTCAAAAACCACTACTTAAATGAATGTTACTATGATGATAAAGCAAAGGAATTTCATGAGCTTAGACTGGGACAACTTACTATTGATGAGTTTGTCACTAATTTTACAAATCTGTTGAGATATGTACCTTACATTAGGGAAGAGAAGGCAAAGGTGCAAAGGTTTTTGAACTGTTTGCCTACTGCGTACAAGGAGAAAATCGTGTTCGATAACCCAAAAACTATGGACGAGGTAGTGAGGAAAGCTAGATTATGCTACCAACAGTTCAAAGGAAAAACTGAACATGGAAAGAGCTGGGTAAAAAAGAGTGAGTTCAAAGGGAGGAAACAGAAACCAGCTTATTTGAAGAATTTTGGCAGGGATCATCAGCAAAAGAAATTTAATAAACCCAAAGAAAGTCAAACTGCTTAGTCCCAAGTGGCTTAAAAAAAAATAGATGGAGACAATAAGAAAGAGGGCACAGTTAAAATGTGGGAACCTTTGAAATTTTGGGGATGTGGAGAATGCCATCTGTTGAGGGATTGTCCCCACCGAAACATTCAGATGATTATGAGAGATCGAGAAGCTACCACAGTAAATGACATAGCCTGAAATATACCCACTATCAGTGCAGCCTTGGAGAATCGACAAGCAGAACATCGAGCTACCATGGTTGAAATGGAGGGTAAGATTTCTTACCAATCTGTTACAGTGTTGATTGATCTGGGTGCTTCTTTGAGTTACATTAGTCCAAAAATTGTAGAAAAATGTAAACTCAAAACTAAAAATTTTCAACAGTCTTGGCTGGTCTAGTTAACCACTGGAACTAAGAGGAAAGTAACTCATAGGCTACCTCAAACAGCAATCGAATAAAATGATTTTCAAACAGAGGTAAACTTCAACATTTTTCCATTAGGTTCATATGACCTGCTGATAGGGATGGACTGGCTGGAAAAGAAGAAGGCCATGATGAACTGTTGGGATAATACCCTGCATTGTGTAGATGAAAAAGGGAAACCTTTTATCCTCAAAGGAAAAAAAAAACCTATCTCTGTAATACAAATATCAACGATCCAATTAAAAAGAACAGCTAGGAAAGGATATCAAGTTTATGCAGTACATGTGGAAAAAATAGAACAGAAAACTGAAGAAAATCTGTTGGATGCTTTGCCAGTAGTGAGGGAGTTTAAAGAAGTTTTTCCAGATGAAATCCCTCATCTTCCCCCCAAAAGAGAGATTGACTTTTCGATCGATTTGGTGCCTAGGGCAACACCTGTTTCCCGAGCCCCTTATCGAATGAGTCCCCCTGAACTCATGGAGCTGAAAATGCAATTGCAGGAATTGCTAGATAAAGGTTATATCAGACTGAGTGTGTCTCCTTGGGGAGCACCGGTACTATTCGTGAAAAAGAAGGATGGGACCTTTAGAATGTGCATTGATTATCGTCAGCTAAATAAATTGACAATTAAAAATAGATACCCCCTTCCCAGAATTGATGATGTTTTCGATCAAGTGAGAGGAGCTTCAGTATTTTCAAAGATTGACTTGAGGATTGGTTATCACCAGCTCATAATTAAGGAGGAAGACATTAGTAAAACAAATTTTCGAACCAGGTATGGTCACTATGAATTTGTAGTCCTACCTTTTGGTTTGACAAATGCCCCTGCCACCTTTATGTGCTTAATGAATAGTGTGTTAAACAAGTATTTGGATAAGTTTTTCCTTGTGTTCATAGACGATATTTTAGTTTATTCAAAAAGTGAGGAGGAACACAAAGAGCACTTGAGGATAGTGTTGCAAACTCTGAAATAAAATCAGTTATATGCCAAGTTCATCAAATGTGAATTTTATAAAGACAGGATTCAATACTTGGGACATATTATTTCTGAACAAGGGTTGGTTGTTGACCCTGAAAAGATAAAGGCTATTAAAGAATGGCCTATGCCAACTGATGTTTTAGCAGTGAGATCATTCATGGGTATTGCAGTTTATTATCGTAGATTTGTGGAGAGATTTTCTTCCATAGCATACCCCATAACCTCACTGCAAAGGAAGGGTGTCAAGTTTGAGTGGTCTGAAAAGTGCCAAAAAAGTTTTGAACAATTAAAGCTGAAAATCACTACAGCCCCTATCTTGAAAATTGCAGATCCTGATAAGGAATTTGTTGTATGTACAGATGCCTGTAGAGAGGGGTTGGGAGGAGTCCTTTTGCAAGAAAATTCAGTTATTTCATATGAATCTAGGAAACTGAAGATACATGAACAGAACTATAGTGCTTATGATTTGGAGTTAGCTACTGTTATTCATGCCTTGAAGGTGTGGAGACACTATCTCCTTGGGAAAAAATTTACATTGATGACTGATCATATTAGTCTCAAATATTTCTTTTCCCAAACCAATTTGAATGCTAGACAACCTAGATGGCTGTCTTTTCTGAGTGAATTTGATATGGACATAAAACATATCAGAGGAAAAGAAAAGAAAATTGTTGATGCCTTAAGCAGAAATGCTTGTCAAAATATAAACAACATTGGAAGTAGTGCCCAATTTGATTTAGAAGATTTAGTGAAAAAGGCAGCAGACCAGGATCCAAATTACGAAACACTACAAGTAAAAATACTAAAGAAGGAGATGATTGATTTCACTCAAAACTAGAAAGGGCTGATCTGTTATAAGAACATATTATATATTCCAAATGTAGAGTCCTTGAAAATAGAGATTTTAGATGAGTATCACAAACATCCATATGCAGGGCATCCTGGATATCAGAAAATGTTAACAGCTTTGAAAAAGAAGTTGTTTTGGCCAGGAATGAAAAGAGATGTAGCAGAATATTTAGCTAGATGCATGGAATGTCAACTAGTTAAAGTTGAACATCAGCATCCTGCTGGTCTTTTAAACCCTTTTCCGATTGCAGAATGGAAATGGGACACAGTTTCCATGGATTTCATAACAGGATTACCCAAAACCAAATACCAACACGATTCAGTGATGGTAGTAGTAGACACTTTAACAAAAGTTGCACACTTCATACCAGTGAAATCTACTTTCGGGACAGCCCAAGAAGCGAATGTGTTCCTGAAGGAGGTAGTAAGGCTCCATGGGGTCCCAAAGGTGATTGTTTCAGACATAGATGCTAAGTTCACAACAGCTTTTTGGAAAGGTCTATTTGGAGGTATGGGTACTAAGTTGAATTTTAGTACTGCCTATCACCCTGAAACCGACGGTCAGACAGAGAGAACTAACCAGATTTTGGAGGATATGCTGAGAATATATGTGATGGATCGACCATCACAGTGGGAAGACTACTTGCATTTAGTTTATTTTTCCTATAATAACAGCTATCAATCCTCCATCAAAATGAGTCCGTTTGAGGCACTCTATGGGAGGAAGTGTCGTACTCCTTTGAGCTGGAGCCAGCCAGAGGATAAGCTAATGTTGGGACCAGATGCTTTACAAGAGATGGAAAGAATTGTTAAACAAATACAAAGAAACATCAAGACAACACAAGATTGCCAGAAAAACTATGCTGATAAGAAAAGGACACATCGAGAATTCAAAGTGGGGGAGCATGTGTACTTGTGTATTAAACCCAAAAAGAGCACACTGTATGCTGGAAGTTGTGCAAAACTAGCTCCTAAATATTGTGGTCCTTTTGAAGTATTAGAAAGAGTGGGACTAATGCCTGACAAGCTGGCCTTACCACCCCATGTTAGAGTTCATGATGTGTTTCATGTGTCATTATTAAAACGATATGTACATGATGCTTCTCACAAATTTTATTGGAATGTGGTGCAGGTGGAACCAGAAGGGGAGTCCCTTCCAAAACCACTTCAAATATTGGAGCGGGAAGAAATTGAATTGAGGAATCGGACGGTAGCAAGAGTAAAGGTGCAGTGGAAGCACTTTACTGTTAAAGAAGCTACCTGGGAAAGAGAAGCGGAAATGCTAGAAAGATATCCATTTTTGTTTGAAAAATGAACTCTAGTAGTTAAATACCAACACCGAGGACGGTGTTTTCTTTCAGAGGGGGAATATGTAACACCCCTAGTTTATGTGGTTGAATTTTAAAAACTAGACATTTGAACTTTAATCCTAAGGGGAGTGGACCCCAAAGGATAAGTAATTTGTGGATGTAATTAAATATTTAAATTGAGAAAATGAATAAAATAATTTGGTGCAGATTGACCAAAATGAGAATTATGAGATCACTTGCTAAATTCATGAGGATGGATAAAGGCAAATACTTTCCCCACAATCTTTCAAAAATCCTTGAAAGAAATTATTTCTAAATTATATTTTTGAGGAAAAATCTAAATTCCCCAATGATGAGGAAAGTAGTTGGGAAGAGGTAAAAAGCTGGAAAAGCTGGGAAAAAAATAAAACAGCTTTAAAAGTCCCTAAATAGGGAAGCCTAGGCAAACAAGAAGAAAAGCATCCTGATATTCTGGACGCAGAATTAGAAACAAGATTTGGGGAGCAACAGCTTAAATAAGGTATTCCTGAATAGATTAGGGCTTGATCTGTTCTAGGAGGGATCTCAGCTCGGGGGGGAATTCTGGAGATAAACGAATTCTAAGGTTGGGTGGATTGGTCATCTTATTAAGTGGTATGCAAAGTTCATTTACATTTTTCTATTATAAGGTGTAGGTATAAATTTTATGTTGCAGTGAATGGGTGATTATATTTCATATATTTAACAAAAACATCAGAAGAATTTAGTCTTCAAATTTCTGTATAGTTGTAGAAATCACATCTATGGGAAGGAATTCATCAGAATCTCTAAACCATAACTGGTTTAAATTTGAGAATACATATTTGTCAAAGATGATTTAAAGTTTAACTTTAATCTGCTTCTGTATTATGAACTAAATTAAAATTATAGATGAAGGAAGTCTAGTACCCTTACATGAATTATAGAGGAATGAAGCTAGACACAAAGTATATTTAATTGAATTTAGCAGTGAATCAAATAGGCAGAAACAGAGAGTATACAATTGGTACAAATATCATGACTCAATAGTTACAGTATATTACATGCTGTAAACTGGAAAAACCTGAAGTATGTTACAGATATACCTCTATGTTTAGCAACAGAGTTAAACTAATTCCAAATTTGAAAACAGGTCTATATTTAGTACATTACACAGTTATCTATACTGAAATTAAAGGCTTATGATACATGGGCCCTAACAGTACTGATTAACATGGCATGTTAGACATGAGAACCAAATATAGTTACACAAACTTTATAAATAAATAAAAAAAATTTAAATACAAGGTCTAACGAGATGAGTACCAAAACTTTACCAACTCATTGCCATCATAGTATTCTAAAAATATGTAGTTACACCAGTACTAAAAAGGAATGAACGAAGTATTGCAGAAAAGGGTTGAGTAGTAAGTAAAATCTTAAATTGAAAAGACAACTTGTTATTAGAAAATTAATTCTGTACGAGAGATTTCAATTGCGAAATGAGAGAGAGAGTTCCCATTTATCACCTCGAATTATATATATACTTTCTGAGTATTTCAAAATCATGTAGCAAATGAAAAGTGTTCTTGCTTGACACAAGTACTACGTGAAATTTACGAGCAGAATTAAAATAAACTCGCATAGTTGACAGTTTATAGAAAACAAAATATTTCAAATAGGAAAGACCATGAACCGGTGAAAATAATTGCTCATATACAACATGGGAGATAAATTATATGAAAAATTATTAGTGAAACTTATGTCGTCCTGAAATGGGCAAATTAACCCCAATTCAAGATATACAAGTCTGGTGTAAACAATAAACAAAAATATGGAAACAATGGAACGACTCTCCTTGGAATCAACGATATCATCTATGATCTGATCTAAATCAAATGCTAAACAAGTCGTTGTATAAGCAACGAGTTAGACACAACCGAAGTGCTCATAAGTACCGACCTGTGTCAGAGCGCAAGGAGTTACAACTCTTCAACGAAAAAGGCAAGGAGCTCTCGAGAAGTACTCATACGAAGCATGAAATAAATAATTACCTGTAAAAGAATACCATTATGTGCACGATATTAGGGATGGTAAACATAGATATGGACATTGTAGCAGCGAAACAATAACAAATAAATGATTTGATAAATTATTACCTGGGAACTGAATGACTCCGATAGTATTAATCTAAGTTAAAAACATCCAAGAGAAACCGAAATAAATTAGAGGAATTGGCATTATAACTGAAATGCATGGAAGGAGTTTTATGAACGGAAAAATCTCTATACACAGAAGAGAAATCGGACCTAGAAAAAATAAATTCCCCAATCTCTGAGAAGAGTCCATTGTTAGCGTCCTTAGTCGTCGTAGAAATCATTTGGGAATAAAATATTTCCGAGGACGAAAAACCCCCATCTCGTATTGGTAAGACGTCGCATATCCATACCTGCCATACACAAGATGAGGCGATAATTAGTATTAGGCAATTGCCTCGGCGAAACTAGAACTTCAATCTATGAAATGGATCAAAAATCGTATAGGCAATAAAACAATTATAAAACTGTATGACTATATCACAAACTTGGTAATAGGTCAATAAATTTGAGGGCAAGTAAGAGATAAAAATCCCGTCAAAACCCTCACAGAATGAATGCCAAGAATATAAAGTCCATTCAGACTCTCGTTCTTAATTTTCTAATACGGAGAAAGGTCTTGGTAAAGGCCTGAAACTGATAGTATGCAAATAAAACCATAGTGATCAAACACGTATTGCATTTCTCTAATATGAAGACCAAAACATGGGAGAACGTAAGTTACCTCTGCGTGTTTCCAGGGGAAACGATGAAGGTCGGCGTATTGCACCAGTAACTCTCAGAAATCGAGCAGAAACACCAAAGTGATAACAAAAAAGAACGAGAGAAGGAACGGAAGTGCGAATAAGAGAAACAAACCAGGGTTTACGATTCAAGCCTTATAGAAATCATAGATGAGAACCCTAATAAAATTTAGCCATACAAGTGGCACAAATCGGTGGACTCTCACCGGGATCGACAACGATCTGGATGATTTGAGGCCAGTAGAAATGGAATGAAAGCCAAACGTATAAGTACCATGAGAAATTTAATGTGCATACAGAAGAGTAACCAAATAATGCTATAAAATATATTTTCACTCAGAATTAGTAGATATGAACAAATCCACGCACCAAATTTAAATTGTACGATGAGCAGGGGTAGTAAAAGCGATGGAATATGAAACCATCAAACCAATACACGATCAAGTAATGAGAGGTACTCCATAGCAAATAAGAAAGGGAATGATAAAGTCGTATGCACTGACATTGTGATAAGGAATGCCAAAGCCTATATAAAGAGCAATATATGATTCGTTGGATAAGTGCCATATGGCCACGAATATGAATCATAGAATTGGAACGTATATAATTAAATTGCATTAAACAAAATCCCCAATTGAATGAAGATTCGTCGTCTTATATATATATGGTGAATTCGATATAGGGGAGAGATTATATGTATACATAGGTGGTGTATTATGTCTTTTGGATTCTACATGTGATGGAGTTTATATTATTTATATGTTGGGGATTATATATATATATATATGGAATAGAAGTAAAGATTTAAGGATATGAATCATAACACTTAATGCAACAAAGAGGCTTATACCTTAACTTTTATATTTTTTGAGAATTTTGTGAAATCTATATCCAATGGGAATAGATTAAACATACACTTTGTGTTTAATAAAAATATATGAAATTAATTTGAAAAGCTAGTTCTGAATCCCTATGTATTAGTTAAATAGACAGAATTGAGTCTCATCAATCCTCACAAAGATTGTAAAAGGAGAGGAGAGCTTAGTCTTAGAAAGACAACCTTCACGAAAAAAAAAGTTTTGGGCATGTGTGGGAGTTGAGGGATATTACACTTGATGAATCTCTTAAAATTAACAAGATAAAAATATACAAAGCCCTAACTAAAAGGAAAAAAAAGGCGATATATTTGTAAAAGGCAAGAGAATCTCTTGCGCCTCTCTAAGGTGGCTCCTAAGAAATTTTGGAGGAATATTATAAATAGGAAAACTAAAGATAATAATAAAATTGCTTTACACGACTGGAATTCCTATCTTAAAAAGCTTTATGAATCTCCAAATGCCAAGGATTTTGAAACCCTGCTCACAACGAAAGAAGTTTTCTCATTAGAAGACATTGATTTTGGGGTTAAACGCCTGGAAAATGGGAAAGCTAAAGACATTGAAGGTTACCAAGCGGAAATCTTAAAAATTGGAGGTCCTATCCTCATCCCCCACATCCACAAGCTTTTCAACCAAGCGGTCAAGCAAGGGTTCCCTAAACCTTGGACTCAGAGCCTCATTATCCCTATTTTTAAAAGTGGGGATACAAATAACCCCTCTAATTATCAAACAATTATGATCAACCCTCTCTTAGCCAAGTTATATGGTATTATTTTGGAAAATAAGTTGAGCATTTGGCTTGAAAGTGAAGGTAAGTGGGCTAAAGCCCAAGCGGGTTTTAGAAGGAAATACTCAACAACGAACCACCTCATCATGCTTAGGATCATTGTGGAGGAATGACGCAATGCTAAATCCAATCTCTTATGTTTCTGTTGAGATTACATTATGAGCTTACTGGAAAGAATTCGCCTTCACTAAGTTGGCCCGTGGGCTATTTTTGGCACAAAGTATATTTTTAGACTATGTCTATTTTTAGACATATGGATCATGTTCTATGAGTTGCAGGATGCTATTTGTGGATGGTTGGTCAAGTCGAAAAAAATAGATGGACTTCTATTTTTAGACATATTGGGCGAAATCTATTTTTAGATTGCCAGTCTAAAAATAGATATGTCAAATATTATTAGCTCTTAATAATATTTGGAATATAAACATTATCTTATTCTCTTGGAGCACTTCAGTTAAGTGCACAGATGTGGCACAGGAGCTGACACAAGGAATTACGCTATTCCTGAGGGTTAAGTGGAGCTATTGCATGGATACTTCGGTTAGAACTCATGTGACAGAGTTTGGTGGAGTTGATTGAGGAAGTTAATGGAGTTGTGTTCAGTTTAACTAATCTAAACATAGTTGAGCTAGTTGTATCTAGTCTAACTGATTGATACACTAGTGAGAGTGGTGTGAATTAATTATTAATTAATTCACTAATTATAAACTCATTAATCAACTAAATAATACATCAGTCAACTTCAGTGCATGGACAATTTTAGTGGAGACCAGTGAAGAGATAGGTGAAAGAGCAGTGTGACTATTAGTTGTGACTATACTGTTGCATGATTTGCAATAAATAGTGATTGGAGAAGCCAATGAGGATTGTGTAGTACAAGCCAGGTGGTTTGAAGTTATTTATGAGCCATTATACAACATCGATTATGCAATAGAGGCAGGCTATCAGGTAGCATAGATTAAAGGATGTGTTTTGCTAGATCTATCTTGATTAGTGTGTAGCAATTGGAGATTGTGCTGAGAGCTTGTGAGGAGATTTGTACAATGATTGTTACACGATCTCTATGACATATAATATAGAGATAGTTGGGTTTTTCAGCTTTAAGCTTTCCCATGAAATATTGTGTTCATATGTGTGAATGTTTATGGTTTTAATGTGTGCATGCAATTAATTTTATTTCCTCATGTAATGATCAATGGTAGAAGACATTATCTATTGTGGATGAAGATAAAATAGTGTGTGATCAGGGGAATCACGGTGGATAACATATCAGTTATTCAAATCTCTACATGGTATCAGAGCGATATTGATCATTGGAGCAATTGCAAAACATTGAAGCGGTTGAGTTTTGTGCTGGTGGAATTCGAATTTGCAGTAGTATTTTCTTGGTGTCGAAGTTGAGATGTCTTTCAACGGATTACAATTGGAGTATGCCCCTGAGGGCAGCTCGAATTATATTACATGGAAGGAGAGGATGGAGGCGGTGTTGGATGACAATGGGTTGAAGGAGTTCATAGATGCAGAAATTCCAAAACCTTCTTCTAGTGATGCTGCCGCACTTGACGCATGGAAAAAGAAGACAACAAAGTGTCGAAGGATTCTGTTGGAAGGTGTGAAGGATCACATAGTGTCTAGCCTTCATGGTAAGGCTTCTCTATTCTTGATGTGGAAAGTTTTGACAGATTTATTTCAAATCAAGAGCGACCATAGGAAGTTGGTGCTCAAGGATAAACTCAGAAACATAAAATTGGAGAAAGGTGATAGTATGCCCAAGTACCTCACGAAGTTAATCCAATGCAGGGATGGGCTGGGAAGTGTGGGGGTTAGTGTTGATGATGAGGACTTGGTGATATTGGCTCTCCTTGGACTTCCGAAGAGTTCGAATTCCTATCAGGACTCTGTCAACGGTCGGGAGAAATTGCCAGGATGGGAGCGACTTTTGGTCGGATCTGTTGCAAGAGGAGATAAGGTGAAGTACCAGGGACAGATATTCATCAAAGAACTATGATGAAGAAAATTTCACTTTGGCTACCAAAGCAAAGAAGGGGAAGAGCAATAAGCATACTTTTCAATTCGGTGTGAAAGGAAAGAAGAAGGACATGTCCAAGGTGAAGTTCTTTCACTGTCACCAACATGGACATTATGCCACTAGTTGTCCACAGAAGAAGAAAAATATGCAAGGTGCTGGATCTACAGCTGGAGAGCCTTAGCCTCGTAGTTTGTGTTGGATTTTTCATTGATCGCATGCTTGGTCTCAAGTGTGATGGGTTCAGTGTGGTTTCTTGATAGTGGTGCATCTTTTCACATGACAGGAGATCGAGATTTGTTTACTGATCTGGATGAGAAAGATCTTGGAGTGCGCATTGAGATGGGCGATGATGGTAGATACAGTGTGACCGGTATCGATACCATTTCCTTTGAGAGGGAGTTTGGTAAACACTTCGTATTGAAGGAAGTGATGCATGTTCCAAGATTGAAGAAGAATATGATCTCTCTGGAAATGTTAGAAGACAAGAGATATGATGTTGTCTTTAGTGAGGGAACGTCTTTCCTGCGTAGTAAGGCAACTGGTGAGACCTGGAGGATAGGGGTTCGAGTTAAGAACCTTTATCAATTTCAGGTAGATGGCTACGTAGCAATGGTAGGCAAGGAAAAAAGGAGTGGTGAGACGGGATGATGGCGAGTTGTGGCATCGAAGATTGGGCCACCTTCACCATGGAGCTTTGAAGATACTGCAGTGGATTTCTACTGGGCTTCCTAAGGGTACTCTTGCGTAGTCAGATCAGTGCAAGGGATGTACCTTAGGAAAATTTGTGAAAGCCACCTTTCACGAGAAGGATAGTCGCGCCACGACGATCCTTCAGAGAATTCACACAGATGTGTGTGGACCTTTCTTAGTAGCTTCGACAGCAAAGCACATCTACTATATGATATTTGTTGATGATTTTTCTCATAAGTGTTGGATCTTCTTCATACAGAAGAAGAGCGAGACATACTCAAAGTTCTGTGAGTTCAAGGCACTAGTTGAGAAAGAATCGGGGAAGCAGGTGAAGGATCTTAGGAGCGACAATGGTTGTGAATTCATCTCTGGCGAATTCAAGGAATTTTGCAGCCCAGAAGGAATTCAAAGAGAGCTCATAGCACCTCATAACCATCAGCATAATGGGGTTGCTGAGTGGAAGAACAAAACAATCATGGGTGTTGCACGGGCGATGTTGCATGATCAGGGCCTTCCCATACACTTGTGGGCTGAGGCATGAAATACTACGGTATATGCGTAGAACCATTTTCCTCACAGGATACTTGGCATGAGTACACCCGAGGAGGCATTTTCTGGTAAGAAGCTTGATATTTCCCATTTGAGGATTTTTGGTTCACCTATTTACATTCATGTGACGAAGGATTCCAGGAAGAAGCTAGAGCTAACTACAAAGTTTGGGATATTTTTGGGGTACATTGATACACCCCACAACTATCGTGTGTATTTTCCAGACAGTCGCAAGACTATTGTGTGACGGGATATCAAATTTCATGAGGAGAAAGCCATGAAATGTTTGCTTGAGAGCGAGCCACACTTGCATGTAGATGAGGAGCTATTAGTTCCTAAGGATGAGTCTCTGGATGTGGATCAGCCACAAGAGGAGGTTCATGGAGTGGAAGAGACCACTCATGTAGCACCAACCATCAGAGGGCAGAAGCGCACTACAGAAGCTAAGTGACTGGCGCAAGATGCAAAGAAGGTTGTAGGAGCACGTACATCACAGCACAGACAGAGACAGTCACCTGACTGGTATACTAGATACATGGCTCTTATGAGCAACTGTATCGTGACGGAGCCATCCTTTTTCGAGGAAGATGTGGAGGATCCCGCATGGGTAGATGCAATGTTGGAAGAGTATGATTCGATTGTCAGAAATGATGCATGGGAGATTTTCCCAAGGATGGAAGGGAAGTGAGTGGTGGGTTCAAGATGGATCTACAAATTGAAGTAGAAAGCTGACGGGAGTCAGGAGAAGTACAAGGCAAGATTTTTTGCCTGAGGCTTCTCACAGATTGAGGGGATCGATTATGAGGAAACCTTTGCACCTGTCGCAAGGTATTCTTCCATACAGATGATTCTTTCTCTTTCAGCGCAGATGGGGTGGCACATTCATCAGATGGATGCGAAGACTGTGTTCCTCAATGGGGTGATTGAGGAGGAGGTGTACATAGAGCAGCCCGAAGGTTTCGAGATCTTCAGCAGGGAGTCGCATGTGTGCAGGCACAAAAGAGCGTTGTATGGGTTGAAACAAGCACCTCATGCTTGGTACACATGGATAGACAGTTATTTCACCGGACTTGGATTCTCCAAGAGTGAGGCAAATCCGAACTTATACCAGATTGTGGTGGAAGGTAAGTTGCTGATCATTGTACTTTATGTGGATGATTTGATTTTGACAGGTGATGAACTGTTGATACACTCATGCAAGGCTAATCTTGCAAAGGAGTTTGAGATGAAGGACTTGCACCTCCGTCATTATTTCCTGGGATTGGAAATTTGGTAGGCCAGTGATGGACTGTTTGTTTCTCAAGGCAAGTATGCCTAGGAGATACTGGAGAAGTTAAACATGCATTGCTACAAGCCTGTTGATACTCCTCTTCTTGGTGGTTGGAGGATGGAGGATGCTACTTCGGCGGAGGTAGTGGATGCCATTGTTTATCGATAGTTGGTGGGGTCGCTTATGTATTTGGTCAATACACGACCTGACATATGATATGCTATTAACTAGCTTTCACAAGCTATGGCTAAGCCTACCAAGCTCTTTTGGAAGGCAGGCAAGCATGTATTGAGATATCTCAGAGGCACATCGGGATATGGATCATGGTACAAACAGGAGGATGAGTTGAGGTAGCATGGCTTCATGGACCGGTATCATCATATTAGAGATTGTGTGTAGCGGAAGATCATGTTACTTTCATATATTCCCACGGAGGATCAAGATGTTATTATCTTGACGAAGGCGCTCACCAGGAGCAAATTCGAATACCATAGAGGCAGGATAGCGGTGGCAGATAATCCTTATCTTGTTGAGAGGGAGTGTTGATATTGCAACAAGATGATGAGCTTAGTGGAAAGAATTCGCGTTCACTAAGTGGACCCGGAGGCTATTTTTGGCGCAAAGTCTATTTTTAGACTATGTCTATTTTTAGACATATGGATCATGTTCTATGAGTTGCAGGATGCTATTTGTGGATGGTTGGTCAAGTCAGAAAAAATAGATGGAATTCTATTTTTAGGCATACTGGGCGGAATCTATTTTTATATTGCCAGTCTAAAAATAGATAGGTTGAATATTATTAGCTCTTAATAATATTTGGACTATAAACATTATCTTATTCTCTTGGAGCACTTCAGTTAAGTGCACAGATGTGGCACATGAGCTAACAGAAGGAATTACGCTATTCATAAGGGTTAAGTGGAGCTATTGCTTGGATACTTCAGTTAAAACTCATGTGAGAGAGTTTGGTGGAGTTCATTGAGGAAGTTAATGGAGTTGTGTTCAATTTAACTAATCTAAACATAGTTGAGCTAGTTGTATCTAGTCTAACTAATTGATACACTAGTGAGAGTGGTGTGAATTAATTATTAATTAATTCACTAATTATAAAATCATTAATCAACTAAAGAATACATCAGTTAACTTCAGTGCATGGACAGTTTCAATGGATACCAATGAAGAGATAAGTGAAAGAGCAGTGTGACTATCAGTTGTCACTATATTGTTGCATGATTTGCAACAACTAGTGATTGGACAAGCCAATGAGGATTGTGCAGTACAACCCAGGTGGTTCGAAGTTATTTATGAGCCATTCTACCACATTGATTACGCAATAGAGGCAGGCTAACAGGTGGCAGAGATTGGAGCACGTGTTTTGCTAGATCTAGCTTTATTAGTGTGTAGCAATTGGAGATTGTGCTGAGAGCTTGTGATGAGCTTTGCACAACAATTGTTACATGATCTCTATGACATATAATATACAGATAGTTGGGGTTTTCAGCTTTAATATTTCCCATGAAATACTGTGTTCATATGTGTGAATGTTTATGGTTTTAATGTGCGCATGGAATTGATTTTATTTCCGCATGTAATGATCAATGGTAGAAGAGATTATGTATTGTGCATGAAGATAAAATAGTGTGTGATCAGGATAATCTCGATGGATAACATATTAGCTATTCAAATTTCTACAGTTTCTTTGTAGACTTTAGAAGGGCTTTCGATACGGTTCCTAGAAATAACCTATGGAATAGATTAGAAGAGCTAAATGTTCCTTTTGAGCTGAAAGCAGCTGCTATAACGTTATATGAGAATGTAATTTCCAAGTTAAATATCAATGAGGGGTGGTCGAAAGATATTAAGTGTAATATGGGAGTTAGACAAGGTTGCCCCCTCTCCCCTACCCTATTTGGCATTTACATCGAAAAACTAGAAGGTTGTTTATAGGAAGCAGGTTGTGTTGGCATGATTTTAGCTGGGATAGTCATCATCATTCTTCTCTATTCTAATGATATTATTCTTCTCACAAGGTGCCCATTTGATCTTGATAAGAAACTTAGACTTCTTAAGGATTTCTGTTCTACCATGGGTATGATTGTTAACACTGACAAAACAAAAGTTATGATTTTCAAATCCAAGAACGACACTTATGCTAATTTTATGTATGGCAATAGTAACTTGGAGAAAGTTTCTTCTTACTAGTACCTAGGAATTGATATTCATCGCAAGCTCAACTTGAACTATAGCATTGAGAAAAGGATTAATGGGGGGAGGAAAGCCTATTTTGGTCTTGAAAATAATTGTAAAAGGAAAAACCTCATAATGTGGGATGGAAATAAGTTCCTCTTTGAAACTTTAGTCGCTCCTGTTATCTTATATGGATGTGAGGTTTTCGGTTGCAGCATCTCTATAGAATGCTGGAGAAAGATTGAGAAAATCCAGAAGCGTTTTATAACGTATAGCGTCAAAATTAAAAGCAATACACTATATCCTATTCTCCTCATAGAAGTGGGTCTTTTCCCTATCAAGAGCCTTGCTATGACTAGGCTTCTATTGTACAAGCACAAACTCAATAGCATAGGAGACCATAGACTTCCTAAGCTGGCTTTAAATTCTAGCCAAAACCACCTAAGGCTAAAATGACAAGAATGTGGCATTGCAAAACATTAATAACACTAAAAAAAATAATTCTCTATATAATTAATTTTAATTTTCCCCAAAAATGCTATTCTTAAAAATGTTATTCTTAAAAATTATTTTAAAATTTTATACTTGGTATCACTAATATTTTATTTAACCATTAAAAAACAATGGGAAATCCAAGGGAAAATATAACTGGTTAGATAAATGTTAAATTATCTTAAATTTTAAAAATAATAAGAAAATAAAATATTTAAAAAATAATATTAAAATAACATTAATTTCTTTTAAATAAAAATATCATATAAAAATCAAATATAAGATGAATTTTCAATATATCATAAAAATAATTTTTTTTTTCGAATTTAAAAATACCATCACAAATATTAAATATAATTTTTTTTTTCAAAATATTATAAAATTTAAGAAAATGATATAAATTTTAGTACCATTTTTTGAAAAATTTACTAAAAATTCTTACGAGTAAAAGGTATAAAATATTAGGTTATTATTTAATTTTTTTATTAATTGATTAACTTATAATAAAGATCTAAAATTTTGGATGATTTTCCTTGAAGTTACAAATTTACAAAATATGAATTCATTTATAAAACTTGTATAATAATGAAATTATTATTATTATTAATTTTTTAATACAAATTGCTTTTATATTGAAATTGAGAACACACGAATTTAGTGAGCTTACAACTCAGAGGCTTTTTTCAGTCATTTGGTACCACCTTCGTTTAAGCTTCCAGATTTCTCCATATTTTCTACCGTCCTCCTTACCATATAAATTTTTTGGAAATTAACTAGCAAGATCTTTGGGTGTGGAACATAACATTGGCATGTGCACTCCCAAAGAAAAAGTGGGCTAGTGGAATAGAAACAAGCCTCCCTTGTTCCCGCTTCTCTTCTTTTGAAAGGTTCTTGATTTAGATGTTATTATTAAATGAACTTGAATATTTATATTAAATTTTTCAAAATAATTAATAAAATAAAATTATGTATTAAAAAACTAAAAAATTATATGAATATAAATATACTAATTTTTAATATATTTTTATGCCTTAAAGGCATTTTTCGTTGAAAACAATTCCCCTCCTTTGTTTGCACCATTTGATTGTTTGCACCATTTGATCTTGTGTTAGAAGATTGAAATGTTTATTTAAGTTCTCATAAGCACCTAACCAAGCCCAATTAATTTCTCCGCCACTTTTTGAAAACCATTAGAAAAAATGTTAACCATTTCCATTGTTTTTTTGGGGTAATTTATAGTATCCTCAAATTATCTGTGTGCCAGATATTAAGAAATCTTGAGTGGATTTCTTCAGAGAATTGAAAAGAAAGTTCAACGTGGAGGTGGACGAAAGGGCTAAACCTGCGTCTGTAGACTTTCTTCAGAGAAAGGAAAGAACCTGGGTCTCTAACTGTTTTCAACATGGGGGGGACTAAAGGGTTAAATACGTCTCTCTAACTGTCTCTGACATCGTAAGAAACCAAGATCTCTAGTGTTTTACTTCCTCATTCAAACGCAGAAAAGATGAAATCAAGTCTTAGCATAAGGCGGTTGTAGAAACTTGGAAAAGGTAACTAAATATTTTATTTATTCTTTGTTTACTTTTTTTCTTTCAAGCATCAAAATAATGGCATGTTAATAAATATTTTCGGTCTTCTTTGTTTACTTTTTTTTTTTTTTCTTTCAAACATTAATCTTATTCAAATTAATGAAAAGTTCCCCAAAAAAAAAAAAAATCTTCAATTCTATTTATTAAATTAAAATATTTATAAATTTGTGAGACAAAGAGCTGGATGTTGCAGGTTAGCTGATGGAGTTGAGCTGTCGAAACCTGGATTTATTAGAGGAAATGTTGACGACCTCAATGTTTTTGTTCGTTTACAGTATCCCACGATTTTGCCAGCGTGCGAGATATAAAGATATAAAGCGATCTTTAGTTCTTACTCTCTCGTCAGCCAGGATTTCGTTAGAGAAGAGGAGGAAAGACAATTTGAATTGAAATATTTTATTAAAAAAATTATATTTTTAATATTTTATTAAAAAAATTATATTAGTAATTTGTTGTGCCCATTTTTGCATGGTGGCCAAACATTGAGCACTCAAAAACTAGAAATTTTTCCCTATAGAACCTAGTTAACCCAATTTGTTTCAAAGATGTACAGAACAGTCAATTTCGCTCAGTTGAGCTCCAAAAAATAGTAGAGACGGGTATTTGTTTTTCCCTTTCGAATAGATTTGGGAGGGGAATGGAGTTAATGGAATCTTACGTCCTTGAATTGCATAAGGTTTTCAATTTAGGGTGCCGATGCAAATTCGATTCGCTACACGGCTCCGTCACATCTCAAAAGTGGTGGCACGCTCTTTTTCTTTTTCTTTTTCTAGTCGGGGACATTAACGGATTAGATCTCCATGATCCATATAACTGGTGAGAATACTCCATATATGACACATTTTATAGATAGCTATATGGTATTTTGGTTGTGCGCACTTCTCCAATTCCATCTCTTTGTTTAGTTGTCTGACGAGGGTAAGCTGATGGAAAAGATTGTTCAAGTTGTACTGCAAAAACGTTAAAAATCCAGATCTCCATGTAACCAAACCAGATTCTTATGTGATCAAATATTTTGTTGGTTTTAAATAAATGGCTAGAAGATTTTGAAAATAAAATGCGAGAAAGCCAGCAGAGCGGTAAATCCCAGGTCGTGGGATTTTGTTGATGGGAAAACGTTGACAATTAAATTCTTCAATAGGTAGAGTTTGAAGAATTCATTTTACAAGGAAGCCTAATTTTAGATGAGGTTGAGAAAGGTAAAGACTCTTTAAGTTCTCTACAAAGTAGACTTATGAAAGGCTTGACTAAAAAGGATTGTTCAATAGAGAGTGTATGTGAAGGTATAACTATGCTTTACATTAATTACTAGTGTGTATCATAAACTATCTATAGTATAATATAAATGGTTGAAAAAAAAATTAAGATTTTAAATTAAAAACAAATTTTAAAAACATATAAATTTTTGAGATATTAAAATAAGCACAAAATACTTAAATTCTCTCTTAACAAATTTTAACTCAAAATTAAGATAACTAATAAATTAAATTATACTTCATAAAAATTATTGGATTTTATTTGCAAAGGTTAATATGTAAGTAATTATGCATAACATTTTTTCCAACAAAATAAACTTAAATTAAAAATAAAATATTAATAAATTTCAACATGACTTTTTATTCTATTTTGTTTAGATGAAAACAAAAAAAGTTTTGAAATTTTTTAAAACCCATCATCAATAATATATGTCATGCTAAATAATATATTATGGGTGAAAATGTAAAGTTGGGTTACACTTTTTCTCTTTTTTTGAGAAAAAAATTCATTTTTTTTTATTCGTCAACTTTCTGCAATCTATAACAATTTTTCTGTTTAGAATTTCATTTTGCTTTAAAATAAAACTTGTCAGAAATTTTGTTAGATTTCTATTACTTATTTTTTGGAATTTTTTTATGCACATTTGATATGTCAACTTAGCGATTCTTTGAGTGTATGTTTTTTAACAATCAAGGGATTAATAAGAAGACATGTTAATACACAATGTTGTATTCTTTGAAAGTTTGTGTTTTTCAGAAAACAAAATGTGTTACAACAATGTAGACAGAGTCTACTTCGGTTTCGTCATATTTACAAAGCCAATGGATGCATATCATAATTACTAGAATTTTTTGAACTGGTCCAATATGAAAAAACTGCATATTTTGAGTATGTTTCGCGACGCAAGAAATTTCTTAATATATAACTTATAAACTAAAAATCTAAAAGCTACCCGTTAGAGACGACAGACCAATGTAATGCCCCATAATTTTTCAATTTTTTTACAATGTATTTTGAAAGATACAGAATTCTAATTTCACTAAATCACAATGACCCTCAAAAATTGTTTGCACCCATTTTATTACAAAATTAATTAAAATTAGTAAACATTTATGAAATTCTATAAAAGTTATATTTTATGAAAGTAGATTCAATTCTGAAAATGCTTATCTTGGTTCCGACAGTTAATTCAGAACGTTTCATGGATCTTAATCAGTCCAAATTTGCATAAACGTATTCAGAGCTCGGACCTGCGTAATTGGTGATGCGTTAGTTCAGCCGAACTTTTCTACAAAGTTTGACCGAACTAGTTTTTGCTCAAACGGGCCATTAAGTCTCACAACTTAATAGTTCGGCTGAATTTTTTTTGATGTTTAGTCAAACTTTTTTTCAAATTTCTGCCAAACTTCTGCCTACCTTTTCGTCGGCCGGAAAATTTCGCGGAGCCCCTCCAAAAAAACATTTCTTGGCAATATAAATTGCTGTGAAATCATTCACAATTTTCGCACATTCGCACATTTGGTCTAATTTTACAAATGTTTTGACATTTCACACATTTGGTGTAGTTTTGCAAAGGTTTTGTTTTGGGTTTAAACACTTTTCTTGGAGATTTAGGTTTAAGGGCTTTTTTGGGAAGACATTTGTTGGAAGCGGTCTGATTTGGCAAAAAACAATTTTGTGTTTAAGGAATTTTCTTGGACGTACATTCAAATGAAATTTCCTGGAGGTATGTGATACATTTTGTTTGGATGTTTTTTATTCTTCATTTTTTTGAAAGTATAGATTTGGGCTAAATTTCAAATTTTTCGAGTACGTGTTTTGAGTTGAAGTAAATATTTTGAGCTTCATTTCATTTTTATAAGACATTTTTTTCTCAGATTTTTTAAAATTAGTGTTTTTCTTTGGAGTATATATTTTTTACAAAAATTTTAAAATGAGATTTTTTTTTTTTTAAATTAAATCTTTTGTGATGCTTTTTCTAATTGAGTTATTGCCTAAATTTTTGAAGGATTTTTTTTGAACTTCCTACTCTATTATCATGGGAAATCGAAGGAATTGTGCAAGAATATATGATAAAAAAAGAGACCCTGAGGAACGTAGAGAAGAGACGAGACAATCTCGCAAAATAAAGAGAGAAGCACTCTCAAATATTGAAGGGGAAAATCAACCTCAACTAGAAATTGAAGCAAGTATGTAAATGTAAATATTATAATCTATTGATATATTTAAAATTTTCCTAGTGTAAAATGTGAAGCTTAATTTTTATTTGATGAAATAATTCAAGAAAAATATTTTGCAATGTAAACAGAGAGAAATATTCCTCAAAACATTGATGATGAGATACAAAATTTTGAAAGAGAAAGTGAAAGAGATATTGAACCAATGATTGAAGATGGTGAAAATATTGAAAGAAATTCAAGTGAATAAATTGAATCACAAGGTATGTGTATATATATATATATATATTGAAAACATGCACGTATTATTGAAATTTTATACATATATTTATTAATTTAGTTATTTATTGAATATGCAAACTTATTATGTACTATTTATTTGAATATGTACAGATGAAATTAGTGTCGATGATGAGATGTTAGAAAATGTTGACAGTCACACATATGGAGATAAAAAACCTGACCATTATATACGATATTGTGTTAACCACATTTTTTAAACGTATTTCATAAAGGAGCAGGTGACAGTTCAAGCTCAAATGTTGAAATGTCTCCTATCATTAAGGAAATTAAAAGAAGCTACGACACTACTGGGTATTCGAAAATCAACCAAAGATAAAAAAATGGAGGAAAATGTGATACAAAATATAAGTAGTGCTATAAATTCAATTAGGAGATCTAGACAGAAAAATGTTTCAATTATATGTAGAGGAATACATATGGCAATGGTTTCATCAAGTACTAAAGAGAATCGTTTGGTAACATCTATGGCACAAGCATTAGGAACCTCGCGAAAAACTTTGCACAAACATCGGAAATTTCAGCTGCAAATAAATGTAAATGATGAACTCGCTTGTTGGAGAGCTACTTGTAGGCAGCCATATAAAGATAGACTTGGAGAAAATGTTAAAAAAATAATATATGAATATTGGAAGAACAATTCGCATGCTTCGCCAACTGCAAAGCATGTGATGCGAAGAAGAATAGCACAAAATCAGTACAAAGAACATGAAAAATATTTCTTGGAAACCACTCAGATAGAGTTATTCAACAAGTTCAAAGAAGAGAATCATGAAATTCATGTTTCAATCAGTGCTTTTGTTCAACAAAAACCATGGTATGTAAAACCTATCACCGTACGCGACACTTGTTGTTGTCGTTATCATGTGGAATTTGAGTTATATTATGACACACTCCTTGATTTTGGTAGAACATTATGGAAGGATTCACCTCCTCCTTCCACTATCCGTGATTTCATATCTCAAATTCTATGTGAAAGAGAAAGCGATGAACTATTTTACAAAAATAAATGTGTTGGTGGTAAAAAATGCGATGATTGTGGAAATTTGACTAAATTTCAAAACAAATATCGTATTGATATAAATGATCAATCATTGTCCAACATGAAAGTGAAATGGAAGAGATATGAATATATCGATACATCAATTCAAGGTGAAAATAGTGTTAAAAGAATTGAATTACTAGAAGACGAAATTTTTCTGATAGACTTTTTGAGAAAGTTTGAGGCAGAAATTTACAAATACACCAAGCATTCCCATAGAGCTCGATGGCAAGACTTGAAATTCAAAAAATCTTGTGAATTTTTTCCACCAGGGACCATTTTGTCAGTGATTGATTTTGCAGAAAACTACACATTTGTTCCACAAAAAGAAATTCAGAGTGAATACTATCATTCTGACCAAGTCTCGATGCTAGTCCATATTCTATATAGACATGCTAAATAAAACTTCGATCATATAGAAAGCACGAGTGAAAATCGACATATCATTAAAGAATATCACTTTTATATCAGTGACGATCGTACACATGATACATACTTTGTACAACATTGTTTTGGAAAAATTTATGATTCCTGGAAAATTCGTGGAATAACATTCAATGAACATTTGATATGGTCAGAAGAATGCGCAAGTCAATTCAAATCTGCACGGTCATTCTTTTGGTTGTGTTGTCTTCATAAGAAAACCTGCATTAAACATTGTTGGAATTTCTTTGAGACTGGCCATGGAAAAGGAGAAAATGATGGTGCAGGGGCATGCATAAAACAAGCACTTTGAAGATATCAAATGAACCCCTCTGTAAGATGACTTGTGGACATGAAAGAAGTTGTTCAATGGTGCATCGCTGCTGTAAACCATGATACTAATCCATCAAGGGAAGTGTGAAGGTACATTAAATTTAATTTTGATTTGAAATCTAATTTTATCGTTCAATGATTATCTTTGGTTGTATTTTGATATCATATTTACATTTTTTTTTTTAAATTTTCCATATAAAGGTTTTTCTGGCATATTGGCATTGAAGATGTAGATAGATCAATTGGAAATGATGTTGAAACAATAAAAGGGACTAGAAAATTGCATTCAATTAAAAAAAATTCATTCAGAAATGTGTTTGGATAGGATAAAAGAAAATATTCTTGTTTTTTTCATGTTTGCATAGACAACACAACATCCAATGACGTTTGTGAAAAAAAAATGTATGTAAACAATTGGAAACATACAGAGCTAAATACAAAGGGAAAAATGTCTGTTGCAATCTTTGAAGAAATTCAATGAGAGGAAACTACAATATCATCCAATGGTGATCGAGTTTTTGATCTTGTTAGAGAAGGTAACATTTGAATTTGTTTCTAATGATTTAAAGATCTAGAAATAAATTTAAATATATGTATAATTTTGTTAATTTTGTTTTATTGTGTGGGAGATGTTTTTGTTGTAATTGCACCTATTGAAAACGATGAAAATGTGAAGTATTATTTGATTGTTGTATTGAATGAAAAATGAATTATTAGAAAACTGTAATGATCACAGATTTATATGAAAGAGGATCTATTATACTGAAAAGTTATTTTTTTAGACAAACTAATCTAAGTGGGGATTTTTTCTACTATGAAGACTATGAACCTGATTTCATAAGTTCTCAATATAGTCACTTGGTGTATGCAGCACACATAAAGTTGATAGAGGTTAAATCAAAGAAAAAAATGAAAAATTAAGAAATGGAAAATGTCAAAATCCGATCATGAACGGATTATTGAAGATGAAATTCCATTGTAATTTTTTTGATTGAACTGCCCAACAATTTATTCTCTTTGGATTAAATATGTTTTATAACTTCCAGTACTCAACTAAAAATTGAGCTGCTTATGTTATTTGTGCAAGTGTTTGCACATGTAAAAATTGTTTTGGTACATGCACATGCTTTAGTATCAACTGAAAGTAGCTTTTCTGTACGTGTGCATTGATGAAAAATGTTATATGTATTGGATCTATATATATATATGTTCTAGAGAAGCTATGTTCTTCCTATTGGAAATTTTCTCACTCAAACAAAAGTATGTAGAGATCAAAAGCAATCTTAAGATGCCAAATGTACTTCAACCATCGAAAACTTGAATTTTAAAAACTTTTTGATTAAATCAAAACAATACTTCACATGAGAGTCTTCCATGTAGGCCATATGTACATTGAAACCATCGAAAGCATAGATCAAAACATTTAACATTATATCAAAACATTTAACATTTAACATTAAATCAAAATTAAAGGGATAATGTACAACTTCTTTACTCTTTTTGATTAAATCAAAATAATACTTCACATGGGAGACTTCCATAGGCCAAATGTAGATTGAAACCATCCAAAACTTAGATAAAAACATTTAACATTATATCTAAACATTTAACATTTAACATTAAATCAAAACTAAAAGGGTAATGTACAACTTATTTACTATTTTTTATTAAATCAAAACAATACTTCACATGGGAGCCTTCCATATGCCAAATGTAGATTGAAACCATCCAAAACTTAGATCAAAACATTTAACATTAAATCAAAATTAAAGGGATAAATACATATAATTACTTCTTTACTCTTTTTGATTAAATCAAAACAATCACAGGGTGTCTAAATCAAAAAAACAAAAAAGGGGTTGCCCATGACCGGGAAACCAGCCCAGAAGATGCTGTCCAATATCGGGAAACTAGCAGGCATAAAGTGTTTAGAAGCACAGTGATTTCAAAACATGACAGAAGTTCAAAAAAGCTAAAGAGGACCTAACATCAGGCTAGCTATCGATGTGTGTAGGAGGATTCTCCTCCATAATTGGACAAATGTATTCCTTTGGATCATCAGCTACTCCCTTGGAGTGCTGGGAGGAGCTCTCCAAAGTGAAAGAGGAGCCAAAGTCGTCTTTGAGATTTTTCTCCACACAGGCCGAGTTGTCGTTGCTTGTGCCATCGTTGTTGGAGCTCGTCGAGCCAGATTTGACTCGAAGAGATGCTGAGTTCTTGGTGTCTTGGGGCTGATGGGTTGGGATGGTGGAATTTCTCTACTAATTCCTGGAACAATAGGCACCTTCATCTTGGGTCTCCTCCTAAAAAAAGACAGAAATGGTCACCGTAATTTGAGGTCTAACCATAGCACTGGTGAAGTGGAATTGTGTAACAATGCTTACAAAATGAGGGTGCCCACCTGTGTCATGGATTGAAAGAGGAAGACGAGAGCCAACACTCCTACCCCCTCCACCCTTACCCCCACCTCCCCTTCTGCAATGCATCCGTTGTCTGCGCATGGGGTCTTCCATAGGCCAAATGTAGATTGAAACCATAAAAAACTTAGATCAAAACATTTAACATTATATCAAAACATTTAAAAAATTTAACATTAAATCAAAATTAAATGGATTTACATTTAAAACATTTAACATTAAATCAAAATTAAAGGGATTTATATTAAATTTAGATTAAAATGGTATCCAAAACTTAGTTTTAAATTTTTTTTTATTATATCACAACATTACTTCACATGATTAATGTACTTCAACCATCCAAAACTTGGGTTTTAAAAACTTTTTGATTATATCACAACATTACTTGACATGCCATCCAATTGTAGTTCAACTATCCAATAAAAACATTTAATATTATATCGCATGTGCCAAATGTAGATTGAAACCATCCAAAACTTAAGTTTTAAAAACTTTTTGATTATATATCGTGCAACATTACTTCACATGCCATGCCAATTATAGTTCAACTATCGAATAGAAACATTTAACATTATACCACATGCCCCAAATATAGATTGAAACCATCCAAAACTTAATTTTTAAAAACTTTTTGATTATATATCGTGCAACATTAAAACATTAAACATTTAAAACATTAAATATCACATGCGAAATGTAGATTGAAACCATCCAAAACTTAAGTTTTAAAAACTTTTTGATTATATCATACATAACATTACTTCACATGCCATGCCAATTATAGTTCAACTATCCAATAAAAACATTTAACATTATATCACATGCCAAATGTAGATTGAAACCATCCAAAACTTAATTTTTAACTTAACAAAAAATTATAGATCACAACATTACTTCACATGCCAAATGTACTTCAAGCATCCAAAACTTAAATTTTAAAAACAAAACAAATTATAACACATCATTACATAACATGCCAAATGTAGTTCAGAAGAAAAACAAAACTTAAATTTAAAAAACAAAACAAATTATAACACATCATTACATAACATGCCAAATGTAGTTCAGAAGCAAAACATTAATTTATAGATGACAACATTACTAGTAGTTCAATTATCCAAAACTTAAAAGTTTTAAAAACCAAACAAATTATATAACAACATTACTTCACATTCACATGCGAAAAGTACTAAAACCATCCAAAACTTAACTTTTTGGAACAAAATAAATTATATTAACACTATAATAAAATATTTCCAAAAATTGTAGATCTCACAAGTATCAAACTGTATCAAGTTATATATATATATATATATATATATATGATAGTGCATCTAGATAATGTATAAAAAAAAGAAAATTTAAGACTATATAAATCTTGAAATCAAATCTATAAATCATGTCCATCAAATAGAGATGGATCTAGCATCTTTCCTATCAGGGTCTCAATCTGCAAACTATCATGTGAAGCATGGGAAACCTGTACACAATGCAGATGTACTTGAACATTAAAATTTGATGTTTCAAAAATGAGTGAGAATATATATAGAACTTCATGTAAAAAACAAAATGTATAAAAAAAATCATGAAATACCTCTTGAGGTTTCGTCTCCATTTGTTCACCTGCTACAAGTTCCCCCCCCCCCATGGGAACATCTGCAATGGTAAATTATACAATATACATGTATAGTTAAATATATATATATATATATATATATATTAAAAAATTTCAAATGAAAATGCACATGTACATATATAAACATATTTTCAATAATATTAAAAAAAATATAGACAGCTTGTTCAAATGGTTGAAATGGTGTGGATGTTCCTATCTCTGTGACTAGAGCCCATGGATTAAAGAAATCTTTTATAGGAACCTATATTCAAAAAATTTAAAATAACTCAAGATATATATATATATATATCTCAATTTTTAATGGAACTTTTTGAGGTGGAATATGTATATATATATATATATATCTTAAACATAAATTTTAAAAGTGAAAAATTGTCCATACTTGTGGCTCATCTCCTAAGGAAGTAGAAGGTACATCTTCCAAGGAAGAAGAAGGTACCGCCATCCCGAAAACATCAGACGGAATCGGAATTTGTTAAAACATTTTATCATTATATATACATACATGTACATGTCTGGACAATTATTTATTTTAAAAATATCACTTATAAAACACTAACATTTTCCAACATATCTTGATGGTGAGACCCATCTGCATTTTTTGAACCAGAGGTCCCGAATGTGATATTAAAATTTTCATCATTCATCATGCGTGACAACTGCAAATGGTGTTTCAACATATAATGATACATTTTTTTTAGATTAATGTACATACAAATAAATTTATACATGTACATACACATGTATTTATTACAACTTGTACACATGTATACATGTTAAAATAATTGAACCCTAAGGTCATTAACACATACCATTCCCGTGCCCTCTTCCTCATGAAGAATTATGTCTTGAAAACCATTGCGACAAATTTTTGCATATACTCAGAGATCTTCAACATTCATGTTGTCAATCTCTTCATCTATACAATACAAAAAATTGGCATGTGCATTTCACGTGCTCTTTGTCAATTTAGACAAACATTGACTCCACCCAATCCACTGTAAATATTATTGATCATGACATCCCTTAATTCTCGACTTATTGGAGAAGTCGTATCCATATATGACTGTAGAGTTTCGACCCGAAAAGGTAGACTCACCAATGGCGGCTCAGTGCGAGGTAACTCCACATCTCACTTAGCGCCCATACGGTCATACAATCGACCTTTCCACGGACCAAAAAATTCTGACAAAAGGTCATTGTAGTTGGGTTTCATATCCAAAAAAAATTCTACGTAAAACAATTGTACAAAATAAACGGGAACCATGTCATTCCATGGGAGCCTTCCATAGGCCGCAAGGTGCCTATCATACAAATAGTGAGCTATATTTGGGTGCTTGAAATATTTCACCTTCAACATTTTTCTTTTTGGCCCTTCCTTGAAATTAAACATTGACTTCGCCATATTATTTGTAACTCTTTCTTTCACATCCTCCCATTTATCGAGACCCATTACTGTTCCCTTTCTCTTTCTCATCACTTTTAAAATTGTATCAGTCATTGGCCCGAGATTTTTGTACACATTTAAAAGTTTGCACAATGAATATGTAACTATTTCAAGGCTTCGTCGACTCTCATCAGGTAGAGTCAAAGCCACGAGATCTCTCCGCAATTTTGCATGAAGTTTTTCACACCTTTGTAAGGTGCATTACGCCATGTTTGTTTCCCATGGTATATCAGAAATGTTAGCCGGATAAGTTGTGGTTGGTAGACAACCTTCTTCTTGAATGTAGCATTCTACACTGTGTCTATTTTGACCAATATTCGGAACATTTTCAACCTCTGCATCGATATATATATAATTTTTTATATTATAAAAAAAACATGTAAACAAATTTGTACAAATTCAATGAAAAAAATATTGAAATTGATGGCAACCTCGATGTGGTTGGTTAGCATCTTCTCCACCCTGCAACTGTTGAGACCCAGAACGACCATGCTGAGAACCAGCACCACCAGCCATTGATTGTCCTTTGGGGGAATAAATATCACCACCTTCACGCAACCTACTACCACTCATTGATGGCCCTCTAAGGGTATTTGAACCACCACCAACCTCTCGAGATGAGAGAGAAGCTTCATAAAAAAATACGAATTTATAATCAATTAAAAAATACATTCATGTGTACATATAAATACATGTACATATTCATTGATTAAATTGCGTGAACCATACCACAACTAGGTGAACCATGGGCATGCCCAATGGATGGAGTAGAGACCCTTCTCTTCTTAGCTTCTAAAAAATAAAAAATGAAACTTATTAACAACTAATTTAACTCACAAATTTAATAAAAAATCAATACCATATGTACACACATGTATGGAGATTTAAGATTATATTTAAATACCATGAACATCCCCCGATCCTTGATCCCCCATATGGGATTTTGTTGATCTTCGTCATTCATCCTCCATGATATATATATCTATTGGTGGATATTTACACAAAATAAATTTTATAAAATTAATGTAATTTAGTGTACACAAATTATGTAGAACACAACTTTCAAAGCACTAATTGATGTGCGAAACTCAATTTAAGAAAAAAAGAAATTATAAAAATGATAAGTTCACTAAATTGCGCTTTAGATGGTGGGAGCACACTTGGTATAAAATTGAAAAAAACACATGGTCATTATAAAAGAAGTGAAACTGCATTCAAACAAACTCCATTTAAACAAAAAATTGTTGAAGTCCCCGCATTTTAATTTTATAAAAATGTGAAGTTCACCACTTGTTGCAAATGTGAAGTTCACCAAGTTGCGCTTTACATGGTGTGGTGGGAGAACACTTGTTATATAATTAAAAAAAAACATGGTAATTAAAAAATACGCATTTATAAGTACACAACACACACATATCCAAGATATGTTACAATGTCCATCAATAAATTTTGGAGAGTGTTTCAACACTAATTCATATTTGAGAGATGAATCTTGAATTTTTGAAGAAGAACATCTCAAAACCAATTCATCTTTGAGAGATGAATCTTGCATTGGCATTAATCTGTATAATTATAATTCATATTTGATAGATGAATCATAAATTGGCATTTCCCACCGCAATAGATCAATAGACATCTTATTCACATTTGTACAATGCCTTATACTAAAAAGTTGAAATTGGCTAACAATATTGTTTGCTATTCCATGCAGTTCTTTTAGCCTCTCCTTCTTAACTTGGCACACACCATTAATCTGGTTTCACACAAATTCAGAATTGGTGACAACTACAATTCCATTTGATCCATACTCCATCATTATTCCCAAGCCTTCTATCAATCCAATATAATATGCCTCGTTACTTTTTGTTCTTCCTGGTATATTCATTTTCCTTTGGACGACTTTGCTAGTCACAATATTGGAAAGCACATATGTAATCACTGCTTTCCCTTGATTGGTATAGTAAGAAATTTCTATGCATAATTTCCATTTTTCAACCATATTTAATGGTTTTCTTATCCCTGAAAAAAAACTGAATAAAAAATATATATATGACATGGGAGAAATGACACAAGATCGTGAGGTAAATGACATGTGCATGGTTTATCTTAAAGTTTGACTTAAAAATTTATGGTCTAGAATTCACATCTAAAATTAATGGGAGGAAGCCTTTAGCTTGTGGGAGAAATGACACATGTACACAATTTACCTTAAAGTGGTTGTGTTTTATGGGTATTAAAATGAATAACTTCTATTTAGATCTATTATAGAGATTGTCTGTAGTGGAATTTACTAGATATGTCACCTTTCATAAAAGATGAGATCCAGAGGCTACCTCGCCCTCTACAAACTCTGCCTATAGAACTTGTAGAAGTTAAGAAATTCACATTGACAAATTTACATTGACAAAATTACTTGTGAGAAATTTACATTGATAACATATAGAGATTCAACTAGGCTTGTGAAAAGTACAAGTGGACAATATATAATTCTACTTAGAAGAGTCTTTGGTTTAATGGTTAAGTAAGAAAGAGTTGTTGTTTTCTCTATCTAGAGTAGAAGTGGAATACATAGTAGTTACTTCTTTTTGAGTGTTTTGAATGAAATGGGCTCTACAAGATATTAAGGTAAATTTATTTTTGAGCGAGTATAAGTGGAATACATAGTAGTTACTTCTTTTTCAGTGTTTTGGATGAAATGGTATCTACAAGATATTAAGGTAAAGTAAATTTCTTTTTGAGTGTTTTGGCTGAAATGGCTCTAAAAGATATTAAGGTAAATCTATATGTCTATTAAGTGTTTCAATAGAAGTGTAATAATAATTTCAAAAATAAAATATTCTACTTTCTTCAATCACTATTTATATATCATCATAAATTACCACTTCCTCACACAACAAGTCTTTCAGAAAATAGTGAAGATGGAATACATACCCACAAAGCCTCTTGTTAGAGAAGAAGTTGAATATGTGAGAAGCAAATTAGGAATAGTTCTTGTAAATTATCTTGTTAGAGAATCATTTTAACATGTGAGAAACAAATTACAGATAGTTCTTGTAAATTATTGTCACTTATTTTACTTCAAGAGAAGATCGGATGAAATTGAGTGCAATATCTATGTGGGAGAGTACACAATATCTAAGGGGGAGAATACAATATATTTAACTTCAAAGGAAGATCTTATGAAATTGAGTGCAATATCTATGTGTGAGAGTACACAATATCAAAGGGGGAGAATAGATATAAGGAAGGAATAAAAAGAGTAACAAAAAGCATATGAGTGTGTCAATAATTTAAAGTAGTCAAGAAGGATAACAAAGGACCATCAAAATTGAGTGCAATATCTGTATGATCAAGTGTCAATAATTTGAATAAATAAAGATAAAAAAGGACCACCAAAATTGAGTGCAATATCTATATGATTGTGTCAATAATTTGATAATTTGAAGTAGTCAAGAAAGATAACAAAGGACCATCAAAATTGAGTGCAATATCTATGTGGGAGAGTACAGAATATCTAAAGCGGAGAATACAATATAAGGAAGGAATAAAAAGAGTAACAAGAAGAATATGATTGTGTGAATAATATGAAGTAGTCAAGAAAGATAACAAAGGACCATCATCAAATTCAAATTGAAAGATCAAGTAGTCTTCTTGATGAAGAAGAAGCATTAACTAGGTTCATTATTTAAAGGGTTCATTTTTTAATAAAAAAATTTATGAATAATATGGAATGAATCATTTTAAATTACGATAAATCTTGTATTTAAATGAAATTTGATCTATGAATAAAAAAGAAAATGGGATCATCTCTTCATATATATATGTGTGTGTGTGTGTGTAAGAGAGAAATAAAAATCAAAGGTAATTCCACCAAGCCTAAAGGAGCATGTCGTAATACATTAACATATGGTTGGTTTCTAGAAGAATTAATCATGAAGAGTCATGAGATCCACATTTTGACCATAATATTTGCAAGTTAAAGGAGCATGTCCTAATACATTATTATGTTTGGTTTCTAGAAGCATTAATCATGAAGAGTCATGAGATCCACATTTCCATTATACTATTTGCAAGTTTAGATTTCCATCATGCTATTTGCAAGTTCTATATGAAGATATGTAGTCTAATAACTAATTAGCAAGTTGTGATGTCCTAATACATTATTATGTTTGGTTTCCATCATACTATTTTCAAGTTATATATGAGGATATGTAGTCTAATAACTATACAGTCTAGCCCATATAACATATAACAACCTTTGAAAGTATGCGAAAAGAGTCACAAAACAGAGAGGCCTCCCAACAGATTTCTACCTGTTCATCACCAAAAAAAATTCTATTTTCACATGCCATCAGTGTGTCATTAATATAAATAGAAAAACAAGTTCAACTGAACTTTCTCATAATGTTCGAGCGAACTATTTCCGAAAAAAAAAATTCCACCCCCCATTCTCACAAAATTGTAACCCAACTTCACATTTCTGCCATTATATGTCACACTAGGCAGGGGTAACCCTTGAGTTAAGAGTGTATTGGGTTCTTAAACAATGAATATATGTCACACTAGGTAGCAGTAACCCTTGAGTTAAGACTGTATTGTGTTTTTAAACAATGATGGGTTGGGATGTATTTCTTTCAAAGGTTAATCCTTAGAAACTTAAGGATTGACATTCAAGTGAAACTCCTTACTGAGGAGGTATCTCTTGTGACAATAAGAAAGTTTTTTTTAAGTCTCTCCTCAAAATCAAGGAACGTACCATTCTCAGATGGAATATTGCTACCAATTGGATCTATTTAGCTTCCATAAATTCACACGACTACACAGTTATCTACTAAAAGTTTGCCATCATATTATAAAAGATTCATAAGAAATTGATATTCAATAAAAAATATGAGTCATGAATGGTCTTCCTTTGCACTGCAGTTTCCATTGAGTTAAGAGTGTACTATGATGTTAAACAATGATGGGGTTGGGATGCATTTGGTTTAAAGGTGCAACTCTTACCAACCTAAAGATTGGCATTCAAGGGAAACTGCTTATTGAGGAGGTATCTCCTATGACAATAACAAAAAAAAATTGTATTGTTTTCTCAATAACTGTATTCTTCGACTTTCCAGGCACTCTAAAACCACACTAAACAAAACTCGTTGAGGGGACTAGAAGGAATGAATAAAACATAATAGGAATTATGGTCACTCTAAATTGGACATCACAACTACTGAGCCTTGCAGAGGATGACAAAAATATTAAGGTTCTTGTAAATGAAATATTATTTGATGGATGATTACTTGCAATATATTTTTATGACCTAAAAAATTCTCTAGGTCTATTGGGGACCTGTCATTATGTGATACTAAATTTATTTGTGCATTATTCAATGATGAATCTTTCTATAATGACCCAAAATTTTGAGTACCATCGAATTGCTTTAATTTGATGAATGAAGGGCCATAGGACGAACTTGGTATGCCATCGCATAACATATCACATCTTATTTCTTCTCTACTACTCTTACCTATGATTTATCGCCTTATGGCATTTCATTTTCAACATTAGGTGCAATTTCTAGTTTTCTTAATATAGAAAGATCTTATTTGTAGTTAAATTTACATGGAGCAAGTATTAGTTTTCATAGTTAAAGCATGCCCCACTCAAACAACTATTTTTGTTAGTAGATTTTTAATTTATATCCATGTTGATTTGTTTAAAAATAAGAATATTGTGTGTTAGTTTAAAATTAAAATAACTACATTTAAGTAAATTATATATAATTAATTTTAATTTTCCCAAAAAAAAAAACTATCCCTGAAAATTATTTTAGAATTTTACTCTTGGTATCATTAATATTTTATTCAACCCTTAAAAAACAATAGAAAATCTAAGGGAAAGTATCACTTGTTAAATAAATGTAACATTATCTTAAATTAAAAAAAAAAATTAAAAACAATACTCAAATAAGATTAATTTCTTTTAAATAAAAATATCATATAAAAATCAAATAGAAGATTAATTTTCAATCTATCATAAAAATAAAATATTTTTTTCTTTCAAATTTTAAAATACCATAAAAAATATTAAATATAATTTTATTTTTCAAAATATTATAAAATTTAAGAAAATGATATAATTTGTATTACAATATTTTTTAAAAATTTAATAACATTTCCTACAAGTAAAAAGTATAAGATATTAAATTATTATTTAATGTTTTTCATTAATTAATTAATTACACCGTAAGGTGTCATTATTTGAAAACAAATTTCCTAGCTGCCACTCTATCTATGTTTGGGCCATTGGATGAAATGTTAGACGATTGAAATGTTTTAAACCATTTGATATAATGCCTCCTTCAACCAAACTAACTGCATTACTAATGTCTTCTACCTTTCTATAAAAAATATGATAGATCTTGTAATTTGAATCATTTCAGGGCTCTACCCTCCAATAACTAGAAAGGCACAGAGGCATCTCAACCTCGAGTTGAAGACTTTCGTGCTACTCCACATGGTTGATCACGTTGAACACTTTGTACTGCTCCGCATGGCTAACACCACCGATACCAATAACATGGCCCTTGTGCTACCTCGTATATTTGAAACCTAATGTCCAAAAATATTTTAAGCTCTACAGGTTCAAAACATGCTATCTTTTCCTGGGCTTTAACTAAATTTTAGTCTTTTATGCAAACTATTTGAGGTTTTTAGTTTTAAGTTATAAAGTGGTTGATATAAACACTTTAGGCCATCTAGGTTAGAAGTTTCCATTCATAGGTTCAAATCCTGCCGTCCATGGTTTTATTTCATGCTTAAACTAAATTACAGTCTTTTATACCTAAAAAAATTTGAAAATTTTAGGTTTTGAATTAGATTATAGTGGTTTATATGAAGGATTTAAGTCACGTAGGTTTGAAACCTTCAGTTCACGGTTTCAGTTTCAATGGTGTCCCCTGATAAGCTTTCATATTCTGAGATGTCTTCTGATTATTTCCTAGATGATGCTGGAAATTATATATCTGCTTAATGGAGGCCTTCTTTAGGTATTAACTGCAAAACCAAGAGACCTAAAGAATATTTTAATATGCACTCATTGCAATTTTCTTCTCCGCATGTAAGCCCATGTAGTTCTTCTCTACCTACCGAGGAATGGTGGAGAAGGGTTGTTCATAGCTGAAGAGGAAAAAATGATGGGCTTCAACAAGATTTGTCAGTGCCCTACCAGGAATTTGAGGTTAAAACTCAGGCTGTCACTGCCACAGATGTGGAAGCAAGAGTTGGTTTCCAAATTGAGCATATTTTTGAAGAAAAGTTGCATGATTTACCTTTGGATGCTGTGAAAAAACATGGAGTGGGTGGGGTACCTAAGTTTTTTATCCTCCCTCTGGATAGCATAAACCAGAACAATATGGTCAATCGAAGAAAAGCTATGAATGCCAACCTTCAAGCCTTGAAGAGTGCTCGTGTTGAGGGAGTTATGATGGATTTTTGGTGTGGTCCTCTTGAACAAAAGGCTCCAGGGAAGTATAATTTGTCTAGGTACAGAGAGTTGCTGGAAATGGTGAAGAAACATGGATTGAAACTCCAAGTTGTAATGTCATTCCACCAGTGTACAAGAAATTTTGGGGATTCTGCCAACTGTGAATGCTAAATTTTCCATATATACAGTCTATTGTTTCCTTGTCAATTTTATTAATGTGGAAATCATGTTTTTCATGCTTAAGAATGGTTCATGACTTGAAATTATTTAGAATGTTTTGTGATTTGTGATTGTGCAGTATTCCATTGCCAAAATGGGTTGTCGAAGAAATAAACCATGATAATGATCTAGCCTATACAAACCAATGGGGTAGAAGAAACTATGAGTATATTTCAGTGGTTTGTGAGAATCTTCCTTTTTTTCAGGGAAGGACACATGTTCAATGCTATGCTGATTACATGCGGAGCTTCAAGGAGAATTTTAAGGATCTCTTTGGGGAAACCATTGTGGTAAGTTCTTGATATACATCGTATTAGGGAGAAGTGCTTCTTCCTTCCTTTTTATCATCTTAATTAGTTTTGCAGTGTTAGTTCTTTTCTGACATCTGTGACCCGACAAAATATAATTGTTTTTTATTTTCTTGTCTTTTAATAAATGCAGTAGGTATGATCTCATTGAAATCTTTATCTAGGTTTCTATTTTGAGCAACTACCCAATTTATTTTACCATTATTTGATCTTAGTAGGTTTTGAAAATATGCGTTTTAATTGAAAGTGCAGGTGCTATGTGAAAGGCCTCAAATTAAACCCTGCTCTCTATTCCCCTTCTTATCAGTTGCTCTGAGATCATGGCTCAAACTTAACACTTTTTCAATTAGTCTTCCACAATCTCTCTGTTCTTATTAGTTGCTCAAGGTTCAAAGTTAACATGTCTCGAAGTTAACTCTATGCTAAATTGTCCTCGATGATCTCAATGTGCCTTGGGATGCCTGTATCATACTGGATCGTGAACTCATCCAAGGATGTGGGGGATCCACATCCCAGCTCAAATTGAAATATCCCTGCAACTGAGAGCTCCGGAACCCCACTCGCAGTTGGAGGTATCTATTCTGCCAAATTTATTTACCATTTTTCACTCCTAGTTGAGAGCTCTAAATGAAAGATTGAAAATTTCCTAGGGTTGGGAAAAACTTGTTTATGGGAAATCCAAACATCTAAAACCTTTCTCCATGGGAGATTCAAGCCTTATTTGTACACACAAAGATATAGATTTCCATCCAAGCTAGAATAAAAGGATCCCTGTGACTGCAACTGGGTGATTATCTACCAAACTCGCCCAAGATCTGCACTTGGCCCAAATATTTGCATAAGTAATATGGTCCATGATCTATCAAACTTGTATTAGGGAGATTCAAACCTTTTATATGTTTGAAAAATCCCTAATTTACCAGCCACCAACCTCATATCATACAACCGACATCCTTTTCACTACAGATGCTTGTCCCCAATCTCATTTTTACCACAATATTTTGCTTACTCTTTACCCCCCAACTTATTTTTATCAGAGAGGTTGGATATAGATTGTCCCTAGTATAGAGGTTGCCTATTGCTAGTGCACAATTCTGGCATATAAATTGGATGACCCAGATACCTTTATTTATCCCTATCTTTTATGATGATTGGGCCTCTTCTCCATGTGGCCACATATGATGGTTTATGAACAATTACAATTTACCATGACCAAACTTGTATTTTTGAATTGGGTACAAGACATATCATTGGGCTAAAAATGCCATAATTTATTTTGGCCACATATTTTATGATCAGAGGGCTTCTCTTCTATGTATCCATACATATTGTGGTCCAATGGCTTGGAATTAATTTTCTTGATCTAGCCCATTTTCATATCTCTAGTTTTTGAAGATATTATCAGGATTCTATCCAGTGTGAACAAACGAATGGAGATTGTTCTATATTTGTATTGTAGGGTCAAATATTTCAATATTGGTATTAAAACTGTTTGCTCCATCTGCTGCTTTATTTGAAGGATTTTAACATGCTATTGTCTTTTTTTCTTTGATGCTTAAATATATGCAGACACATTTGTGTTGAAAATGTTTTAGCCTATGTCCAACTTGTTAGAAGAAGAAGAAGCCAAGACTGTCATGTATGTGTTTTGCATGCTACACATATTACATGTCAATTGAGTCTTTTATGTCCAAACTCCCTGATCTATATAAATCCTGCTTGTTATCACCATGCTTTCTTTTTATTCAAATATGATTGGCCCTAATGCATGTTGTCTATCTATCTGAGAGTTATTTGAACTGTGATCTTTTGGTCATCCCATAATCTGAACCTAGAATAAAAATTGTGTCTAACATGGGTGTAATATGTCCCATGATAATACAAGAAATTCAAGCAGGAATGGGTCCTGCAGGAGAGCTGCAGTATCCATCTTATCCTGAGAGTAACATTACATGGAAATTTTTAGGAATTGGAGCATTTCAATGCTATGATAAGGTATATAGATACTAGACTTTTTTTTGTAATGAATTTCCCTTCAGCTGTATTTGATATTTTTGATATAAATATATTATAGCTTTTATATAGATTTTTATAAGCATACAAGTCAATTCCCTTTATTTACTGCTTTGGATATCCTTGTATTACAATATATGATCTCTAACCTTAGAGCCATGGCTGAAGTTGCTGGTAAGAAGGAGTGGGGTAATGGGGGTCCAAGTGATGCAGGCCATTACAATAACTGGCCTGAGGACACACCATTTTTCCGCAGAGATGGTGGTTGGAATAGTCCTTATGGTGAGTTTTTCCTGAAGTGATATTCTGGTATGCTTCTTTATCATGAAGAGAGAATCCTCACAACAACTAAATCCATTTTCCATGGTACTGGCACCAAGATTTCTGGTAAAGTGGATGGAGAATGCACTTCCAAGATTTGATCAAGTTGCACACAATCAGATCATTAGGAATGCAAGTATCTGACTGCCAGAAGATGGTCGAGAGACCAGGGTTGAACCCATGTGTGCATTTAGTTATTTGAGAATCAGCCAACATTTGTTCCAGCCTAAAAATTGGAGGTTTTTTGTCTCACTTGTTAGAAAACTGGTACAAAGAGAGGTTGGCTTAAATTCTTGGGAGAAAGAACACAGAGACACAAAACTGGCACAAGGACAGTCTGGCTTAAATTCTTGGGAGCAAGAACACAGAGACACAGACTCATTTTTTCATGACAGTGGGCCATTTTTCAAAGAGGCTACTGCACTGATGCATAACTAGGTCTTAAGCAGACTTCTTATCATTTCATTTATACTACTTATGAGGTCTCAAGCAGACTTCTTAGCATTTCGGTTATATTACTTATGTTGTACTTTTATAAAGTTTTTTATTTGTCTTATTTTTTATAAAAGGTCATGATGTATAGACCTAGCTCTTATCCATTGGGTCGCTTCCCCTGCTACATTCTAATTATATTGTAGCAGTTTGCAAGCCAGCAGGAATTCAATGGACATATTACTACTACGTAATCTTAAAGATGATGAAGAAAACATTGTAATTTGTTTTTGAAACATAATATAATTATAAGATCTATAGATATATACTACATAGAACATCGTTCTTTGTTGTCTTTAAGACGTCTTGAAATATGAAAGCTTATCAAGGGATACCATTGAAATCAAAGATAGTTAAATGGTTTCCAATCTCTTTGATTTAGTTATCGGTGTATTATTCCTAATATTCCAGATGAAATCATTCCTAATATTCTAGATGAAACTGGTAAAGAGTGCTTACTCAAATCCATGTGCAGAAGCTGGGAGGTTGCACTGAGTGGCCCGTGATTTTATGAGGACAGAAAGATCTCAGGGACTAGCGAGTAGTTGATATGTTTGATTCAAACCCTTCCTCAAAGGGAGTTTGTTGAGGATAAGTGTTTAACTCTATATGATCCTCTGCAGGGTGCCTGGGATAGGCTCCCTTCAATTCCCCAATTTTCCAATGAGATTCCCCTCTTCTGTCACTGTGTTTGGGTGAATGCGAAATTGATTATGATTGGGGGATGGCGTCCCTCCCACTCGAAGGCATTGAAATTTGTTTTATATATGACTTCTTGTCCTGTACATGGCAGGAGGGAGCCAATATGCCCATGGTTCTATCCTTCCAAGCTTGGTATGTTTCAGTCGATGGGATTTTTTATGTTTCTAGATGACATGATGGCAATAGAAATGCTCTTCTGGGTCGATAGACTTATGATGTGGAAGAGGATAAGTGGGAAATTCCACCCCCAATGAGCTAAGAGCGAGATGAATGCCACAGAGTCTTTATGGATGGAAAATTCACTATTATAAGCAGGTATGGCACAGACAAATTGTGAATTTTTTTATGGAAAAATCAAACCCACAAATAATTACCCTGCAATAATATAGCATCAACCAATTTTTTTTTCAAATGTCTGCAATGTAAATAAAATTAAGTGGAAGGAAGTTTTCTTTCTAGGCTCAAGCCTAGAGTAAGAATTTCAAATCTAAAATACCCATTAGTTTCTGCAATTCTAGTTCCATTTTGACTATTTTAATAAAGAATGTTTATTAGTAATTTTAATTTTAATTTTATTTGAATATATACGACATTTCCTTTGTAACATTTGGTAATGGTGCAATTTCTAGTTTATAATTAATAATTTATATAATGAAAAATCTAAACTGTTAGATAGTTTTCCTTACTAAAAGTTACAAATTTACAAAACATTAATTCATTTATAAAACTTGCATCATAATGAAGCTATAACTTACTCTCATATATAAATTGAGATCATTCTTAAAATTTTTAAACAATTTGATTGGATTATTAAAACATATATTTAATAATACATGATTTAAGAAAAAAATTATGTATTATTAGATTATTTCCAAAATGTATCACTACATGATTAGGGTATTGTTCATGAAATTTTAATTTTTTAAATTTTGAAAAAATTGCAATTTTTTTTTTAATATAAATAAATAAACAAAACTCATTGTTGCTAAAGACGTGAGTAGCCAAAATATAGGGCAATGACCCAAAATGATTATTGCAAACAAACCAACCATGATATGGGTTTCGTATTTCTTAGGTAATATTACTGCTCAACTAAGCATTTAATATGAAAAACTATTCGCTTTGATTTCTTATGCACTTTCATATATATGACCTGTATTCATTATTCGATTTTTTATGGAAATTTTATAGTGGGTTCATAAATATTATTTTATTGAATTCAATTTGTACAGTGTAATACTCCTTTTGAAGTACCAAAGATAAATAATTTAGAAGTGTGGAAGATAAATAATTCAGATACATTAGAGTAATATGAAATGGATTATAAATTATAATTAATAAATTTTATTGAAATTTGATTTAGGTTTATTAATACAACACAAAATAGAGTTTTTGTTGCAAATTTGTTTTGGTGATACCAACACCTCTATGTATAAATGAAGATGGCGAGGTGGACCAAAGCACACACGTAAGAATGTCTTAAGAATCCACAATCGAGATAAGGTTTTCTTTCCACGTCATCTCTCCGTTTAAATCAATGGTATTTTTTTCTTCCTTTATTTACATCTTTAGTGTTATCCTAAATTTGCACCATGCTTAGGAACTTCTTCTTCCAATAGTTCATATATATATATATATAACCGCTTGGGTCCTTTTTGACCTTTTTATTGTAACATTGTACTTAATTTGGATTTTATATTCCACTTATAGTTAATCCTTACCTTCATAAAAGGATATATTGTTGGTACTACACATTATTATATACCATGTTTTTATTTATTTATGTACCTAATTTCGAACCATATCAATTACATAATCAACATTAATTTAATGTCGCCAAGATCATTTTCTTGTACTTTCTATAGTTACTCATTGCCACATATTACTTTATATTGTATTACTCCCTATATTATAGACCATGAAGGTTATCCCTTTCACATCCTTAATACAACTTCTGACGACTATGAACATCACTTTGTATGTCATCCAAAGTCAATCTATATGATAATTACTACATTATGATCGACATCAATTTCCACAATGCTTGGTAATCTATAGTTATGTTGAACCCTATTTAAGTGTTGGTTTAAAACTCTCTATCTCACTTAAGCATATGGCCCTCCTAACATGCTAATATTTTGAAATTATGCAAGAGTTATACATTTAGCTGTTTTGTTCGCTTCACACAACAATTTTGCAAACTCACTATTCATATATTAAAGGTACCTCATAGTTATATTCATGGTCATATGATAAGTTTATCTAATGGACTAGAAATTTGCTAAACCATCATTTGTATTAGCTAAAACATGTCACAAATTATGTTATTTCCTTACCATAAACATTTGTCATCCCACTATACTCTTTCTATGATCATAATGCTCCTAATATTTTATTCAACTTTGGCCTACAAATTCTATTGTTAACCCACACTTTACTTATATACCCATAATTTAGGTGCATTCATATGACACTAATACATTAGAGTAAAACATTTAATGAATTATTTTGATGACTTGTGACTTTCTCGACATGCTTTAACTAGCACACCCATGTGTCCACCAAGCATTAAACCAATGCTTTGTTGACATCTCATATACTTCACATGTCAACATGTGGTAAAGGCATATGAGAGTGTGTTTCAAGGTACATGACTGCACCAAGGCATAGTAACAACAACGGGGATGGTGGGGATCAATATTTTTCTTTCAATGGTGTTGTTCAAGTTTACCAAAACCCTATCATCGCATAGGGTTTTTCCTCCTAAAATTTCACATTCCATTTGATCTTGTTCTGAATCGGTGCTACACTGGTGTTTTTTCTCTTACTTGGCATTGGTAGTTATCATTTTACCTCGGTATATATATATATATATATATTTTTTTTATTTTTTTGCACTGGTAGAACCCCTCATTGCCCGGAAATAGATATTCAACAATTTATTTTCTTTTGGCTCATTTTGTTTGTGTTTTAACACTGGAAAAATGGTGAATTTCCACTTTTCCTATCTTCCGGTAAGGGAGCTATGAAAGTGGATATGGTTCAAGGACATTGTGCAGTCACTCAGCACATTTCTAGCATTCGACTGCCCCAATTGTACCTTATTTTACGATTCATAGAATTCTTAGTTTATTTACCATAATGATAAGTACCTTTGTCATCCTTGTGGTTAGAGAGTTTTATGTAGTTTTTCTTGCTTGATTTCTTAAAGAACTCATGGTTTTTAGTTTCCATTTGTGTAAACCATTTTACAAATTTCTATATCTTTGTCTACATAATTTTTCTAGTTTTCATCTCACCATGTAGCGATGGTTAATTCCTCCTTCCATGTTTTATGTCTAGTGCCTTGGTAGCAATATCACTACTTGGAAGAATCTTTGCACTATTTTTACAGTTTCACGGCCGACACGGTTTCTGTTGACAATAACAAGTCGATTTCTCTATTTCCAGAATATGAGGTTCCTGTGTAATTTCCTTCACCATTTACACATTTTTTAGCATCCCTTTTGCCTATCCAGAAATTTTCTCTCTCGGGTGTAAAGCGTATTTTCCTATACTTGATTTTTTATTTTACTTTCTATGCTATTTTCCACTCTCATGGTTTATCCCAATTGAAAACTAATCAAAACTTCCACCGACAAGCTTATGAAATTATTTTCAGTATCTTCATTGTTCTCTATCAACATTTATATATGCATCTATACCCTTATGGATTTGTATTATATAGGTTGGGTATGTTACGGTGATAGTCCCCATTGTGACTCCTAAATGCCGCCCTTTTAGAAATGGTACCCATCGACATAATTATTCCATCTTTCAACTAGATTATCACCTAGTCTGTTGATCCAGATTTATGCAGGAATGCAACAAAATACACATGTAACCATAAACACAAAGATGAAGCAAAAATAACACTTCATTTCATTAATATCAAAGCGCTGAAATTTGCTTACAGACATAATGGAAATAAACAAGCTAGGGCACTTGTAGCTTATCTCTGAGAATAGATGTGGTGGCTACAGGCCTCTGAACTGAGTTACAATGAGGCTCGAGGGCCTATTTATTATTTAGAAACAATGGAAAACCCTAACATCCAAAACCCTAACCTTAGGAGATGAATTTCCAAAACTATGGGCCCCGTTTGGGTAAGTTGGTGTTTCAACTTCCCGGGGATGTAACTTTGGCATACGATCTCTGTTTGACGTGAACCATACCTCGTTAGAAGCATCTATCAGAGGACTATAACTTTTGATGTGAGAAAAATTGATCCATGGAACCATGCTACTCCCACTTTTCGCAAAAAAAAATCGTTTAGGGCCTCAAAACGGCTTCAGAAATTCAGGACCCGAAAAACTGCTAAAAATAGTAAGTTGTGTTGATACTGAAAAATAAAAGAGACAATTGTGGGGCCCCAAGTCAAATAAGCGGGTGGCCACCAATATCCACCTAAATCATTCCTACCCCTTTAGGAAGCAATGGTCCCCATTGTATTGAGTTCCTCCATGAGATGAGGATACTTCTACTGAAATTGGTCCCTGGTGAACCACTTGCCTTAGTGTAGGAGTTGGCGAGCTTTGACAACCCGATATAGTTGGATCTTTTGTTGGCGAGTGTTCCTGATTTGCATGTCTATGATACAAGCTGTGGTGGCCTATTCCATGTATTTTGGGTTAAACCCTTTATGTGGCAGGTGTCCAGAAGAGGTGGGAAGTAGGGATGAAGGAAGTATACATTGAATACTAGGTGTAGACCAAGGAATGGTGGAATTATAAGCTCAAATACATTATTCCTTATAGCCTTTCTGATGGTGTACAACCATATTGCAGTGGGAGAATCTTGCAGTGCGGTCTAGTGAGGCGCTCCTTCTGCAAATGTAGCCACGCTTTCTCGCCCACCTAGAAGATGTGTGGCACCTCATATTGATAATGTCATTTCTTGTACTTGGAATTGGATCTATCCAATATGTCATGAACCTATTGGCGGATGTGTTGAATGCACTTGATGAATTTGTTCACTTTGTTAGCTTCAGACTATACTTCAGTTGAATTTGCCTGAGTAGCCGCAAATAGCATCGCTATGTCAATGGGACATATTGGCTCAAATCCCAAGCCCACCTGAAAGGGGTTGTGGCCGGTTGAGGTGTGGAGAGCTTGTTTATAGTTGTGTTTTACATAGGGGAGGCTCTCATCCCATGTGCATGGATGCTTTGAATTTTACATGATCATAGTGTGTGCAATCATCCTGTTGACATCCTTCGTCTGGCCATTAGTTTGGGGATGGAAAGTTGTGGAATTGGTGATCTTGGTGTCCAAAATTGACCAAAGGCTGGACCAAAATGTGCTAAGGAACCTGTTGCCGCGATCTAATATGATAGACTGTGTGATACCAAAGTGCACCCACACTCATTCAAAGAAGAGTTTAGCAATGGATTCAACTATGATATTATTCTTGCAGGCATCCATAATGGCCATCTTCGAGAATCTATTGACGACCATGAAAACACAGTCATTTCCATGCTTAGTAGAAGGAAGGCCTGAAATGTAATCCATGGAGATGGATTCCCAAGTTCAAATACGGGTAGGTAGCCGAGTATAGAGGCCTTGCTTCTTCATGGTCGGTTTGGCAATGGCGTAAGTAGTGTAGGATCTAATGTACTTCTCAACATCCTATCAAAGGTTCAACCAATAGAAATACTTCGGCAGTACTACCACTGTTTTCTCACCCACAAAATGCCCAGCGACTTGACTGTAGTGTGCTTCCCATATCATCTTGGCACGCTCGCTTGGAGGAACACAAAGGTGTCCCAGGTGACATAAAAATGCATCTTGGAGGTGAAAATTTGGAACTTGTGTACCCCCCAAGAGTGCCTTCTATGTGTTCCTGAATTCTGGATTGACCTTGTAGAGAAGTAGCCAAGAAGAAGTCTCATGCCAACAAGAGTTGAGAATGGTGGTTATGGCCATGATCAGTGGTTGGATGAGGAATTCTGCAACATTATTGGTACTACCTTTCTTGTACTTGATGTTCAAATGAAATTTTTGCAGATATGTGGACCACTTCTAATGGCGATCATTCTGCAACTTTCATTCTGTCTATATGAACTTCAAGGGTCAGTGATCTGTGTGGATGATTGTTTCCTTCCCCAAAATTTAATTCTTCCATGGTTGACAAGCTTTCAAAATAGAATACATTTCTTTGTTGTAATTTGGATACTTACGAACAGTGTTGGACAATGTCTCATTGTGATATGCCACTAGATGCCCTTGTTGAGTGATAACTGCCCCAATAGCATAGTATGAGGCATATGTATTGATCTCGAATGGTTGTTGTAAGTTTGGTAATGTGAGCACTGGGGCAGAACAAAGGTGATGCTTTAATTCTACGAATGCCTTCTATTGGAATTCTGACCAAAATAAATTTTCTTTTGCTCCTCCCTTGGTGACTTGACTGAAGTGCCAAGTGATATGAGAGAATCCCAACACGAACCTACAATAGAAATTAGCAATACCGAGAAATCTGCGAAGCTTTGTTAGAGTGGTTGGGGCTGGCCAATCCCAAATGACTTCGATCTTGGCTGGATCCACATGCGCCCCCCTTTCATCTATAATGTATCCTAGATATTGAAACTCAGTCATGCCAAAAGTGCACTTCTCCAAATTGGCGCACAAATTATACTGCCGTAGTGTTTGGAGGACTTCTCGGGTGTGGTGGAGGTGCTCTTCCCACGTCTGCATGAAGATCAGAATGTCATCTAAGTACAACACTACAAATGAGTTGTTGAATGGATGCAAGATGTCATCCATCAACCTCATGAAGGTTGCGGGAGAATTCATCAACCCAAAAGGCATGATGAGCCATTCAAAAAGGCCCTCCTTGGCTTTGAAGGCAGTTTTCCACACATCAAAGGGTTCAATTGGTACCTGGTAATACCTAGACTTCAAGTTAATCTTGTTGAAATATTTTGCTCCTTTGAGTTGGTCCAGAAGGTCATCAATCCGTGGGATCAGGTACCTATTCCAGAAAGTGATCTTGTTCAACATTTGATAATCAATACAGAGTCTCCAATTCCCATCCTTCTTTTGTACCAACAAAATTGAAATCCCACAGGGCAATGAATTTGGCCAGATGTGACCTTTCTGCAAAAACTCCTAAATCTGCCTCTTTATTTAAACTTTATTGAAAACAAAGCGCCTATAGATCATTCCATTGGGTAGTGGTGCACCTGGGATTAGGTCAATGGGGTGCTTGACCTGATAGTGCAGAGGCACCCCTCTGGTTAAGCTGAAGATGTCCCCATACTCCTCCAAAACCTTGTCCATTTGTTGTTGTCATGCAGAGGAGCCATGTCTGGAGGTCGTGGCCACAGTCTTCTTCTTTCCATGGGGGCGGATCATAAGGAAAAAAAAATTCCTAGTTTTGGAAATGGACTTACTGCATTTTTTTGCAGTAACCAAAGAGATAGTGGGAGGCGGTGGTACCTATGGTATCCTATACAATTTATTTCCCAAAGTAAAAATAACCGCGCGAGGCAGAGACTCATAAAAATAATATCACTTCCAAAAGTATGGTTGGCCTAACAATACATCAGAAACATCAATAGGAGCAATGTCACACAATACCTCATCCTTGAAGGGCTTGATGCTATAAATAAGGCGACACTGTTTATTGACACGGAGATCCTATACTTGGTGAAGTCACCCGATGGTTTATGGTTGTTGGTGTGCTGTGGTCAGTAAGCCCAGCCGCTTCACGACATCTACTGAAATGAGGTTCTTTTGGCTCCCATTATCGGCAATGAACTGTAACGGGGAACCCTTTATCCACATTTGGGAGTGGAAGAGACACTCTGCCTCCTCTGGATCTTCCGGTTTCTCCTTCTGGATCTTCGCAGTGGCAACAATGGCATTAGGCACTGCATCAATAATATTCTTCCCTTTTTCATTCCCCTTGTTAGGTTTTGAATCATAGTAATAGCATGCATCTGATTCAGAAGCCCTCATCTCAGCAACCAGTGACTACTTTGCCCGACACTCACTTGTGTTGTGAGTGGAGATTTTATGGAATTCACACCACTTTTCCATGTCCTTCTTTGGCTTCGTGGTGTTTTTATTTTCTTGTGGCTTTGGTAGGTTGTCTTGGGCTCCCATGCCTTGTATTTGTCCTTTGTTCTATGGTTTGGGGGCACCTTTCCCTTATTTTTGATTCCCAGATCCAAAATCTCGTTTCTTCTGTTTGAATTTCTACTCAATCTTGGCAACATACTAGTATGTCGTACCAAGCAAGGAGATGTCGAGGAACTCCATTTCCTCCCAAATTTATCTATGCAAAAAATAGTGATACTTTAGCACTGAATCTTTCTACAAATCTTTGATACCCATCTTTGTGCACAGGGTATGGAACAGATTCGTCAGCTCATGCACATCTTAATCCCTTTGTTGCCGCAACATCGTCCATTATATGTACTTGTCCATTGTATGTAATTTTCCTCATTGAAAACCCTAAAAATCCAAAACCCTGACCCTAGGAGATGAAGCACCAAAACTATGGGCCCCGTTTTGGTAAATTGGTGTTTCAACTTCCCAGGGACGTAACTTTGGCATACAATATCAGTTTGACATGAATCATACCTAGTTAGAAAGATCTATTTGAGAAAAACAACATTTTATGTGAGAAAAATCAGTCCATGGACACATGTTTCTCTTGTGTTTCCCAAAAAACGTCGCTAGGGCCTCAAAATGGCTCCGGAAGTTGAGGACCCGAAAAACTGCTAAAAATAGTAAGTTGTGCCGAAACTGAAAAACTGAAAGAGAAAATTTTGGGGCCCCAAGTGGAATAGGCAGGTGGCTACAAATATCGACCTGGATCATCTGTGGTATGGCTGATTTATTTTTTCGAGATGTTCTCATGTCATTTTTTTTTTCGACAGGTAAACAGGGTTCTACCCTCCAGCCCGGTTATCTCGTATTTCTTTAGATCTAATGTTAATAATCCTTATTTAATTCTATTCATTTTCCTTTTCACCATACAACGAAATTATCTTGCTCCAGCTATCCCATAATACTCTAATTTTGGTTTGATTTATAGGTATTTTCATGATTTCGAGAGTTTTCAATTTCTTTAAAATGTTGCACATACTGATGGACAAGTATTGATCTAGGTATCACTAAACATTTTTTTGGCGCTCATTCTATTCATATCTAGTTTTTGTTTCCCATTAAGGGGTTTTCACATGTCTGAGAAAAATATTCTTCAATATGAAGTAATTAACTTCATTTTACTTTCATTCTCATTTCTAGACTTACGAGATATAACATAGCAGAGAAGTGTTAGCAGGAGAGATATATTTTGATGTAGGTATTCAAACAAAACCCTCTTCAACTACTTTATACCTGTTTGATTTATTTTTTCTCTAATTCATTCTGTATGGAAATTTAACGGTGGTTCCAGTATCTTCTACACTAGCTTATGTCATTTTAAGTTCTGGTTACCATCTTAATATATCATTGATACTACTTTTTTTTACTTCTAGTTATATTAGCATTCTAATTTTTTATTCCGTTAATTTTATGTATTATGATTATGAAAAATATTATGTTATATTCATTTTAATCCTTGAATGAATATATTCTTAGTGAATCACAAAACATATTACCTTACCATGATATGGTTTCTGCATTTATTGAAATAATTATTTTTATCAAATTGTTTCTTTCTTCCCAAATCTCAAACTATACAGGGTACATTCTTACTCTAAAATTTGGCTCCAAATAAATTTTGGTATTTTCAATCACTTTCCCTTCATCTGGATTGATAGCGAGCTTATTACTATAAATACGATATCCAGTTGTAATTTTCCTTTCGTTAGTTACGACACGTCGTTAATGATTTGTGTTTTCAACAAAAGATTAGCGATCCACGTGGATATTGGTGGCCACCCACCTATTCCACCTAGACCTCGAGTTGGTTTCATCATTTTCCTTATTTATAGAAACATTTTCTATTTTTAGAGATTCTGTTGGATCCTAAACTTTCGAAGTAGTTTTGAACCCTAAATAGTTTTTTTTTGAGGTCTACAGCAGGCCCGTAGCCATAGGTAGGGGCCTGCAGTAAAACCTGTATTACTCGAAGACATATTTTTGACGATATATTGTATGATAAAAACAAAGATAATATGACCAATTTACGACCCTGGGAAGGTTGCTACCTAGCCAACCCAAACGGGGCCCAAAACCCTTGGCATTCCATCTCATGGGGTTACAGTTTTGGTTGTTTAGGTTTTTCCCATGTTGGTCAATAATAAAAAGGCTCTTCAGCCTCATTGTAGTATAGTTCAGGGGCATGGCTTTCCCATATCTCTTCTCAGAGATAAGCTAGCATCATCCGAGCTAGTTTTTTTTCCATTCTGTCTATAAGCATTCTTCAGTATCTTATATTAATGAAACCAAGTGTTAATCTTACTACATCTCTATGTTTATGTTTATTTATGTATTTTATTGCATTCCTACATAAGTCCAAATTAGTGGTATCAGAGTTGTCTTCTCTTTCTCAACCTTTCTTTGGACGTCCCCAATGAGGTTGGGGTATAAGGAGTTAGGTATCGATCATGTTGAATCTTTGAAAGATTAACCTCCCAAACCCTAATGGACTCCCATGGAGAAGGAAAAAAAATATGAGGGAGCATAAGATCCTATCAAAATATTGCTCGAGGAGGTGATCAAGAAGAAAAGGAATGCGATGATGGATAAATTTTCCCAAATCCTTCAGCGACTACCCACCAACAGCACACCTTCATCCAACAGTCACTCTGGAGGCGCCAATACTTTTAAGGTGCAAGTGAAATTTGACATTCCCATATTTGAGGGCCAATAGATGCAGATGTCATAGATAGATGGATGCATCTATTTGAAGGATATTTCTGGGTTCATTAATTTTCCAATTAGGAAAATATTACTTTTGCACTACAAAATCCGCCCCCAATGTCAAGGACTGGTGGGAAACCTACTTTAAGAAAAAGGATAAGAACGAAAATTCCTTGTTCTCAGCGGCACCCACTTAAAACTATTTCTGAGACACAATCAAGGAAAAATATTATCCTGTGGGAAGCTATGAGGACAAGTACATACAATGTATTATGTTGTGGTAGAAAAGGGATCAAGATGTGTATGGGTTGACGAACCTATTCCATACCATGCGCACAAAGTTAGTATCACATATCAAGGGAAATATTTTGTCATGAAGTACCGCAATTGTATACAAAAATACTTTCAGGAGGAAATGGAGTTCCTTGAAATCTCCTTGCTTAGTGAATCCTACTCGTATGGTGCAAACATTGAGAAGAAATTCAAGCAAAAGAAGAAATACTTTGGATTTGCAAATTAAAAGCAAGGGAAATACGCCCCAAAACCTTATAATAAAGGAAAAATCCAAGGAATGGTTCCCCAAGACAACCTGCCAAAGACATAATCAAAGAGAAACATTGCAAATCCAAAAGAAGGACAGAAGAAAGTGGTGTGAGTTCCATAGGAGCTCCACTCGCAACAAAAGTGAGTGTCAAGCCAAGTAGTCATTGTTTGGTCTCTGAAATGTTTTAATTTCATCCTCTTTTCCTTTCATTATTCCTCACATTTATCCATATTATGTTTCTCCATTCACTATTTATCATACTATTTTCATGTTTAATATGGGTCTCCCTTATTATTTTCCAATTTATTTATTTTCATCCATTTTAAGAAAATTTTTGGTTAATTATTAGAAAATTAATATATTTTCATATATATATATATATATATATATATATAAATTTGTGTGAGCCTTGTAATGTGTAGGAATATTTCAAAAAAGGATTATTCAAAGAGATTTGAGCAAATAATCATTCAAGCTCATTTCAAGAACAAGGTCATGAGGATATGGATATCTCATATGATATTTCTGTGAGGATTTGAAGGGATCATATTTGGTAATAATAGAAATTGTTTTAGATAAAATTGGAGTTGTATTTATGAGTTTATTATCTCTTTTTAAAATGAACTCATGCATATAAATAGGAGTTCTATCTCTCCATAAGGGGAAGAAGATAGTGGAAAATTTTGAGAGTTTGACGCTATTATTTTATGAAGACAATTGAAGAGAAAATTTATCATTTTCTTGTGCATATGATTTGAATGGATATTTTTACCTGAGTGTTTTCAAATGTGTTCTAGGAAAGGTTGGAGGGCCGCCACACTGAGATAAGTAGACTTTTTTGTAGTTTATTGTTCATAATTGTGCATATGCTAGTTTTTATTCTTCATGGTTAACATATTTTGTTGTAGATACTTGTATATATTTTCATTATGAACCTTTTTTATGCTCATGTTTCATTTTCTGAAGACTGATCTATGATCAGTGACTAGCTTGGATGTGGAAGGATACCCAAGACTCTTATAGTAGAGCCTCTTCCCCATCTTCTAAAATAGACTAATCTCATTGAACAATCATTTATATGCTCTCATAGAGTAATTTAGAATGCTTTCTTTATATGATGTCATAGAGTAAATTTTAATGTTTTCTTTACATGATTTCATAGATTAAATATGAATTCATTCTTTACATGTTTTCTTTACTTGCCTTTCAGAATAGTTATCTTTTTATTCCAGCATGCATTTCACTTTTCCAAATCCAAAAAAATTATATCTTAATCTATGTATATATAAGGTCCATATATCTTGGCTAATTTGTAAGTCTACTAACCCAGATTAGACTTACATTTTGGCTTTGTTTCTGGGGAATCATGCTTAGATAGAGCTAGTTAGGAAGTTTTTTTAGAAAGCATACAAAAATGAATATAGAACACAAAAAAATAAATAAACACCTTTCATTATGGATATTAATGCTTAGACATACAAATTAGAAAGCTATATTCCCAAAACAAAACCCGCAACCATTTAAAAAAAAACTCACTAACTACAAAATCCATTTGCAAAACAAGATATAAAAAATATGATGTTAAAGATGCCATTTAGAGAAGAAGGATATGCCACCACAAGGATCTTATCAAATCATTGTCCACAATTTAGAATGGTCACTGGGGAAGAATGTTTATTGAAAAACATAGAAGAGGAACAAAGCATCCATGAGAAGGATCCACAAGAAGAGAATCTAGAAGCTTCTTCTAGTTATCTTTTTAAGGAGATCAATGAGCGATGGATCACATGAAATGAAGTTCAAACAATAGAGCTAAAAATTGAAAAATATCTATCATATGTATCAAAATATCCCTTTTTCATTCATGATTTTGAACAAGTTCCATGAGAAGAACTTTGTGATATGACAATCAAGGAAAGCCAAGAAAACAAAGATGATTTCAAAACTTGGTTTCAACTAATCATTAGGCCACAACACCACTCCATTTTTTAACATTATTTCACATCAAATATTTATGATCATATAATTTTTCAGGTCTAATCATTCATTAAATTATATTTTTAAAACTCGGATATGAGGTTACTTATGATCTTGTTACGCAAATGGATGTATTGGAAATTCCCTTATACTTGAGAGAATGAGTTATTCTTCTACAATAGTGTAGGTAGGATATTATTTTTAGTTTTGAATAAATATGCTCTCCTCCTACGTTTTCGCATAATCTTGAGGATCAAAGGTAGTACATCTATAAACATTTTCAAGAATGAATAAATTGATGATTTGCAACATGATTAATCAATCTAATCCTTAGATCTAGAAATCAGCTCGTTTCCATTTTCTAATAATTTTTTCATCAATATCAATAATTTTTTCTAAAATTATGAATACAATAAATTTAATTTCTTTATAAATTTTAGTTTTTAATGCAATAAAAAATAATTAAATGGGTTGGGTAGCTCCCTCTCATATGGAGTCCTACAGAATCCATGGGAGATGTCATGAAAAAAAAACATGACACAGATATCTGCTGCAATTGCAACTCCATCCTTTAAGAATCAAGGCAATGATGGTGGCAACATTGGATGGTTGTAGGGACTGAATTCGCTAGAAATTTTAGGTGCAAAAAGGCTTCAATTGAAATAATTGTCTCTCATGATGTTATATGTATTTTCATATGCAGGAGCATTTGGGCACTTCCTATATAAATTTATGGATTACATATTGAAAGGAAAAAAGGATACAAAAACAATTGCTAAAAAGAATGTTTGTGTAGTTTTAATGGTGCGATTTCAAAAGAGTCCGATATAGATAATTGATGTCTAGAACATGAATTATATTATTTTAACTGACAAATGTTCTACTGGAGCAACTAATTTCATCACCTTCGAATAAATATTTTTTCATGCTTTACTATGGATTGATACTTGATGGAAGTCCACGGTATCTTGTGAAGAGCAATAAGGACTTTCCTTTGTGAAATTAAATGCATAGAAGGTTTGGCCAATTTGAATGATAGAATGGAAGAGAATTTATTACATATGTGATTTGTGATGGGCCATGGCATCTCGTATCATTTTTCTTACTCTAGTGCAAGTTGGGGAGGCTGCATTGTCACCCATATGTCCATAAGCACATATCTTCCACCATCATTTTTCCAAGTCTATAAGAATATCACTTCTTTCATAAACCTCAGGGCTAGTTTAGAGCTTCATGCATTTGCTGAAATTTTGTAGGAGATTAGAAAAAATGTTGAAAATCCATATGTCCATGCATTTTCTACGTTCGGTAGGGAAACAATCTTTGAAAATCCTTGAGGAAAACTGGGCCTTTCTTCGCAGAATATGGAAGATCATGCCAAGATATTTGAAATCCAATTTCACTGTCACTGGATCGAATATGGAGGAGGAATTTTGGGGTCACTCGTAAGTTTGGAAGAATCGAAAAACAATCATTCAAGTTCTTCCCTTCAAAAACAATAAAATTTCTATCACTATTTGGAGGGATTTGTGGATGAGAAATTTAGAGAAATTTAGTAGCCGCAATATGAAAACTTTCAATCAGGAACTAGTTTATTTCAAGAGAGTTGATGGTTGTGTGCACCAATTCAAGTGTAGCAGCTCAATTATAGGAGCGCATCGAGTAATGAATATGTGTGTAACATTTCGTGCATTTTTTCAAGATAAAAATAGAGAAGGATGCTTATATTTATTACAACAAATGAAGAAGGAGTTTTACCTTGTGAAAAACAGGTCAGAGACATTATTTTGGCATGAGAAACATATTGTAGAAGTTTTTGGAACTGTTCCTATGTATGAGTAAGAAGTGAGGCATAATATTCCATTTTTGGGAGAATTACGAACTGGAGGAAAAAGTGAGTTACAATCCTGGAGTGGCTTGGTAACAACTAGAATTACTGATAAAATTTCACTTTTTTTTTTGTAAATTATAAATATGTTAGCATCTATCATTAATATATCAACAAAGCAATTGTGTTATAGCAAAGAAGTGCTAGTAATAAATTCCATTTCTCTAAGTCGTGCCATATATATATGGAAGGGTAAAATTTGCATTAGTGATATGGGCTAGTAGATTATATCTCCATTACCATGGGAGGCTGGTGGTCTTTACTTTGATGCATTATTTGAAAGGAAGGTTATGTAATAGTTGTCAACTTTACTAATTTGTGCTAGTTCGTTTAATCGATGTAGGAGTTCAAGCCTTAGGACTTCTTAACAAAATTCACATGGGTTGACAATTATTTTGAAGTTTATATAAATTATATCTCAATGAGAAGAAAGCATTAAATTCGAGACTAAATATCTAGATGACTCTAGTAAAACATAAAAGAAATGTATCACCTCTAAATAGGTAAATTTCATTTGGTGCTTGAGATATTTTCTAATGCTTTTCTTTGTTTCATAAAGGGTTGTGTGAACACTAAAATAAAAAATAAATAAAAAAACAAAAATATTTCAAAAATGGACATTTAATAAACCTTTAGAAAAATTTATGCTAACCTATTTCATGGAGTCACTTCAAAGTAACTTACACGCAAAGGAAACAGGTAAGAAATATGCATTTCATTTTATTTGGTTGCTAGAATTTCTGCATTTATGTTTTTCAAAATCTCTCACAGTTTTCATGCAGGATTTGTATTGAGATTTTACAGGTACATAGAAGATCCAAGTTCATGTACACGAGGTATCCATAAATCAAAATAAAACATGCATCATTGAATCTTGGAGGTTCTAATTCTTCATTTAAAATGTCGTGACATTTTCAATTACACAGAAACCTTTTGTGTCATGATATGTTACCCACATTTCTCCTTCAAATATCATTAGTCATCCATGTTGGATTCAACTAATTCATTAACTTTTCCATCCCGACTTCACACATAGCTAATTTTTTTGAGTCACATACATTTTCACCTTCTTTTTAGTTCATCATTTTTCGTTACTAATAAACCATCAAGCTCTCTACATTGCCTTGTTTTCCTTGCCATAAAAACTATTTGACCATGGGATCTTTTACCTATAGCCCTACCAATAAAATTTTACGAACTTGCATTAGTTGATCTGGGATTCCTTAAAAACCACCTTTTAACAAGCCTTGACCAAGCAACCTCCACACCATATTTTGGATAGAGGCTATATTTCTCATTAGTACCATGAGGCCTCTATCCCTTAATGACAAGTTCTCTCACCGATAGTCATGGGAATACATGAATTTCCCTCGATCATTGGATCCTACAATTGGCTCATCATCAAATCATCTATTTTCAGTTCACAAGATGTACTTGGGTACCTTGGCACTCATTGACATTAATGGTGAGGTTTCCTCGCATTGGTTAATGGAATCCATTAATGGTCGGTAATCCAATGACTTCTCGTCATGCTCGACATCAACAGCTTTATTCACATGACTAGGATTGTACCATCGGGGTTTGTAGCATGTGAATACTATATACTTTTTATGACTGCATCGGTAGTATGTCTTCAACCATATGAGAATACCACAGTTCCACTCTCAGAATTCATATTTTGATCCATGATCCAACAACAACATCGACCACATTCCTATTACATTGTTCATCAACGTTTTGGGTGAGTGGAGAATTGTTGTTTGCTAATCTCTAATAATATAATTCTTAATTTCTAGAAATAAATGAATTTGGAAAAAATCCCTCACCATGTTCCATTTCCTTTCTCATTTTCATAAGCATAACACATCTTCAGTTGTGGGGGGGGGGGGGGGCGCGGTGTTGGGAGAACTATACTCATTACCATCTCATAATTTCATTTTTCATCTTCTTTAACATTGACCAACATGTCTCATCCAATTACAATTTATTGCACTTGATTTAAAAAGACATTGATATATATTGCGAAGATGTAGAAACATGAAGAAAATGTCTTTCTTATGTACATTAATAGCTTACCATTTCTAGTGCATGTATACTTAAGGTACTATTATAGCAAACAAAAGAAAGAAAATGAATGTTGTTAACACAATAACTAAAATTTTTCATATTCATGGTTGTGAAACAAGAACCAACCATAATAACTATCAACTGTTACTTATGTACTTCACAGCATGGAATTATTTATGAATAAAAACACATATGAATGTTTTATTTACATGTTTTATTTACTTACTTTTCAGAAGAGTTTTGTTGTTATTCCAACATGCATTTCACTTTTCCAAAATCCTAAACAATGACTTCCTAACCTAACTAGATCTAAGGTCCATATATTTTGGCATGTTTCTAAGTCTACTAACCCATATTGATAATTAAATGCATGCTTTAATTTACTCCTACAAATTAAACATACAGTCACCGATGGTCAAATTGAGGGCTTCTAAATTAGACCATGTTCTGAATTTGAGTCAAAACTTGACAAGGGGTTTTATCACAAAATTAGACCTAATAGGTTTCCAATCAAATCAATATCATGTAACTATTTCAAACAAATATTTTGATTGAGGCCGAGCGTCCTCAACCTGAGAGGGCATTCTCAAGGGTTAATGATTTTTGATAGAAATATAGATGGCTAACTCTATGTGGGGTAATAAGCATATAAAAATGGATATTGGTTGTAAATCACATTATCAAGTTCACATTGGGATTATGGAGTCATAATAGATTTATTAAAACCAAACAATCTACTTAGCATGGAAGTCAAGGCATATCATAGTTCTAGTAAGAAGATATACATGTGAAACTGTAAAACACACAGTCATTTTGTCTATGTAGGAAGTGAGGGCATCTAAGATGAATTCTGAGTAACATAAGCAAACACCACTGCAATAGGATAGTAAAAATATGTCATTAAAACAAACTTACACTAGAACTCTTTATGAATCTTGAGTTGGCTAAGTAGAAAACTCTGTATTAAGCTGAATGCCAATCACTTACAATAAACACAGTCTTTTTTGCTAAAAAATGTCCAACCCATGCATATTCGACTTCTTGATATTTTATATATCATTTACAATATAGGATAACCTCCTGAGCTAGATACATAGAATTCCTACTTTTTGACACCTTGCCTAACTATATGACATGGTATTTATTAGAAAATGACAACTGCAAATCTAATACAGTCCTATTACAAATAGGATTCAAACTCCTTAACTCTACTCATAACAACCTTATCTAAACTGGATTACATCATTTTCCAACTGTATTCCCATGAGGTCGAATTCAGATGATAAGCTTCAAGACTTTATTACCATAACACTGATCTCCATTAAATTAGGAAACTGTCCCCTTTTTCTAAGCATATGTTTCTTTGCATTCTTGAGACACTCTGACCATCATAAACCCATCAGTTCGAGGTTATTTGTTGTTAGGAACTGAAGCAATACCTTCCCAAAATAATTCTTAAGTGCCAGCTATCCAAGACCACCATCAAACTGTTCAAAATAGCAGAAGTAGACCTGCACTACAAAAAAAACACAGTTTCATAGTGATCTTCATGCCACGGACTTTTTACCCTTTTAACTTAAAAAAATTGGCTTCTTTCTTCCATATTTATCTTCATTATCAATTAACACAACCTTCCTATCAATTTGAGGTCATAATCCACACTTTTTACCTTCAAAAATTTAGCATAAAGTGTGAAAAAAGCTGTTACAGCAGTTTCGTAGCACTTTTCACTCTTTTTGCATTATTTGCGTTACGAAACTGTTGAGTGCGAATTTTTTCCCAGATTTCTTCAAAATATAAACCAAAATGTGCCAAAATTTTAGAATACCAATGGTTTCACCAAAAAAAATAGTCACATGAACTGATAAAGACAATATTCATGAGGTTCATTCTTAATTTTTCACTTGACTAAGCTTATGAATTTTTAATGATTTGTCATTCTTCACCTCTGTTTTTTAGCTCATCCTGGGTTAATTTTAGTTGTTGATCCAATTCCTCCACTTGATATCTTAGTCTTATATTATTTTCTCTCAAGTGAGTATTGAATACTCTGAAAAATTTGGCTTCCTTGATGGTTGGAACTGTCCATGTGAGAAATTGTTTTGAATTGCCTGGAATTCTAGACCTAGAACCAGTTTGACCCTCCCAAAGTTCCTTATTCTTTTGAACTATGTTTTTTCAATACTGTTCTTTCTATCCCTCTTTCTCATCATTGCAATCTTTTGGTTTTCTAACCTCAATCTCTCCTCAAGATGTTGACACTCTATCATGTGTTCTTTTCCCTTCATTCTCCTACTAGCTGCATGCTCCACTGTTGTTGATGAGAGATCGACCACTTTGTCAGGAAATTTGATTATTAAATAGTTTCTTGGACCTCTTTTCTTCCTTCCTTGAGATTCTTGGCATGTCTAGTTAAAGGTTTCCTTGCTTGAAAGATAAAGGTTTCATTTTCACCCTCAAATTCAAGTTTCTTTGCTGACTTAGCCTTTTTCTGTTTGTGTTCATCTACTCCAATGAAATTATCTTGCACGATGGGTGTCTCTTCTATATAAATTGCATGAAGGATGTCATCTAAATTTCCCTTAATTACTGGGTTATCCTCTATACCTGAAACAATTGTTTTCCCCTTTGATGCCACTGCTTGACTTCTTGTCACTCTCTTGATTTCCTACTTACTGCCAACTTGTTTCTATTTTTCCTCTTTCACACTTTTTGACCTCTATTTTTTAGGTGATGGAGTTGGTGCAACAATAAATCATGTCCTCTTTATCCTTTCCACAACTCGTTTTAGTGGTTTCAACTTTACAAACATCTTTGATTTTGCAACCACAAGCTGACTAGACTCTACTAATTTTGGTGAAGGAGCTCCTTTAGCTTTAGGGTTTCTAGATGGGGTTATGGTTTCTATTTGAAAACCATTCATAAAAAAAAAGTAACATGAATCCCTGCTTATTTTCTAATGCTCATTCAAAGCCAATCAATTTATCAAACCATGGTGAAAAAAAGATGTTTCACAACCATCAGATTTGTCTTGTACTTTATCAGTGATTTTGGAAACACCACTATGCAAATAAAAAGGAAAATCTAGTGATACCATACCTGTGAAATGAAAAAGCAACTTAAAATGATAGGTATAAACATTACGGTATCTGCCTTCACATGTAAAGTATCTTTGAATGTTGAACAACAACTTTGCATAGGTATCTTTGATACAACTTCTAGGTATTGCATTATTGAGGTCCATATCTGCATACTCAAGTTTCAATAATTCCTTGCATAGTTCCATATCAAATTTAAAACCTTTAAACCAAGTCTATTTCCCCCTTGGTATTTCTCTCATAGAAACAATAATCTCAGGTATGACTGTCACATTTAACATCCCAACTTTCGTAGTTGTTCCACTAAAGTTTAAGGAAAATTCTTTAGACAGCTGTGTGTGGCAACCCTATAGATTTTCACAAAACCGAAGACAACCTGTTTTGCTAAAAGCCTCCATAATTGTTTGATCTTCAATTATAGCCTTCATATTTTCAGGCTCATATCTTAAGCAATGTCCCCCTCTATAGACTTTAATTTCCTCTGCCATGCTTCTTAGAAAAACCTGTCAACTTCTCTTGAATCTATGATACAACCTCGCTTGATTAGGATATGAACAACCTGTCTTGAATATATCATCAGCGTCACTTGAGAATATGGAAAAACCTCACTTGATTATGATGAAGATAGCCTTTGTAAATAACAACCACAGGCTTAGCGTTTTTGTTTCAGAGCTCAAACACTCGTATCGAGGCAAATGAAAATGAGAATGACCAAATTAGGAATGATTTTAAATTTAAGATGTCATCTCATAACTGAATGATGCCTCACTCATGCCCTATCATGACAATGATGGCTGTGAGACAAGTAAGTACATTGAATCAGATCTCTAACTGACTCACCATACCACTATCCTATCATTTCCTAATAGATTTTGACAAATCTCAGCTGAATTGACAAGATGGTTAAGAAACTGCGCTTTCGTAGTGCCGATAGTGTGTTTTTTCCAGTTTGGGCTATGAAATTATTAGCGCAAATCCACTTTTTTGAACTAGCGGCACTATGAAACGGAGGATTCTCGGCTAATTGCAGGAATTTAACCTAAAATCTTATGGAATGACTCCTAAATGAAAAATGTGAGTATTTGATCATGGAATGGACCTTTAAAATACTTTATTTGAATTCAATTATGACCTTGAAACTTATAAAAACTCTAACCCACCATTATCCAAATCCTAAAATGACTTTCAAACCCATTTTCAGACCATGATCAAAAACAGAGTTGACACAATGATGATTCAAAAATTTTTGGGTGATAGCAAGGGGAATGACAAAGGGAGGAAGATTATTAATGTGGAGCCTAATGTCACTATTTCCACCACTGAGATCTAGAAGAGGGGGAGCACCTCTTACATTCCCAAATGTTGTTGAAGGGTTCCCCACTGAATTTCATTATCGACATCAGGTTTTATGAAACTAGCTCAGAAAATAAAATAAAAAATAGATCAACGACTTAGAAATAAGCGTCTTTGAGGGGGAAACCTCCTTTACATTACATAAGTGAAAAATTCTTAGATGACACAAATGACAAAAATCCTTTTCTATATATAGGAGTCCAATGGGTTACCATATAATCCTATCCTATATAACAATAACAATGTAAGGGAAAAAAAATGGTCTTCTATGGGGCATAATAATAACAATATGGGGAATACATGGGTAAAAAAATAACAATAAGGGGACTATAATAACAATAAAAATAAGGGCATACACTACTATTATGGGGACCTAAGATTCCCCTCTCCTTCAAAAAAATGTTGTCCTAAATGCTTGGGTAGTCCTCGATGCTTTTGTGTAAAATTCTCATCTTCCCAGGTAGAATATTCAGTAGGCAAGTTCTTCCACTTGATGAGATCCTCTCAAATTGATCGATTTCGTAGTTGTCAAGTTCCTTTTTCTCTGACTTCTACAGGTTCTAATATGATTTTTCCTACTTCTTCAAGTTTTGGAAATATTGTTTGAACTGGGAGCTTTTCACCTATAACATTCTTTAAGAATGAGACATTGAAGACTATGTGCACTCATGAAGATGCATGAAGCTCCAATTTCGATGCCATAGTACCAATCTTTTGAAACACCTTGTAAGGACCATTATACTTTGGCAATAATTTATTATCCTTCTTAGCTTCCTTGAGGGATATTTTTTTGTATGGTTGTAGTCGTAAAAATACCTAGTCACATACATCAAAACTTATTTCTCTGCGATGTTGACCTATGAGTTGATTCATTCGATTTTGCCCCAAAGTGAGGTTATCCTTTAAGAGTTGAAGAAATTTTTGTTGATGCTCGATGTGATCCTCCACTTCTTGTACCTTAAAATTTTATCTTAAATAAGATGTGATGGATGGTGGATGATATCAGTAAAGTGCCATAAATGGGGTCATTTTTTCTGCAGTATGGAAGGAAGTGTTATACCACCATTCAGAGAGAGGTAACCACTTCACCCATTGTGTCTATTTAGTATATACAAAGCAACGAATTTGGATATAAAACATTAGAATGGTAGTTGGATAAGAACTCCCAACCTACCCTACTTCTCTATATATTCCGAACCTTCTATGAGCTTGGGGGTTGGCTTATGGAGTTTTAATTTTCCCTTATGCTACTACAGTGAGTGGTTATTATCTCATGCATTTAGGGTGATGCACCATATTGTGACAAGAAAAGGATAAGTCAAAAACCTGTAGGTGCTATTATAAAAGAACAAGTACTACTTATGGTTGTAATATCTTTCCATTTATATTAACGCAAGAATTCTCCATTTTCCTATTTTCATGTTGTTTCATTCAATTTTGCGCCAAAGTGAGGTTATGATTTAAGAGTTGGAGAAATTTTTCTTGATACTCGATGTGATCCTCCACTTCTTGAACCTTATAATTTTCTCTTAAATATGATGTGATTGATGGTGGATGATATCAATAAAGTGCCATAAATTGGGTCATTTTTGCTACAATATGGGAGGAATTTCTACACCACCATTTATCGAGAGGTAACCACTTCACCTATTGTGTCCTTTTGTCATAAACAAAGCAATGAAGGTGGATCTAAAACCTTAGAATGGTAGTTGGGTAAGATCTCCCAACTTATTATTCAACAATAGAAAGGATAAGTCAACAACTTGTAGGAGCTATTCTACAAGATCAACTGCTACTTATGGTTGTAATATTTTTCCATTTATATTAATTAAAATAATTCTTCATTTTCCTATCTTCCTATTGTTTCATTCGAGTTTGCGTGAAACTGAGGATATCCTTTAAGAGTTGGAGAATTTTTTTTTGTGGCTCAATGTGATCCTCCACTACTTGAACCTTATCATTTTCTGTTAAAGATGATGTGATGGATGGTGGATGATATCAATAAAGCTCCATAAATGCGGTCATCTTTGTTGCAATATGGAAGGAAGTGTTATACCACCATTCAGTGAGAGGTAACCACTTAACCCATTATTTATGTTTATCAGATACAAAGAAACGAAGGTGGATCTAAAACCTCGGAATGGTAGTTGGATAAGAAATCCCAACTTACCATACTTCTCTATATATTCCTAGCCTTCTATGAGGTTGGGGGTTGGCTTCTAGAGAGTGATTCTTCCCTTATTCTACTGCAGTGAATGGTTATTATCTCATGCATTTAGGTTGATTGAAGGTGCATACTGTGACAAGGAAAGGATAAGTCAACGACTTGTAGGAGCTATTATATAATATCAACAACTACTTATGGTTGTAATAAATTTCCATTTATATTAATGTAAATAATTCTCCATTTTCCTATATGTGATGTTGTTATTTCAATTATTTCAATACGATGATGATCTATTGAATAGAGTATTTAGATGATACTACAGAGATATCATATTTTCTTGGCTTGTGATATCTAACTGTGGAGGTTATAATTTTTCCAACTAGAAATGGAACTGGATCTTCCAAGCTAAATAAGGAGCAAAATTAGTGAATTATCCTAGGTAAGCCTCACTCCATCATCTATTTAATTTAAGGAAGAGCACTGAGTTCATTGTCATTTTGTTGTTCTAGGTTAGCCACCCACATAGGGGAGAGACTTTTCTTTGCAATCATAAATCTTGTATAACACCCTTTTGTTCTTAATTCATGACCCTTAACTCCTAACCACTTAACTCACACCACCTAAATGCCCTAACTATTAAGCCCTAAAATTGTAAATCCATTGACCACCAAGCCCTTGCCCCTTAACCGTTAACCCCAAAAGACTTAACCAACATGTATCCAAGGCAAAATGTAACACTTCAAACCAAAACATTGACCTCCTAGGAGAATCTTTCATCTCTAATTGATCATATTGGTTCCATTTAATTCTCAGTGAACTGGATATTTTTCTTGAGGGTATGTGTTTGTGGGTAATGTCTTTATTACCATGTATACCAAATGTAGAACAATCAGATAATTTTTAGAGCGTCAATCTAAATTACTCACAATATATACAGTTCATGTTGGGATGGATCTTCAAAGTTATATCCCACATGAGGAGTTGGAAATGAATAGGTCACTCATAGAGAAAAGGAATATCTAGCTCTAATGCACAAGGAGTGAACCCTCAATACAAATATTGTGTTTGCTAAAAAATATCAATTATATCAATGTATAATACTATACATAAGATAAAATAACATTATATTATCCACATCAATGCTTTAAATAGTCTCACATTAGCCATGAGTGGTGAGTCAGGGGGTGATTGTGGTGCGTTATGTAAGGTGCATCATGTTTACATTCCTTTTACATTATGAGGTTGTTCTCCAGTAGGGTCAATGCTCATCACAAGGGATCATGACACAATTTTGCAGGGAAGTAATTAAATTCTCAACAAAGTTCAAGTGATATACACCTTCAATAAATGACATTACTATATGTTTGTGTCAGGTTATTACATAGGTTATTTATATATAGTACATTCAATGTAATTGGACTTCATATTTTCATGACCTTAACTCTATTATGTATTTTTAATAGGAAATATCCATGTGAATGAGATGGGGGCTTACATATTGTTTAACCAACATACACATAATAGCACTAGATGTTTCCCTTCAAGTCCCCCTTGGTGGGTTTAAAGTGCGTTTACATTGGTGTCGATTTGGAACTAATCATCATGATATTCCTATTCTCAATAACACCTTATATATCTTACATATATACAATATAGAGTTTTAGGAACACCTCATGTGTAGATGCAACATTTATTATGAGATTAAATGGTTGTTATATTGTCTTTATTAATCTTTTGACGGGTCACTATCTACATTTTTTCAATACATGTCTAGTTGTTTTTATGAGGTAGGTCCTTGAATTTAGATCTTTATATAAGGCCTTATGTGGCCTTCCCCCTTTGAACTATTATAAGGGTGTAGCCTCCTTCCATGCTGCCCTGCATACATAGAGCCAAAATTTAGAAACCAATATATTGGATTTACTTGTTTGATACTTTTCGTAAAACACTAACTCATTCATGGAAATTTCAATTCGATATATTGAATAAAATGAGGATAATGAAGGATTCATTTAAGTGAAAATAATTTTGGGTGAAGTATGGCCAAAAGTGCCCTTAATTCAATTTTAGGTTTATATGGCCTTAATAAGTATAAAAATAAAATGATTCATTTGATTTACGGTTTACTTAGTCAAAATTTTCCAATTTTTGGTAGAAAATTATGAAGTGAATCGGTAGAGTGTTGCTTTGAAAAGTTGATGTTATTTTCAGATATGACATGGGTGGATATATTTAATTTATTAAGAAATATATATTGTATATTAATCATTCCATTTATTTTTCCACCCTCTTGGATGTAAAAAAAGTGTATATCAAAGGGCTCGCTTCCTATTGAATATTTCTTCTTTTTAAGATGTTAGTCATATGAATGCCATTTATGTGGTTCAAATTATTTTTCCCAAATCTCATGAATTTTGATGTTGGATTAAAATTTTGGAGGGAGGGGGGTGGGGGGCTAAATTTTTTATCGAAGGCTACAACCCTTCCACTCTATGAAGCTCTGTAGACTCAAGTTCCTAACCTCTCCAATTTTCATTTTATAATAATGGATGAAGTTTGGACATCTCATGAATATTTTCTCATATAATAAAATATATTATCCAAATAGACAATTTTTTTGGTCATATTCTAGGGAATAAAGGTGGTTTTATCCCATCCCCTTATTCTGAGTGAAAGTTACTATCCCATGCTAGTCATTGCTAAGACTTTAGAAAAGGGATCAGACACTTTCCCTAAAATCACATCATATATATTAGAAAAGAGTTATATAGTATTTTTATTGACATTTATATCTTATTTGTTACACATATAAGGGAAGACATGGGAAGGATATGAAAATATACTTAATTTACGACTAGACAAATTTTACATTAGCAAGAGGATTATTATATCTGCAACCATTTTTTCCTTTTCGTATATGATTATATCTTGTATTAAAAAAATTTGTAATCTTGGCCAAACACAAATGAAATGAGGAAAAAATTACCTAGTTCACAAAATTTCACCAAATGTAAACTAGTTTATTTAGTGAATCCTCACCAAGATTATTATTATTTGGATAAAGTATTGAATGTTGCTCCTATTCAAAAAATAATTGTAAAAAAATTGAAGAACTCTATTCACATGGAAGGAAGTGGGGACTTGGTGGGGATCGAAGGTGGGAAGTGACAAGCGAGGAAATTAATTATTTATTATCATTCATTTTTAGAATACACTTGAGAACATAGAGCCAAAATGCATGAGTTTGACAAAAGTATCACCTAAATATCCCAATCAATAAAAGTAATAGTGGATGTAATTAAAACAATAACAACAACAATAATAATAGTGCTTCAAGTTCGACCATCAAGAATTGAAAGAAAGAAACTATTTTTTATTCATTCCATAACAATTGTGTTTATTATTTCTTCTCAGAGCACATAAATTTCGTGTATCTTAATAATAAATGATCCTTAGCTTCTGATGCACAGTTGGTCACAATTCCTGTCTAAACAACAATATGTATTAAATTTACTTTAAAACCCAAAATAAAACAATTAAAACTATATCGCAATTCCAAAAATTTATCACGATATCACAAATTTGTTGACTTCACATATCACAGATTATATGACATCGCAAATAATAAATTTTACGATTTCGAAAATCGCAACTTTTAAGGTTTCGCAGGTCGCAATTTATAATAAATTGTGGATCATAGATTGCGATTTATAACAAATCGTGGATCGTGGATCGCTCCTTATCACATGTGACTTGCGATCTTAAAAAATGTAAGTTAGCTTCATCGATTATGATGTGCGCTATGTTAAATGATAGCAATGTGATATGCTCGCTATATAAGGTAACTGCAATGCGATTTTTAAAATTGGGTTTTTAACTGAATTGTGATACAGATAGATTGAAATATGTGCAACGCTCTTTTAGTGTTTATTTGAAATCTTTAAGCTTGAATATTCACACTGCGAAACATTTAAAAGACTTAAACTTTATTTTTGGAGCTGTGACAGTATTAAAGAATAGAATTGTTCAACACAGAATAATTTCACTCCTACATGCGATATTTATCAATTCCGAAAGGAAAAAATCCAAAAAAATTAACACATAAAACAATGACCTTTGCATGTCCACTTGATTTCAAGTTAAAATACTAAGAAATTAAAAGTAGACTCTTCTACTGGCCCTTGATTTCTTGATTAAAATCCTTTTTTTTCGCTCTTCTCTCTTTGTCTCTCTATCAATATCCTTACTCTATATCTTCATCTCTATCTCTAAAACAAATGTTTTTTTTCTCCTTTCTAAATGAAACTAACTAGTCTTATCTCTTCAAACCACTTAATCCCTATTCGATAGGTCTAATGCACACCTATACTAACAATCTTATATATTCTTTCTAATTTATAAATATACTATCTATTACAATAAATGATAATAAAATTATATTGAATAGGTCCAACCCTCTCTACTAAATGATGATTTTACCACTGAGGTCGATAAATTTTATCTCGGTTGATGCTCTTTCATCAGACTCCCAAGGAAGAAAAAAATGATCCATCAAATCTTCAAGATTTACTTGATAATTTTGTAGCTCTGTTGTTGTCATCCAACTAGCATCCTCAACTCGTTGTAACTTCCATTTGATGAGATACTGATAATAGGTATGTCCTCTAGTCTTATTTGTTACTCCCTTTTACAGGATGGCTTCCACTTCCTTCTTGGTTGTCTTTGGAATATGTTCCTTCCAATTTAGAGTAGGAACCTCCTCCTTTGCAAGCTAAACTTGTGATTATGCATATGTTTCCTTGTATGGGTACATATCTACAACATTAAATATAGGTGATATTCCAACTCTTCTGGTAGCTCAATCTCATAAGAATTGGTGGAAAAATTCCTCAAAATAGTGCATGGTCCTATATTTTTCATTTTTAGTTTTCTATAGGTCCATTGCTTTTTATTTTTATAAACCAAACTTCTTAATATGCTTCCTAAGCTCCTATTCACCACTTTAGTTTGCCATCCGTCTAGGGATGATAGGCTGAACTAAAATTGAGGTTTTCACCTAGCTTCCTCCACAGAGTTCTCTAGAATTTTCCTACGAGCTTTGTATCCCTGTCTGAGACAATACTCATAGGAAACCCATGTAATCTTACAATTTCTGAGAATTTTTTTTTATAAATGTGAGTTGCATAACTAGTTTTCCTACAAGCAATGAAGTGAGCCATTTCTGAGAATCTATCTACAACAACATAGATAGAATCATGTCCTCTTTGAGCTTTTGGAAAACCAAAAATAAAATCCATGTTGATCGCATTCCAAGGTCTTTTGGGTATTGGCAATGGATGATATAATCTAGCGTTTTGGCTTCTTCCTTTGGAATGTTGAAAAACCCTGCACTTCTCAACAAACTTTTTGATATGAATTTGCATCTTTGGCAAATAATAAAAAGCACTTACTTGAGCGAATGTTGTATCCTGTGCAAAGTGTCGGGACAATCCTCAACTATTTTTTTCTTTAATCAAATTTTCCCTCCTAGAACATTTTGGAACACAAAGTTTATTGTCCTTGAACAACAATCCTCCTTGAATCAGGTAGTCCAACCACTGGCTTCTATTATGAATCACGGGATTTTGAACAGATGCATATATTTCTTTAAAATATCTGTCTTCTTTATACATATCAATCATCTCTTCAAACCCCAAAATACCAATCTTTAATTCTTGCACAACCAGATTTACTTTGCCCAAAGCATCAACAACTTTATTTGACTTAGCGCTTTTGTGTTTGATAAAAGCTAAAACTCCATAAAATTCCACCCACTTAGCATGATTTTGGCTCTACTTTGGATGATTATTTATGAACTGCAATTCATGATTATCAAAATACAAAAAAAATTGTTTAGGCAACAATTAATGCCTCCATTATTTAAAGCGAGCACAATAGCATAATATTATGTCATAGGATGACTATTTTTGCTTGGCCTCATTCAAATTTTCACTGAAATAAGCTATCAGTATCTTCTCTTGACACAAAACATATCCAATTTTTATTCTTCTAGCATCAGTCTCAACTTGGAAAACTTTCTCAAAATTCGGTAATGCCAAAATAGGCCTTTCATCGAGCTTGTTTTTTAACAAATTGAAGTTCTGATCTACTTCCTTTGTCCACTTAAATGTTTGGTTGCTTTATTTTATTTTTTCTACTATCCTTTCACGTATCTTACTAAAAATTATTATAAAATTGCTATAATAACTTGCAAGACCATGAAAACTTCTTACCTCAAACATGCTTCTTGATGTTGGCCAATTTAGAATTGCTTGGATCTTTTCTGGGTCCATCTTCAAACCTTCTTTTGAAACTACAAAACCAAATTAGATGAGCTCCTTCTTCATGAAACTTCACTTCTTCAAATTTATTAGCAGTTTCTCTTTCTATAAAATATTAAAACTACCTTAATATGCTCAAATGATCTTTCTACTCCGACTGAAAACCAAAATCTCATCAAGATAAAATATCACAAGTTTTCCATCATTTTCCTTCAAGACATCATTCATTAGTCTCATAAATGTACTAGGTGCATTAGTGATCCAAAAAGGCATCACTAACCATTCATACAATCCATTGTTTGTCTTGAATGCAGTCTTCCATTCATCCCCCTCTATAATCCTTATTTGATGATAACCACTCTCTAGATATATTTTAGTAGAATAATTTGATCCACTAAAACAATCCATTAAATCATCCACACATGGTAGGGGAAATCGATACCTGATAATGATCCAGTACGCATGCACCATTCACCGCTTTTCTTTGGACTGAGCACTGTTGGTACAATACATGGACTAAGGATTTTTATTATCAGCCCTTTATTGAAAAATGCCTGCACGTGTCTTCCAACTTCGTCATTCTCCTGAGGAATTAACCTATATGATTCTTTGTTTGGTAAACTTGCACTAGGTATTAAATCTATGTGATGACTAAAATTCTGATTGGTGGAAATAAACATGGTAATTCATCAAAAATAATATGAGCATATTCATCTAGTATATTTTTAATTTCTACAGGCAGATTTTCAAAATTGATAGAAGTCAAAATTACCTTGGGTTCACCCACAAGAGAAAAATGTATTTCTTCCTCTTTTTCAACTTCTTGCAGCAATTCATTTCCACTCATCAGCATAACAATGTTTTCAGGTTCTTCTTTGTCTTCTTCACTCTTCAAAGGAAACAATGTGTGCTTCCTCCCATCCTTCTCTAAGGTATAGGTGTTCCTTATGCCATCATGAATGGATTTCCTATCAAACTTCTAGGGTCTTCCCAAAAATATATGGCAGATGCCCATCAGCATCACATCACACAGTATGACATCTCTATATGTACCAATATGGATCTCCACTCTACACTGTTATTTCACCAAAGGCTGATGTCCTTTTTGTATCCATCACACTTTGTAAGGAGTAGGGTGTACCATCCTAACCAACACAAAATTTTCAAAAATATTTGTAGAAACAGGATTATCATTGCTTCCACTGTCAATCTCAACCTTGTGACATTTTTATTTAGACTTACATAGATTCCTGAATAAGATCTTCCTTTGAGATAGATCATTTCTTCCTTATTTTCCTTAAGAAATACTCTTTTTAATAATAAGGACTCTCCTGCCTCAGGTGGTTCTTCTTTCCCCGTGACCTGGGGTTTTTCTTCCTTTTCCTTAGCTACATTCACATTCCAATGATTTTCTGGTTTATTATGATGATAGTCCCATTATCCGTGTTCCCATTATCCACATTTGTAATGTCAAATTCAACTTACTCAGCCTTTAACTTTGGGTACAAATCTTCCTCTACCGGAGTCTCCTCTTTGTGTCAGTCTGCTACTCAAACCTCCTTCTTCACTCTTTAAATGATGAAACGTGGGTTTGAAAGCTTCTCTTCCTCTTGCTAGAATTTTACCTCTATTCTCCTAACTTTTCCTTCCAGCATTTTCCACTATGCCTTCAAATATTCTTGATAGGAATCTTCAATTATCTTCAGACTCAATAGAATTATTTAATACTATATGTCATATCGCAATCCATTTACATACCGAGCTACCTTCTCTACATCATCTTCAACATGTCCTGCTCTAATGCTCAACTTGTAAAACTCCTTTGTGTACTCTTTGAGAGTCATTCCCTTCTACTTCAAGTTCTATAATTGTCTGAAAATATTTAATTGGTAATATTTCCACGTGAATTTAATTTTCAATTTACTTACCATTGTATCCCATTTCTTGACCTTGGGCTTTCCTTTTATTTATGTAGATGTTCGTAATTCATCCCACTAGATAGTTTCATGGTCCTTCAATCCGGTAGCGACAAATTTCACTTTCCTTTTATCATTGACCTCCTTAAAGTCAAAATACTTATCTAATGAACTGATCCAGTAAATTAGCTCTTCCACTTTATTATTTCCTTCATACACAGGTATTTCCACCTGTGGTCTTCCACTTGCTTTGACCAAAATTTTGAGAACTTTGTTGTTTCGTTCTCTTCGTCTTCTTCTTCTTCTGACGGTTCCTCTGTAGCACTAGTATCTCCTTCATCAGGTTCTCTCCTCTGAGCAGTTTCCATTGTCTCCATCCTTGCATGAAGGTTTTCAATCTCTTCCAACAGAATTTCATTAGCTATAGGTCTTCCTCAACCTATTCCAGCTGCTCTTCTGGGTGGCATGTTTGTTGAAGTAGAGATTAATCTCTGTCCACTTTGATACCAAAAATGACACACAAATGCTCACTATTCAACTCCACACAAAAATATGTATCAAATTTACTTTAAAACCCCCCAAAAAATAATTAATACTATATCGTAATTCGAAAAATTTATTTAAATATCACATATTTTCTGACTTCGCAGATTGGAGATTATGTGATATCGTAGATCAGAAATTTTATGATTTTTTAAATAGAAAATTATAAGGTTTCAAAAGTATCAATTTATATGAAATCGCGGATCACAGATCATGATTTATAACATATAACAGATCTCTAATCGCTCCTCATCACATGCGCGTTGCTATCTTATCAAATATAAGTTAACTTTTTCGATTGCGATGTGTGCTATGTTAAATTATTGCAATGCGATATGCTCACTATATCTAGCAATTGTGATGCGATATAAAAATTTTGGTTTTCAACCAAATTGTGATACAGGAACATTGTGATATGCGCAATGATATTTTCCTATTTATTTGAAGTGTTTAAGCCTGAATATTCACGCTCTGAGGCATTTAAAAGATTTAAAATTTATTTCTGGAACTATGACAGTATAAAACAATACAACTATTCAACACAGAATAATGGCTCTTCCACACATGATATTTATCAATTTTAAAAGGAGAAAAACCCAAACAAATTAACACGAGAAATATTGACCTTTGCACATCCACTCACTTTCAAATTAAAATACTCAAAAATTTAAAATAGGTTCTTGTACTCGCCCTTCATGGCTTGATTACAATAATTTTTTTTTTTTTTTCCTCTACTCTCTCTGTCTCTTTGTCAGTCTCCTTATTCTATCTCTTCATCTCTATCTCTAAAAAAAATGTGTTTTTTTCTCCTTTCTAAATGCGACTAACTATTTTTATCTCTTCAAAACACTTAATCCATATTCAATAGGTCTAATACACACCTATATTAACAATATTATCTTTTCTTTCTAATTTAGAAATATACTATCTTTTACAATAAATGATAGTAAAATTAAATTCAAGAGATCCAACCCTCTACACTACGTGATGATTTGACCACTATGTTCGATAAAGTTTATCTCGGTTGATATTCCTGCATCAACCTCCACAATGGCTAAAATGTTTTCAAGTAAGAATACCATGCCCTTTCAGCCTGTCAAGAAATTAGTCAACAATCCATTTAAAGGTAAAATCCTATCTCATGGATTCTTTTAATTTTTTATATTTCTTTTTTTATAAATATTGGGTTGGATTCCTTTTATTTTTATTTATTTTTAATGTATTCCATGAACATGATATGAGATTTATGAATTCTTAAACAAATCCATTGGAAAAAACCCCGAAACAAAGAAAAATATAAATAGATACAAGGTATTATGATAACATCACTATATTTTTGCAATTACATAAAACGAGTTTCTTTACCAATGCAAGGTTTTTCAAGTAGTAGTTGGAGGGTGGGCGGAGAGTGTTGAGGTTATAAGGAGTTACTTGCTCGGGGTTGTTTCCAATTGACATAATATGCAAATTTTTGGTGTATGGAGTGATTTAGGTTTACTGGTGAAATTGAAAGGAGTAAGAAGGCATCAAATGGGTTATTTTCATTACTTTAACTCATGAGAAGCATATTATTACTTCTCCAAAATAATACAACCAGGGGACAAGAAGAACGGTCACGATTAATTTTGCCGCAACGCGGAACCAGATGATAATGTTCAACCAACAAATACTTCTCAAACTTTACAGTCATCATAATAACGGTAAAATTGTTGATTAATTTTGCAGCATAAGCCATGCAATACCCTGAGGCAGTTCTGCATACTTTCCAGAAACCTTCAACCAGTTAACTTCACTTTCATCAATTCTTCTGCTCGCTGATGAGCGGTATCAACGCATCCATACGCGTTTTCAGGTCAACGCGCAGATATTTGCTGAACCACGCAGAAAGCGCAGCAGGCATGACCGCTGAATCTCCGGTTACTTTTTGCTGTGATGCAGATGTGATGTCATGCGGTTAATGGTTGCCACCGAAATGCAGCAGCATAAACGTGAAAGAAATGCCTGTTCACAACCCGCGTCTCCTGCCAACCTTAAAAATGAATACCGGTCAGCATTGCGTTCACCAACTGGTTAATTCAGCGATAGCGACCGCCAATACGGAGCAAACATCCAGAGAAGAAAAAGGCTCTACTTATGGTGATGAAACTGTTCGAAGAGGAACATGTCATATTTTTAAAATTACCTTAAAACGGTATATATGTTTATTTACCAAAGGTATATATTATGGTGGTACGGTTTAAAAAGAACAGGAAGAACTTCTTTTTTATACAAATACAAGAATATACGTAATAAAATGTAAATTATTAGAAATATTTCATGTATCATTTAAAAAATGAAATACAACTTTCCTCATAGGAAAAATTTATTAGCTAACATGTCACCACATTTCTAAAAATATGTAGAGATGTTACAATCAATTCACAATCTAGAGTGAAAGTTAAATTAAGTTTATAGAGTGTTAGTTAAATTAAGGTGAATGAGAATAAATTATTTCTTCTCGCTCTCTCTCTCACTCATACACACACACACACCTCTCTCTACGTAAGTAAAGACCAAGTTAGATACCAATAATTCTGATAATAATAATTTAAATACTTCTTCTTCTTTTATTATATCACTCGCATAGTAGAATACTGGGTGGAAAGAAGAGAGACAATTTCTTCTTCTCGTTATTGAAAGATGATATTTCACCTACAATGTTTAATAGATGAAAATTAACTCAAAATATAGAGTGTTAGTTAAATTAAGGTGACTGAGACTAAATAATTATCACCACAATTCTAAAAATGTATATAGATGTAATTTAAATTCAAAATCTAGAGTGTTAGTTAAATTAAGTTGAATGAGACTAAACTATTCCTTCCCTTTGAACCAAAATTTGTTCAGTTTTTTTATGGATGATTTATAGTAACCTCCATGACACACTTTATTATTAGAGCTAAGAGTTCTTAATTAATTTGTTATATTATGAATAGAGCCTTCTAGTTTCCATTATAACATCTAAAGATATTCCTTGGATGCAGGTGAAAGAACTGGCATGCTTGACAATCACATCCCACACTCATAGGGAGCCAGATATCCTCTACACAAAGCCTCACCTGCTACAGATCCTCAAATCGTTAGCCACTCGCATGAGACTCACTGAATCAGAAATGATGGCAAGAGGATGGGAACTATGTCACCATGTCGAGAGCATCACCTCACATCTATCACCATAAATTATCACCATGATTAATTTATATTGCAGCCATCCCCCCTCCCTCGAGCCTGCTCAAGTGATCAATAATAACACGTAGATGTGTGTGAATCCTAATCATTTCTATCCTTCTCACACACACCCCAGCCCCTTTTAAAATATGTGCTTGTAGCACCTTTCAATACATAGTCTGTTATCTATGACTTTTTCCTCTTTAACACTGATCCACAATCCCAGGCGTACAGTGGCAGATGTGGAGGAAGTTGCTCCATAGGCTCCTAATTTCCCCATTGAGGAGGAGGTCCCCAACAGTGATGATGAAGACAAAAATTGAAGCTTGCGCAGCTGCATAGTTCTCCCAAGTGTTTTTGTCAAGGTTGCCATCAGTGCCTTTTTGCAAACATTTACTTTGTGCTACTTAGACATGCCAGCACTACTGCGCATAATGTAATTTTATGTTTTAAGTTTTTTGAGACAAATTTCCTCCCCTGAGGCAGCCTAGAAACCTTGTAACAAAGGTTGGGATTGGCTAAGCATAGCTTTCCAACCCAGCCTATATCATATGTAGCTTGTATGTTTTCAAATTAATAGAATAACATAACTTACAAAAAAAAAAAGAATATCTAAAGGTTTTGGTTATTCTTACTCGCGAAATAATCAAAAAATAGCATATATATTGTGAGCCACAGATGCAAGGTATTTTTTTAGGCACAAAACTAGACAATGAAAGTCCCTAGGATAGAAATGGTAAGCTTGAAATTTGTGATGCAACACAAATGCACCAATTATGATGATCTAGAATTAAGAAGTGTGGTATGCATAAGATCTTAATATTACAGCAGTATGAGATATGCTTTTCCTTTACTCATGGAAAACCAAAATTGGATTTTCTTTGATAAGATGTAACTAATCATGCATAATGATCATATGATGCAATTGGCTATATATATTTCCTTACTGCTAAGATTGAAGGAGGAAAGCACTTCAAGATTATATGAGTCTCTTAGCATGCCACTAATGTATAGTTACTTTGTAACCACACCTTTGAAGGCAATGAAAAATAAAGGAAAAGTTACATAAATAATTCAAGAGCTTTATATGAACTAGGAAATATTTTGAAGAGGGATTTCCTAGATTTTATTAGTTGTTTCATTGATTATTTTAACTTCCTTCTTGGAATCCATGATAATTGGTGGACGTTATGTGTTAAACAAGACTTTTTTAAAGACATGGAACTCAAATATTCTAGCATTCAGGCATGGTTAATATTAAATAAATCATTCATCTTATTTATATAGTGTAATAGCCACTACGATCAATGCACACTCAAGAAATGATAATAGGAAAAGCCATCATTTTCCTGACTGTAAAATGGAGAGTTACTTCAACCCTACTTGGTAATGCTCTTCAAAAATATGGTATCCCGATATAAGCTCCTTTGTTCCCGACCAAAAACTGTAATAATAGCATATGTATAATCTTATTTTAGAAATCCTACCAACTTGGCTCCCAAGGATCTACAAAGAAACATTCCAAACCGGGCTGGAATATCTACAACAACCACATCCATCACAATACTCCTGGCTGGAATATGAGCCAATGAAATTGCCAGATATTTAATAGGCCCACACATTTGACCTTTTTTGAATCAAAATAATAAAGGTTTTTATAAGGTTTTTTAAATTTCAAATTAAGATGCTACATAACTGAAAGGGGCATTAAATTATGAGAGGCCCATGAATCCAACATTCAATTATGCAGAATGAATGTATACATGAGAAGAGAAATATAAAAAGGAGGTGTTTAAGAATCATGTTCTTCTACATGAGGCCCAAACATTACCATTGGAATATCTTCCTGCAAATTAACTACATCAGCTAGGTGATTATCTTGAGACATATTTATAAAATCAGAGAATTGATTTTTATAATATGGTGTTTTCACTAACTCAGCTAATGGAATTGGAATTTTAATTTTTTCCAATTCTTTTAAAAATATAAAACAATGGACCTCATTGACAATTTTTATTTCTCTTTTTTAATTGGACTTTTGTTTTGGATGATTTGGTGGGATGACAATAGGCTACTGAAAATATATGTGCAACACCCCCGTGTCTTTCTTACATTTTAAACTTTCACCTTGTTGAACTTTGACTATTGGGACTGTATTCAATGGTTGTATAAATTTTTCATTTTATCTGGATATTGTTGTTGGAAATCTTGATTTTATTGATTCTCTAAATTATCTTGAGTTTTTAATATCTTCCTCGATCTGAGATCATATTTTTTATGCAATTCTGCTTGCATAAAATCTATGAATTTCTTACAACTCTCTTCAATTTCTTCATTATCCTGAGCTACTTTGGATTCAAAATTTTAATCTCCATTCATTACTATTTCTCCTTATTCTTCATATAGGGTAGAAATTTTGATTTCCTGTTCTTTAAGAGCTTATTCCACTACCTCCTCTGGTTCATACTCAATATAGAAATGTTGTTATATCTGACCTTGATCATTTCTCCTGAACCAAGGATTAAAATTTCAATTTTGTCCTTATTGAATTTTCCTCTGAGGATTTTTATTTTCCATTTATAGTTTCATAGGATTATTTGACATATTTCTAATTACCTTATTCATATCATCAACCTTATGTTCATTATAATGTTTAGGCTGACTACAAACCATCAATTCTTCTTGTTTTCAGTGTGATCCTTTGATTTGATATTTCATGCAGTGAATAAGTTTGCTTATATTTCAAATTCATCGATCTGAATTTGGTCCAAAATAAGGGATATCCTATTCCTCAAAGTGAAACCAAAGTCAGATTCAGAAGCTCCGGCAAACACCAATTTCACTCTTGCATGTCGTGGTTGTATTTCTGCAAGCATATTGTTATATAATTTACTAAATATTTTAATAAATTCAGTCACATATTATTATGATTTTATTTTAATTTCATCAAACTGAGTTAGAAAAATAATTGTGATCTTTCTTTTCCCCCATATTTTCCTAAATGCATTTTCCAATTCCTCCCAAGTATTTATAGAATTAGCAGGAAGTCTTTTGAACCAATTTCTTGCTTCTCTATCCAGTGACTCCACAAAGAGTCTCATTACCAAATCAAGATATTGAACATTTAAATTTATAGAAAAAGTAAAAAAATGTGGAACATTATTTTCTAATGTTACTTCATATTCCATTGTAAATATCGGTAACAATTTTAAATAACCTCGAGGTAAGAAAATTTAGTTGTGCATATTTGTTTAAAATAAAAGTTGAAATCACCATGTTTTGATTTTGAAGATGAACATGAGAACCTCATTCCAAAAATACAAATTTTTGTGGTTGAATAACAAAAACAAATATTGACTAACTAACAACAGAGACAATCTGACAAAAAATGACAAATCAATTATTTTTATTTCTTCAATTTTAGGAAAATAAAAAGACACATATTCAAGATATTCTTCTTCAAGTGAAAGTTCTGGAAAAATACCCTGAGAGGAAAACAATATTTCTTGAGGAAATTCAATATTCCTAACAACTTCTTGTGAATGACATATTTTGGATATTAAGAGACAAAAATTATATTAGGGGCTAATAAGGTAGGGTTTGGAGTTATTAGCGATTTTTATTTCTAAAATCTCTGAGAAAATAATCTCTATGGCTCATAAAGGACTAGAGAATTTGTTTTTGAGGTGTCAGACCTTGTGTGAGGCCTTCTAGGAGTGAATACTACTTTTATTAGTGTCATACTCAGCCTAGATGTTCTGTTTTCTCACCAAACAAAGAAATGAAAAACAAGAGGAACCGAGGGAAAATGGAAATAAGTCTTTGTTCCTTAGGAATGGCGTAAAAAAAAATTGTACCTTGGAAGACAACCTATGGCTGAGGAGACGTTAGTGCCCAAGATATTTATTAAAAATTGCAGGAAAATAAATTTGTTGTTCCATTATTTTAAAACCCCAGAAATATTAATTTTATATGAAATTCTTCCAAATTTTCTATGAGAAAAAATAATATTTCAATGTTCCCTTCTAGTGTTGGATATGATTTTAAGGGTAGTGCATTGAGAAAATAAGATGAAAATATATAAAAGATAAGCTACTTAGAGTATAATATCTTGTCTATAACATTAGTAGAAATATGGAATTACGAGGAAATGGAATCCAGAAATAAGAGTTCATAATTATGGTTCCTTTAACTTTAACTTACAAAAATGAAGGTTTGAAAAACTGTAATGATAAAGATGAGAAAATTTATTACTCTCTTTTATAGAAGGAAAACATTAATATGAAAAGGTAGCATGAAACACATATTATACACAATTTTATCGTTACAAAGGGTATTTACCATGGGATTAGCCCATAATATTGAGTGCAGTAATGACTATTTGATACTATCCAGGAATACCATCAGCACTAATGTGGTTTTGGCTCATGCTATTGGCTAAGGCTAAAACTATATAAGGAGTTGTAGATCAAAGTGATAAGCATGCATGAGTGAGGCAAATGAATGAATACTTAAATATGAAATATATTTGCATGGTATAGGCTAAACTTGATTGGTAGATATGAAATAATGATGCACTAATTAATACAATGATGGATCGGGATCATTAGACCTAAAATGAAAATGTATTTGCATGATCTATTTATGAGTTATTTATATCTATGGTCTGGCGCATTTTTTTCCAGTGAAGGTCATGGTCTGAGTATATTTGAAGTTTTGAATTGTTGTGAAGTCATGAATTATTCGCAGATCTGTACAAGAGCTTGACACATGGAAAGTGCATATACAAGCGGGTTCTGCAAAGTTGTGTATATATTTTGAAGTATGTTAAGCTCTATATGCGAGTTTAGTTTTGGATAAATGCATACATATGTGGAAAATACTTATGAAATGTGTGTATGAAATTCATGGTTTCATTGGAGAATATCTTTGATTAATGTTGATGTGTTACTTATGTCTGTCAATGAAATATTCATATAGATCTGGGTTGTTTGATTATTGTTAATGCTGCTAATTGATCGTGGTTATAAGGTCAGTGATTGGTTTCTTGATTGGTGATTCAATGATTGGTTGATTGATTTGGTACAGTTTCATGTTTCAATTCTTATGCATGGTATTAGGCTTAAATAAGTGTAGTTAGTCTAGTCTAAAAATATGATGAAAAGAGGCCTACAAGTTCTGATATATTGAAGAAGATAAATATAGTGTGAAAATTCATGAAACATGGTCCACACTGGTGTTGAGGATTGGAGCCTTCAATGAGGGGTTTGTAGCTCCCTTCCAGTGGGTAAACGAGATCAGGGGGTTAGAGTTCCCTTCCAGTTGGAATTGGAGAATGAGAGAAGGTTGTTGGCTTTTGCAGGTGTGTGCCTATGTGCTGTTATGAGTCTACACTAGTAAAATATTGTAATTATTTTTCTATATAATAAATGTTGAAGACATATATGACAACAACCGTGGTTTCCTCCAACATTGGGTTTGCACCTTAAATATTGGTGTTCATATGTTTTTCTTATGTGTGATGGTTTAATTCATTCTTACTTCATATGTTTACTACTTACTAAACTTTTTATGAATCAATGATACACTAGTCTAAGTCAAGTTACTGAAGATTTATCTAAATTGTAAGTTTACTGGTCATATGCTAGTTTACTTATTTATAGTAGTGAACATATGCTAGTTGGATTAAGTAAAGTCACATACAGAATTAAGGAAAGAAAAAAAAGAATAATTTTTGTGAGTTTTAAATATTGATTACCCTCCCCCCACCCGCCCCTCTCTTAGTCCCAACAATAATTTTTATACAAAATTACAAAAGGGGCAGTTAAGAAACTGTCAACTATGAAAAAATTTCAACTAACTAAACTATTCTCAAAACAAATTATTCTTATAAACATTACATTATTGATGAAAATGAAAACAAAATACATTAATAAATAATTTTCCAAAAAAAAATTCAAAAAGGTTGTTGCAATAACAGGTGGAATTAATTCACTGAGTTTGCTGAGACTCTCATGTAGTCGAGGGTCCAACTTTTGCACTTTTTGTTGTAGGTGACTTCTACACTTTTCCTTGTCTTCAAGTTTCGTTATCTACATTTTGGCTCTCGAAAAATATGGCATGTGACATTCTAAAATTGGTGATCATTTTGTGTGTTGTCTTGTAAACAAAGAAGGTTCTCCTTAATCACAATAATTGAAAATACATGTTCAAGTAGTTCACAATATTTGTCCCCTTGAGAGCTTATATCTTCTCATGTGAAGATCTAATATTTATCTTGGTTTCTGCAAGCAAAGTTTCATATGTGTCCGAAGGAACTAAATTCCCATTTTTATCCTAGTATGAAGGCATACCTACCCTAGTTATTTAATCAAAGCCATTATTGAACTTAATAACAACACCTTTGACCTCTTCCAAATTTGTCTCGGTTGTCTTCTGGCACATATTTTTCAAAATAATTTTGTTAGTTTTATATTAAATTTTTAATTCCCTTAGCTCCAGTGATTATTTTCAGTTAAGGAAATCAATCGTATTCTTGGCAAACTGGGCATGCTACTGAAGCTTTTTCTTCTTGGAATAAATTACACCTTACATGTCTCTTACAATAGCCTTATCTTAAACAATTATATACAAAGTTCCTCGAACATTCCTGATTGTATGGATGATTTTATTCTAGGTGATATCTCTCACTTGAATAAGGGATATGTTTCCCTTCACCTTCTCCTTCAGTTCTTTGATTTCCTGAAAAGAAATCTGAAATCATTCCTATACTTTGTTGAATTATCCTGGGACATGGCCTATTCTATTTCAGTCACCTTTATAATTTTAAGATAATCATCATAATTTATTTTAACATTATTCATTTAAATTTATGAATACTAGCCAATAAAAAAATTCTGGGAAAACATTTGTTTGACGGATAATTGCAGGTACAATACCAAACCTAATCATTGCATCATATATGGGAGAGTTTTCATGATTGAGTAGGATATGCTGGTGCATGTCTATGAAGTTCAGAGAGAAAATTAGGTAGAAGAGATCCCTTTGAGTGTAGATTAAGGGAATATGAGAGGGCGACGTTGTTATAACGGTTTTCTTGGAAAGTTTGAAAGTTAGGACAAAGGAGATGATGTGTAAATACCTAGTAACTGTGGTTGATGTTGACTAGAGCTTTGAATTGTACAATTTGAATCCATGGAGGAAGAGTAAAAATACAATGGTAAAATTAAATGAACAAGAGTAATGTGATTTATGGGGAAAACATGAAAATGGCCCGAAAACAAGCATAAACATATGCATGGGGTGTACGTGAAGCGATGACAAGATGTGTTGAAGTGATGGGGTGACTGGATGGTGAGCTGGAATATAAACAATAGTGACAGGGTGGTGATGGGGTGGCGAAAAAACAATAATATAACTTGTCGAGGTATTATGGGGGAATACTCTAGTACAGAGGATATTATATAGAGTCCCTACGTAAAGAATCTCGACCATTGAATTGTGGTTATGTTGTACGGTACAACAACCCCCCATTTTTAACTTGTTCACTCCAAATAATGGGGACCCTTTCTATAAAATTTTGGCTAAGTACCTTTTAAGCTTTTTTATTAAATTAATTACGTCATGATTTTATTGATTTTTCATCTTGTTTATATTTTTGTTTTGATTGCTTGGTTGAAATCAATTTTTTATAAGCTTCCTGTTGACGCTTGTTTCACCTCATTTAGTCAACTAGTTTGTAAATAGCACTCCTTTGAAGTCTAACCAACTATGTCGCCTAAGTTAAAAAATGCGTAGAATGTACAATATTTAATTTTTGTAATTAAATTAGTTCAATAATTCATTTAGTTTGAATATTAACCCCTAGTTAGTTATTACTAACAATTTTTATTTTTACTTATACAGCGAAATCATAAAGCATCGGGATTCCGGTCATTTATTCCAATTTTCCAATTTTTAAATAAATTACTAATCTCAAAAAAATCTAAAATTTCGAAGTGGCTGTAGTTCATTTTTATCAAAGTGGTTGTAGTTTAGATAAGAAAATATACTTTAGATAAATTCATAATCTAATTTAACATCATTAAAATGAAAAAAAAAAACCAAAAAAAAAAAACTAATATTCTATATTCAATTTTAAATTAATTAAATTAATTAATATTTAAAATATAATTAATTTAATTAAATTAAATTTTCTATAAAAAAAATATAAAAAATAGAAATAAAATTAATCGAAACATCGCATCGGGAAATTTCAATCGTCACATCCTTTTAAAAAATCCCGATGGGATGAGTTATGAAACGTATTTGTTTTATTCCGATGCGATGAGTTTATTCCGATGCGAGTTGCATTTTTTTTATTCCGATGCGATGAGTTTATGCCGATGCGATGAGTCGCATTTGTTTTATTCCGATGCGATGAGTTTATGCCAATGCGATGAGTTGTTAACCCCGATGCGATGAGTTGTTACTACTATTAACGATAGTGTTAGGTAATATGCATTAGTGATAGGTAGGTTAGTTTTAGTGTTGTTTTAATGTTTATAAATATTAGTGTTAGTGGAAGATAATGATGGTTTTAAGTTTGTCTAGTTTAGTGTTAGTTTAGATTAAATTAATTAATATGTAAAATATAATTAATTTAATCATCAATAATTATTAATTATATTAGTTAGTTAGATTAATATTAATAATTAGTTTAGTTTATAATTAACAATTAAATTAAGATTTATTATTATATAATTATAATCTAATTTAGGATTAGAATTTTAACCAAAATTCTATTTTTTTAGCCCACCAACTGAATTTCTAGATTTATATCAGATTTGACTTATCAACTTTGGAGGCTCATAGATTGTGTTTTACTTGGCCAAATGAGGCCCAGGATGGCTCATTGGAAAGAGAAAATCAAGGAGAACATTTCTGAGGAGGTTTCACTAACAGATTTGGTCATTGATTAGATAAAAAATGAGGCAGAAGATCAAGCTCTGAATTTCTAAAATGAAATCAATTTTCTGAGTTTTCTTTTCTTCATTTTCATTTGCTCAGCCTCTTCTAATTAAAGATTCATGCATCAATAATATCATTGGTTAATTAAAATCATTATGAGCATCAATAAGAAGCTCAAATTTATTTTTTATTTATTTAAATAAAATTTTATTGGATTTGTTTTAAATGCTAGAAATAATATTTTGATTTTATTGTTGCATCTTGATTCATTTTAATTTCTTTTTTGTAGGAAAAAAAATAGAAGAGATATGGAGAAAAGATCTCAATCAATGAGAAAGCTCCAGCAATTAAACATTGGAATTTTTGAGAAAGTAAAATTGGATTGTGCATATTTTCCTTCAACAAACTCTCTTCTTAAAATACTTTTGGAAATATTATCAATTGCAAATTGAAAAATGTAAAAAGGGTTGCTCTCGTCTGCAATTATAGACTTCTAAAAGCATTTCTGTTATATGAATTTAGAGTTGTAGAAGGGAGGAGAGAAAATTTCATATCTAAACATTATTGAGGGTTTTTTTCTTTATATCTTGAATTAGGTATGATGGACAGAGTTTGCATTTCTGCAGCTCTAGTTTTGAATGCAGAAATTCAAGTAATGTAAAGTACTATTAGAAACTAGGATCAGAGAAGCGGATTCAATTAATTGGTATTTTTGGCATTTTTGTATCAAATACTAGTTTCAATTTTATGACAATAAAATTGTTGTTTTATTTTATTCATGTTTATGCATTTCTGTTGATATGGATAATTTGTCGGAAATTGTTATGTATCTTTGCTCTTATGAATTAAATTTTGATTTCTGAGTTACATTTTACTCAGAAATCTGTCTTGTAAAAATGATTTATAAAATAGTAATGTGTTGCGAATTTCTTCCACATATTATTGTTTAATTATTGGTTTGCCTGATTTGACAATTGATATCATTTTTGTGAATTTCTTCCGGAGTGTTGTTGATTTATTATTTCAGTTAAATGGTCTTAATAGGATGTGTTTTGGTATTTATAAATGTGAGCTGAATTGAATTTCTTCATTAGCTTGACATTAATCTAAAGCCAGACATATTTAAATTCTCATTATTTAATTATCTTGCTCTTAGTTGGGTTAGATCTGTATCTACCTAATTGAGATAGGATTTAGATTAGTTTATTTTGCTTGCATTATAGAATAAGTTTGCATTTAGATTAAGCTCTACATTCTTTTAAGTCCTCTTCTCAAAGAGGCAAAATCTTAGTTGTGGTTTAGCTTAACCCAAATCAGCTTAAGGGTTATTCTCTTGCCCAATCAGCAAGAAGAATCGATCTGATATCCTTGTCTATTGGTAGTTAATGATACATCATAAACCAATAGCGATAGGGAAAAGGTAACTGGACCTAGCCAGACCAGTCGGAGCCGTTATCATAAACGGAAAAGGAGCTGTATTAAGGTCCAGACCGAGTGGTTATCCCCCAATGTTGTTGCAATGATTTTCGAGGCTTAAACATTTTTGGCGCTAGAAGGAGGGCCTAAAACTTGTTTTACTTTGGAGTATTTGAATTCTAACATTTCATTTTTATTATGATGGCTCCTCTTAAACTTCCAATTTGGAGTTGTATACATGGACGTGCATCTTCCATTACTCCACCCGAAGTAGTAAGACAGTTGTCTCAGGTAAAATTTAATGGTAAGAAAAATTCTTCTGCTTTTAATCATGTCTTTCAATTTATTCAAAATGTTTCAAATTATGATTTTCAAGGAATTGATGAAGGAATTTTATGCAGAATTTTTACTCTCACATTTGCAGCAAAAGATAGAAACTGGTGTAGAAATCTTCCGGTTGCCTCAATTCACATTTGGAATCAATTTGTTACACTTTTCATTTGTAAATTTGACAGATACAATTGTTTAAGATTTAAAGTTGAAGATAAACCTACGGAAGAAGAATCACTAGATTGGTTTGAAAATATTTTCTCTCTTCCTCCCATTCCCAATCCATATGAAATTAGTTCAAGCTTTATTCCATCCCCTTCTGACATAAATGAGAATTCCAATATCGATGTGTAAATAAATTATGATGAAGTGGTCTCACAAATCTTGGAAAATATTTCTATCCAAATGAAAGAAGACAATAGAAGCAATTTTGGAGAAAAATCTTCCTTGAAATCTGAAAATTCCTCTGAATTAAATTCAGAAAATCATATCGCAAATAAACACGTGAAAGAAGAAATCAAAGTGAATAATAAAACACAAGTTGCTGTACAAATTTCTGAATTTTTTCATGATGAACAAATACTGAAAACAGAGTATAAAAGTAACCTTCTTCAAGAAAGTATGAGTATACAAAGGAATGATTTCGAATCTGAAATTTATAGTGAACAGAGCGCACAAGATTTCTCGAACAGAGAAAATTTTGAATTCATTATTTCTGATTCTCATTTTTCCCTTTATCCTGATATTTTTAATGTTGGTAATTTCTCCCCTCTTAATATTCATGATATTTTAGAAAATAAAGAGGATGATCTAAATGAATTACCAATAAGTTTTTATCAAGATAGAGAAACAATTATTGATCATTCTTTTGCCATTAATGAACATGAATTTTTTATTCCACCTTGTTTCGATATATTGGACGAGATCAAAGGGAATTCTAAAGAATATTATGAAGTCATTTATGATGATTATTTTGACATCAAGGATGTTGATTTCTATTCTTCTCAAGAAAATCCTTATGATAAAATTCAGAAAACATCTGAGAATGAGGAACATTTCAATTTAGAAATTATTCCAACCAATCCTCATTTTGGAGCAACAAATTATCTTCATGATTTCACCATTGAAGAAAACATTCCAATTTATGATTCATATCATGATCAAACTCCCATTCCTGCTCTAAATCATAATCCTCTTTCTAATTCACAAGTTGGAATTTGCAATTATTCAAATTCCATTATTCTCGCCAATCCTTGTGAAAAATAAATTGTTTCAAAACAATTCCGATTGTGCTGTAATATTAGGGATTTCATTTTGTTTTTTCTTTGATACTTATTTTGTTCAAATTTAGATTTATTTTCTGATTTTAGTTTTCAAATTTTTCGCACTTTACGCTGGCATATTGAGCACTTTAACAGTAAACACTCAATTTATGCATTACCCTATTGGGAAATTGAAGTTTCATATTATAAGCATGAACATCAAAAGTTATTGATATTTCAGTCAATGCTAATGTTTTATCAAAAGCTTCTATCTTCCCAAAGGAAGTGTCAACAAGAGAATGTATTTTTACAATATAGCGAGCAATCTAATCCAATTAATAATTTTGCATTATATTTGACAAATTTCCATCCATTTTTCATTAACTCATTTGAAAATTGTTTGGAAAGTTTTCGTTCATGGAAGATTGTTAATAGTTTAACACTTACACATAACACTAACAATTTTTTTCAAGCCTATGAATTTAAAAGATCATATCCACAATCTGGCTTGTCATCTCCTCTTTTAAACATTTTCCAATCATTAATGGAAACCCATCCATATTTTTATGATCTAATTAGAATTCAGTTGGAAAAGAAATTTAAAAATAAGGAGATTGTAAATATGCTGTTAATAATAATTGTACATTATGATTACAAATTTAATTTTCTTAGCTCAATTAGATTTGTATTTTTATTACTAACATTTGAACTGTAGATATATGCAGGAATTAAAATGAGAGAGTGGTTACATTGGAAATATGACTATACTTAGACATTTTCATGTATATGGTTAGAATAGAAGTAGAATTAATTTAGTTAGTTTGTTTTATATAGTTAATTTATTGTTAATAGTTATGAAAATAAAAAATAAAGTGAGAAATCAACCCTTCTCATATCATATACATGTTCAGGGAAATATTTGCCTCTTATCAGAAAATTTCTAATTCTTGCTTCCCATTTTTAAATCAAAATTTACAGTAGCAATATCTCTGCTCTACTTATTTTGAAAAACGGCTTGACTAAATTCAATTGAAGTTGCACTTGGCACCAATCACCTCAAACCCAATTTTCTCTATTTTGAAATATCCTTATATGATTTTCTTCTAAAATTTATTTGTTAAAAGGTTTTTCAGAATATAAAACTTCATGATCTCACTATCCCATCAAAGATATGACTGTCTATTATAAGCTTAATTCCAATTTAATCATTATTATTCAGTCTAACCTTTCGTTATGATCACATGAATTTCATATTATCTTCTTCGAAATTTGTTAAAATGACCTTAAGGGTGTCCATTTTGCTGTGTGCACACACTCAAATATGCGTTGATATTTTTCTACAATTAGTGGCTTCATCCCATCCTGATCTGTAGTTTATTATCTGATGCCACAATACGCCTCATATTTATTTACTAGAGGAATTTTTAAATAGTCACTATAACAATACAGATTTTTCTCAAGTTCATTCGGAATGAGCAGAGGAAATAACTTGTTGTTGCAATTCAAAGAGAAGCCTATTTTCATATTTATTTATGGTGAATTTTATGAGTTTCAGATTTCTTGAACATGAATAAACAGATTTTATTTAGGCTAATTTCATACTCCAGTTTAGAATAAATAATAATATGAGTTTGAACAAAGTTAGAATTTTGATAAATCGAATGAAAATTTGAAGATTCATGACGTAATTTTACAGACAATTTCCTTCTAGGTACGTATTTATAAGTTCATTTTCATCTATTAATGGTTTTTCTTTTCCTAAGTTTATTTTTGATTCTTGTTATGTTTTATTTACAGGTTTTCATTTGTTTTCAAAACTTGAAGTAAGCAGCAAACCCATTTCAAATTTTTAACAGGTTCAGGGAAATTTATTTTGTGATTCATTAGAATTTGAGCATTCTTTAACTTTACTTTCATTCATTCAAAAACCCAATTGAAATTTAAAAAAAAAAAAGTATCGTAAGATTCATGTCTGAAATGTTTCAACTTGATTTTCATATTTCTGATACAAGACCTCCGATGTGTTACCTCATTCGCAAAATCGCATATCGCATTGGGATGAATTCAAAAGTTGTTTTTCATCGAAAAATTTCTGATGCGATAGATCTAGTCACAAAAGCGCATTAAACATAATGTTAATCCTTCCTTTTGAAATGTTTCGATGTGATGAACCCAATCGGCAATCGAAAATTGGGGAAATCGCGTTCTAATATATTCATTTACAAAAAATCGGATGCGATAATATTCAAATCGCAATCGCAAATTATTAAATTAATCAATCAAGGGTTAATTTTAAAAGACCTCTGATGCGATAAGTCCAATCACAAATCGCAAATCGAGAGGAAAATTGAATACATCCTTGTGCACTCATTTTAAAAGTTGCGATGCGATTTTCATCGCCGATTTCTCATCGCTATCACTTTCACTAGTCGCCGATTTCTCATTTCATTTTTCTCTTTACTCATCACCGATTATTATATCCATGGCATCACTACTATTGCAAGAATCATATTGGCATTTCCAACATGAATATTTTCCAACATTCCGATATGTCGATATCGATATCGCTCATTGCATTTTTATTGCTCATATCATAATGTCAAAAGCCACGACATCCATTGCATTGCAAATATTGCAATCGCTTCATCGCATTTTTATTCATGATCATACCACTATTCCAAATCTGCGATGCACAATGTGTAATGAGAAAAGTGAAAATCACGAGATGCGGTGTGTGATGTACAATTTGCGACATGACTACCCCCGATGCGATAAAATTCAACGCATGCAATACAAATCATCCGATGAGGCATTGTGTTAATTTAAAGCAATTTTGGGTAACCACTATGATATTAAAGCAATTGATGACAAATTTGTAGCATATTCAAATCATTTTGATTTCTCATATATCTCAGTTTTAAATAATTTCATAATTAAATATGAAATTCAAGACCTCTTTATTTTCAATTTCATTATCTTAAATTTGGTCTTAAAACTGAACAATTTATAAAATCATGGAATTTGTATAAAACTTGTAATATTTTTAGAACATTCATCACTGCGAATTCTCAATCTCATTTCTAATGCATTTGTTTTAATTTCAATTCCCTTGAACACAAAGCATTCCATTTTTACATTTTACTACTTGCTTTAGTCTAAATGAAATAAATAATGATTTTGGGTTATAAGATTTTGGTTAGTTTGCCTTCTTCATATTTTTAATGTCAACTTAAAGAAGAAGTTAGCGAGTATTGGAGAAATTGATACCTTTAGGTAAGATCAAGTGCAATTATCCAATGGTAAGATTCATATACCCACTTTCATTAATTTTCATTTCATTACTTTAGTTTTAGATTTTTTTTTTTTATGTTGATATTTAAATCCATCTTGTAGCTCTTTATAAAAGCTTTCAATCATCTGCCAAATCATATTTTGGAAGCCCTATGCTCTTTTCCTGGTTTTATTTCAAGAAGCGGCGATAGTCTTCACTGAAACAACTATACTAGGAAGTTTATGAACCTATAATCTGTTTCTTTAAAGCATTCATTTTATTAGAAAATAATTAAGATAATGCTTTGAAAATGAGAAGATTGACATCAGACATAAATTTTTCATTATGGTTGAATTTTATCATCACTTCTATCTAAAAATTCTAAAACATTTAAAACCCTGCAAGGTATAATTTATCTGAATCTCGACATAAGAAAGAATGATTACATGATTATTTTCTTTTACTTCATGTTGTTAATACATTAGTGTAAACATTCTTGTTAGAGTTTGTATTTCAAAACTTGGATTTTCCATTCCACTTTTTAATTGTTTCATTTTTTTTTTTGTTGATTTCTTTTCTCACTTTAGCTTAAGAATTCTTTTCCTTTGGTTTTCAGTTTTGATTTTGGTGACTTTTCCATAATTTATATGGAAGGCCTTTTTTTACCTAACAATGGTTGGCATACATAGGAAAAATTGTTAATAATATCCTATTATCTATTTCTTAAATCTCTTAGAAAAATTTATTTTTCTTATTATAAAGGTAGACATACTTAAGGAAGAGATTAAAAAACAAAAGAAGTTGACGAACTATCATGAAATCTGAGAAATTTCTTTTTCATCAAAATTGTAATTATTTTGAGATTTCAATATTTTATCAAGATCTTTCAAAGTTCTATTATCAGTCAAGAAAAGTTATTTTTAACCAAGTAAAGACACTTTAAAGCAAATCACTTTTAACTTTGAAATTGTCATTCTGAACTCTTAAGGAGTTAATGATTCTCCCTATTTAAAAGAGTTTTATTTTTCTAGAGTGTAATCCACAAATATATTTAAAACTTAAAAGATAAGATGTCTCATCACGAGCCTGCTTACCATGATCATAGGGGAAAAATAGGCTGACATTACCAATACTTCTAAACAAACTAGGGTAATGGCTTATGATTGCAAACAATTGTAAGACAAGGGGTCTCATCATGAAGCAGCTTGTTCAATCCAATTATAACTAGTGAATGGCATTGTCAACTATCTGGCTACCAAACCAGGACAATGGCTTTTAAGAATTAAAAATAATAATAATAAACATATATAAATGGATTTATCTCTAGATCAATAATTCTTAAATAGATGGGATTTTGTATCATTCATGATTAAAAGGTAACCCTGTTGAGACTATAGATGTTTGCTGGCCGCAGTGGCTCTACCTATGACAAATGAGTACATTTTAAAAGCTAAGCTATAAAGTGACCCCTACTTTATCTCTACAACTAATTAAAGACTAATATAGAGTTATGAAATATTTTAATTTATGAGGAATTTTAAGAAAATTATAGTAAGATGATTATTTCTTTTATTCAGACTAATGAACCTAGTCAAGCATTCCAAAAATAATTTTCTCTTCTTTAATTATATTTACTTTAGTTTGAAGAAAATCTCATTCATATCAAACAGAGATAATTGTTTCTTCCAGTGAATCGCCAATTGTTTCACGGTACAACAACCCCCCATTTTTAACTTGTTCACTCCAAATAATGAGGACCCTTTCTAATAAATTTTGGCTAAGTACCTTTTAAGATTTTTATTAAATTAATTACCTCATGATTTTATTGATTTTTCATCTTCTTTAGATTTTTGTTTTGATTTCTTGGTCGAAGTCAATTTTTTATAAGCTTCCTATTGACGGTTGTTTCGCCTCATTTAGTGAACTGGTTCGTAGATGGCACTCCTTTGAAGTCTAATCAACTATGTTGCCTGGGTTAAAAAATGCATAGAATGTACAATATTTCATTTTTGTAATTAAATTAGCTCAATAATGCATTTAGTTTAAATATTAACCCCTAGTTATTTATTACTAACAATTTTTACTTTTACTTATACAGTGAAATCATAAAGCATCGGGATTTCAGTCATTTATTCCAATTTTCCAATTTTCAAATAAATTACTAATCTCGAAAAAATCCAAAATGTCTAAGTGGCTGTAGTTCATTTTTATCAAAGTGGTTGTAGTTTATATAAGAAAATATACTTTAGATAAATTCATAATGTAATTTAACATCATTAAAATGAAAACATAACAAAAATAAAAAATAATATTCAATATTCAATTTTAAATTAATTAATATTTAAAATATAATTAAATTAATTAAATTAAAAATTTATATAAAAAAATATAAAAAATAGAAATAAAATTAATCGGAACATCGCGTCGGGAAATTTCAATCGTCACATCCTTTTAAAAAATCCCAACGCGATAAGTTATGAAACCCATTTGTTTTATTATGATGTGATGAGTCGCATTTGTTTTATTCCGATGCGATGAGTTTATGTCGATGCGATGAGTTGCATTTGTTTTATTCCGACACGATGAGTTTATGCCGATGCGATGAGTCGGATTTTGTTTATTCTGATGCGATGATTTTATGCCAATCCGATGAGTTGTTAACCCCGATGCGATGAGTTGTTGTTACTATTGACGATAGTGTTAAGTAATATGAGTTAGTGATAGGTAGGTTAGTTTTAGTGTTGGTTTAATGTTTATAAATATTAGCGTTAGTGGAAGATAATGATAGTTTTAAGTTTGTTTAGTTCAGTGTTAGTTTAGATTAAATTAATTAATATGTAAAATCTAATTAATTTAATCATAAATAATTATTAATTATATTAGTTAGTTACATTAATATTAATAATTATTTTAGTTTATAATTAACAATTAAATTAAGATTTATAATTAGATAATTAGAATCTAATTTAGGATTAGATTTTTAATTAAAATTCTATTTTTTTAGCCCAGCATTTGAATTTCCAGATTTATATCAGATTTGACTTATCAACTTTGGAGGCTCATAGATTGAGTTTTACTTGGCCAAATGAAGCCCAGGATAGCTCATTGGAAAGAGAAAATCAAGGAGAACATTTCTGAGGAGGTTTTGCTAATAGATTTGGTCATTTATTCGGTAAAAAATCAGGCAGAAGATCAAGCTCCGAATTTCTAAAATAAAATCAAATTTCTGAGTTTTGTTTTCTTCATTTTCATTTTCTCAGCCTCTTCTAATTGTAGATTCATGCATCAATAACATCCCTGGTTAATTAAAATCATTATGAGCATCAATTAGAATCTCAAATTTCCTTTTTATTTATTTAAATAAAATTTGATTGGATTTGTTTTAAATGCTAGAAATGATATTTTAATTTTATTGTTGCATCTTAATTCATTTTAATTTCTTTTTTGTAGGAAAAACAATAGAAGAGATATGGAGAAAACATCTCAATCAATGAGAAGGTCCAGCAATTAAAGATTGGAATTTTTGAGCAAACAAAATTGGATTGGACAGGTTTTTCTTCAACAAACTCTCTTCTCAAAATACTTTTCGAAATATTATAAATTGCAGATTGAAAAATGTAAAAAGGGTTGCTCTCCTCTGCAATTCTGGACTTCTAAAAGCATTTATGTTATAGGAATTTAGAGTTGTAGAAGGGAGGAAAGAAAATTTCAGATTTGAACATTATTGAGGTTTTTTTCTTTATATCTTGAATTATGAATGATGGACAGAGTTTTCATTTCTGTAGCTCTAGTTTTGAAAGAAGAAATTAAAGTAATGTAAAGTACTATTAGAGACCAGCATCAGAGAAGCAGATTCAATTAATTGGTATTTTTGGCATTTATGTATCAAATACTAGTTTCAATTTTATGATAATAAATTTGTTTTTTCATTTTATTCATGTTTATGCAGTTGGGCCTTCCGACCACAATGCGCATAGTCATACATCATCGAGTTGATTCACCAAGGATGGGATCTCCGCGTCAACCAGAAGTGTCACCTTCCCTATGACATCAAGCCCTTCACCAATGAGGTATTATATGAAATTTCTCCTCTTGATGTTTATGATGTATTACTAGGCCAACCATACCAGTGCAAGCGATATGTTGTCTATCAGTCCTGGCCTCACACTGTTATTGTTACTTTAAGAAATAATTTGTATAGGATACCAAAGGTAGCACTGCCTATTGCTATCTCTTTGGTTACTGCAGAACAATGCAATAAGCTCATTTTCAAAATTGGGAAATCTGTTTCTTGATGATCCACCCTCAAGGAAAGTAGAAGATTGTGGCCACAACCTCCAGACAGGTTTCATCCACACAACAACAACAACTGGACAAGGTTGTGGAGGAGTACCGACACATCTTCACCTAACCCACAGGGTTGCATCTGCACTGTCAGGTCAAGAACCCCATCTATTTGACCCCAAGTGTGTTGCTGCCCAATGGACCGATATATAGGCACTATGTTCTAGAGAATGATGAAATAAAGAGGCAGATTTAGGAGCTGATATAGAAAGGTCATATTCAGCCAATTTCATCGCCATGTTGGAGCCTGATCATGTTGGTGCATAAGAAGGATGGGACTTGGAGACTCTGTATTGACTATGGGGTGTTGAACAGGATCACTTTCCGGAATAGGTACCTGATCCCATGGATTGATGACCTTCTAGACTAACTCAAAGGGGAAAAATATTTTAGCGAGATCAACTTGAATTTCGAGTATCACCAGGTACCAATCGAACCATCCCATGTGTGGAAGATTTCCCTCAGAGCCAAGGAGGGTATGTTTGAATTGCTGGTCATGCCTTTTGGTGTGAAAAATGCACCTGCAGCCTTCATAAGGCTAATTGATGATATATTGCAGCCACTCACCAATTCATTTGTAGTAGTGTACTTGGATAACATCCTGATCTTCATCCAGACTTGGGAAGATCACATCCATGACATCTGATAGGTCCTCCAAACACTACAAAAACACAGTTTGTGTGCCAATTTGGAGAAGTGAACTTTTGGCATGACCCAAGTTCATTGTCTAGGATACATTATTGATGAATGGGGTTGCATGTGGATCCAACCAAGATCCAAGTCATTCAGTATTGGCCAGCTCGACCACTCTAATAGAGCTTCGTAGCTTTATGGGTCTTGCTAATTTCTACCACAAGTTCATGTAGGGATTCTCTCATATCACCTGGCCCTTGAGTCAAGTCACTAAGGGAGGAGCGAAAGAAAAATTATTTTGTTCAGAATCTCAACAGAAGGCATTCGTAGAATTGAAACATTTCCTCTATTGCACCCCAATGCTCACAAAATCTAGACTTGCAACCACCATTTGAGATCGAGGCATACGCCTCGCTGTATTCTATTGGGGCAGTTCTTACTCAATAAGGGCATCGAGTGGTATATCAGAGTGAGACATTGTCCGACATAGTCTGAAAGTATCCCACTTATGACAAAGAGACGTATTACATTGTCCATTCTTGCTGACAATGGAAGCATTACATATTGGGGAAGGAAACGATCATTCACGAAGACCACCGACCCCTACATTTCATACAGACACAAGGGAAGTTTCAGAATGATCGCCATCAAAAGTGGTCCACATATACACAACAATTTCATTTGAATATCATGTACAAGAAGGGAAGCACCAATAATGTTGTATAGTTCCTCATTCGACCACCGATTATGGAGATAACTGCCATGATCATCTCTTGTGGGAACGAGATTTATTATTGGCCACTTCTCTACAAGAGCAATCTAGAATTCAGCCACACATACAAGATTCTCTTGGAGGGTAACCCAGTTCAAAATTTTCGTCTCTTGAATGCACTAGTATTTCACTTGAGACACCTTTGTGTTCCTTCAAGCAAGCATGCCAAGATGATTTGGGAAGTGCACTACAGTTGGGTCACTAGTCATTTGGGGTCAAGAAAATAGTGGCAGTACTGCAAAAGTATTTCTATTGTCCAAACCTTCAACAGGATGTCGAGAAGTACATCGGATCCTGCATTTCCTACGCCATTTCCAAACCAACCATCATGAAGCAAGGCCTATATATTTCACTGCCTACCCCTATTCGACCTTGGAAATCCATCTCCATGCATTACATTTTGGGCCTTCCTTCTACTAAGAATTGCAATGACTAAGTTTTAGTGGTCATCGATAGATTCTTGAAGATGGCCATTATGATGGTTTGCAAGAAGAATATGATAGCAGAAGCCACTACTAAAATCCACTTTTAAAGAGTGTGGGTACACTTTGGGATACAACAGTCTATCATATTAGATTGGGATAGTAGGTTTCTCAGTACATTTTGGTCCATCCTCTGGTCAATGCTGGACAGCAAGCTCACCAAGTCCACAATATTCCATCCCCAAACTGATGGCCAGACAGAGGTCGTCAACAAGATGATCTTACACATTATGCACATGTAACACTCAAAGCATCCATGCACATGGGGTGAGAGCCTCCCCTATGTACAACATAGCTATAAACGCACCCTCCACAGGTCAACTGACCACAACCCCTTTCAGGTGGACTTGAGATTCCATCCATTATGTCCCATTGATGTAGCCATGGTATTTATAGCTACTCAGGCTGATTCGACTCATGTGCAATTTGAATATACCAAAGAGAACAACTTAATTGAGTGCATCCAACACATTCGCCAATAGGTTCATGACATATTGGATAGATCTAATTCTAAGAAGAAGAATTATCATGATCAACATTGGGTGCAACACAACTTCTAGGTGGGCGACAAAGCGTGGCTACATTTGCAGAAGGAGCACCTTGTTAGACCCCACCACAAGCTTTGTCCACTACGATATAGGCCATACATCATCACCAAGGATGTAGGGGAAAATTCCTTAGATCATAGTATTCCACCATTCCTTGGTCTGCACACAGTGTTCAATGTCGACCGCCTTTGGCCCTACTTTCCACCTCTACTGGACACATCCGACATGACAGGACAACTTACACCAACAAAGTTAAACACAGACTGCATGGAACAAGCCACAACTGGTTGGACTATGGACACATAGGTCAAGAACACCCACCAGTAGAGGATCTAGCTATATTGAGTTTTCAAAGCAAGCCAACTCCTTCACCAGGGAAACTGGCTCACCAAGGACCAAGTTCAGTAGAAGTTTCCTCCTCTCATAGAGGAGCTCAATGCAATGGGGACCATTTTTTCCTAATGGGGGAGGAATGATCTAGGTGGATATTGGCGGCCACCCTCCTATTCCACTTGGAGCCCCACCATTTTTTCTTTCATTTTTTCAGTTTCCCTAATTATAGCACATTTACTATTTTTGGCAGTTTTTCAGGTCCTCAACTTCCGGAGCCGTTTTAAGGCCCGAAACAATGTTTTCTGGGGATCAAACCTCTTGCAAAATTTAGTATTTTCCAATCTTAAATTTTTTTATTAAGAGTTTTAGTCCTCGAATAGATCTTTCTAATGATGTATCATGTGCGTCAAAGGGAGATAGTATGCCAAAGTTACAACCCCAGGAAATTGATGTACCAATTTACCTAGATGGGGCCCATATTATGGCGTTTCATCTGCTAGGTTTAGTTTTTTTGATGTTTAGCATTTTCCATTGTTTCTAGATATTATATAGGTCTTTGAGCCTCATTTTAACAAAAAGTTAAAAAGTCTACAGTTGCCACATCTCTTTTCAGAGATAACCTTCCAGCGCCCTAGCTAGTTTATTCCCATCATGTCTCTAAAAAAATTTCAGTTATTTGATATTAATGAAATGAAGTGTTATTTCCGCTAAATATTTGTATTTATAGTTATATTTTTTTTCTATTGTGTTCCTAGATAAATTTATATTAGTGGTATCAGAGTGGTTTTCTCTTTCTCGATCCTTCTTTCCATGTCCGCAACAAGGTCGGGGTATGAGTTAAGCCTCGATTTTGTTGAACCTTTGCAAGATCATCCTCACAAACCCTAATAGTTGTGCATGGGGGATGAAAATAAAGATGAGGGAGTAGGAGATCCTATCAAAATATTGCTCGAGGAGGCCCTTGAAAAATAGAGGAACGAGATGATGGATAGCTTCACCCAGATCCTTCAACGACTACCCACTAGCAGCGCATGTGCATCCAAAAGCCACTATAGAGGCATAACCACTTTTAAGGTACAAGTAAGCTTTGGCATTCCCATATTTTATGGCCAAATAGATGCAGAATCCATAGATAAATGGTTGAATATATTAGAAGGATATTTCTCGGTTCATGACTTTTCTGACCAAGAGAAGATTATTTTTTTTCTACTCAAATTCGCCGCCCATGTCAAGGTTTGGTGGGAAACCTACTGTGAGAAAACTGATGAGGGGGAACCCTCTTTGTTCTCCGCTCTACCCACTTGAAATTATTTCCAAGACACCATCAAGGAATAATATTATCCCGTGGGGAGCTATGAGGAAAATTACATACAATGGACTACGTTGCGGCAATAAAGGGATCAAGATGTGCATTAGATGATGAATCTATTTCTAGTGGGCTTGGGATTCCAACCAATATGTCCTATTGACATCTCCATGCCATTTACAACTTCTGAGGCCAATTCAGCTCATGTGCAATCTAAACTGCCAAGGCGAACAACTTCATTGAGCGCATTCAACACATTATCCAATAGGTTCATGACATATTGGAAAGATATAATGCTATGTATAAGTAGTGACATGATTAACATTGAGTCCAACACAACTTCCAGGTGGGCTAAAAAGTGTGGCTACATTTGTAGAAGGAGTGCCTCATTGGACCCCACCACAAGCTTTGCTCACTCTGATATGGGCCATACACCATCACAAAGGCTGTAGGGAAAAACTCCTTCGAGCTCAGTATTCCAATATTCCTTGGTCTACATCGAGTTTTCAATGTCGACCGCCTTCAGCCCTCCTTTCCACCTCTACTGGACATATCCGACATGGCAGAAAAACTCACAACAATAGAGTTAAACCCAGAATGCATGGAAAAAAGCACAACTAATTGGATTATGGGAACATATATGAAGAACATCCTCAAATAGAGGATCCATATATATCTAGTTGTCAAATTAGGCCAACTCCTTCACCAAGGCATGTGGCTCACCAAGGACCAAGTTCAGTAGAAGCTTCCTCATCTCATGGAGGAACTCAACGCAATGGGGACAATTGCTTCGTAAGGGGGGAGGAATGATCGAGGTGGATATTGGAGGTCACCCACCTATTCCAATTGGACCCCCACCATTGTTTCTTTCATATTTTCAGTTTCCTTAATTGTAGAAAAATTTACTATTTTTGGTAGTTTTTCGGGCCCTGAACTTCTAGAGCCATTTTGAGGTGCTAAATGATGTTTTCTGTCGATCAAACCACTCAAAAAGGTTATTATGTGTCGGACTTGACATTTTCTGTTGGGATTTGTAGTTCTCAGATAGATATTTCTAGCAATGTATCATGGGCATGAAATGAAGATAGTATGCCAAATTACGACCCCAGAAAATTGATGTATGAATTTACCCTGATGGGGCCCATATTATGGTGTTTCATCTCCTAGGGTTGGGTGTTTGGATGTTTATGGTTTTCTATTGTTTCCCAACAATATATAGGCCTTCGAGCCTCATTGTAACAAAAATTTAAGAGACTTGTAATCACCACATGTCTTCTCAAAGATAAGCTACCATCGCACTAGGTAGTTGATTTCCATCTTGTTTGTAAGAAAATTTCAATTACTTGATATTAATGAAATGAAGTGTTATTTCCACTGCATATTTTTATTTATGGTTATATGTGTATTTTGTAGCATTCCTGCATAAATTCAGATCACTGTCATGTATCGAAGGTTGGGGAAATTCCATAGGAATTTCATTTTCATATAATTTTTTCTTATCAAATGAATGTGAATGCTCATGATACGATTGTTTGTGTTTGCAAGGTTTCATGCACACATATTCGGTGCATAAAATTTCAATTCCAAGGGAAATCATGGTGGTGGCTGGTGTACGTGATTAATTTTGGAGGTGCAGGAGATATCAGTATCATGGTTGTCAAAGGTAGTTATAATGGGTGGTTGAGCATGACCAACAGTTGGGGAGCATTAGTGGTTAGTTTGGAAGTGGATGCATTAGTGGCTTGTAAAGAATGAAGGTTCTCATTAACCACAATAATTGAAAATATACATGGAAATAGTTCAAAATCATTGCCCCCTTGAGAACTTCTATCTTCTCATGTCAAGATCCAAAATTTCTCTTTGATTCCACAAGAAAAGTTTCATGTCTCCCAAGGAGATAATTTCCCATGTTTATCCTAACATGAAGTCATACATACTCTGGTTCTTTTATAAAAACCATTATTGAGCTTAATAAAATCTTCTTTCACCTCTGTCAACTTTGTCTCGGGCACATATTTTTCAGAATCATTTTGTTAATTTCTAAAACCAATTCAGTTTTATATTAAATTTTTAATTCCCTTAACTCCAGTGATGTTTTTTAGTTAAGGAAATCAATCACATTATTAAAAAATTTGGCATGTTGCTAAAGTTTTTTTATTTTTGGAAGAAATTACACATTCTAGGTCTCTTACAATAGCCTTATCTTCAAAAATTATAGACAAATGTTCCCAAACATTCCTAATTATATGGATGATTTCATTCCAGATGATCTCTCCTGCTTGAATAATGGATATGTTTCCCTTCACCTTCTCCTCCAGATCTTCGATTTACTGAGAAGAAATATGGAAATCATTCTTATATTTTGTAGAATTTTCCTAGGACATGGCCTATTCTATTTACATCACCTTTATAATTTTAAGAGAATCATCATAATTTCTCTAAATCTTCTTCATTGAAATTTATAAAATCTTCATCTCAGTCATCACCCTAGTTAATTTATCTATAGGGTCTTCAGAGTCTGGTTGTACTAAAATAGTACGAACATGACTATAAATTTTATGATGTAAGACAAAATTCATCTCCTTCAACTTAGAAATTTCATAATTTCTTTGAACAAGTTCATTTTTCAAAATACATTTTTATTTTTCTACCTAGCATAATTCTGGGGCCATCACATGTTGCACATAAGGAAATTTCAGCTTCTTTCTAAGCACATGAATTTTTATTTCAACTCCCTAAAAAATATCTCGACAACACTTGAGTCATGAAGGTTCAGACCAACCTTCATAATAAGTTTTTTTAATTCTTCATTTTGAGGGTTCAAGACCCTGGAATTCTCCTTTTCCAATTTTGACTAATTTACCACTTTTCCTAACAAAGCTTAAGCTTTCATAGTATCCAAGGAAGTCTTATTCAAATAATTATTATTAGTTCTCTAGTCTACTTGTGCAAATTGATATTATTAAGGAGTGGGATCTCTCTAGCATATACTGTCAAATTGCAGTGTTGAAACTTTATGAAGAAGGCACATTCAAAGCAGAAGGGTGAGAGAAAGATAATCTTTATTTTCCCCTCTCCGAGACCATGACATATGGAAATCTAGTTTGATACTCATAGGTGGATTGAGGTTCCAACTAACACTCCTCGGTTTTTTTCACCTTTATGTTCCTTTCTTTTATTTGTGTATATAATTTTTTGATGACAGGAACAAAAATCTTAGAAACTTCTTCATGAATAGGAGAAGAAGGTGTACAAATGGCATCTCCCAATTGAAATTCAAAACCCATTGATGCTAAAAAACTATACCCCTGATACAATTTAATCCACTTGGAGCCTTCATATGCTTCCTCTTGCAAGTCAATAAAATATTCACTGCCTCTTTTTGAATTCTTCTCACTTGGGTGAGGAATCTGAACATCCATACCTCCTGATGCATTGGTTTTTCCTCCATTTTTTAATTTCTCCACATAACGTCGACACTCATGCACATAAGGATAATAGGAATCCTCCACTATCTTATTTGAAATAATACGGTGAGGGTCATATGATGATTTCTCACCTAGTTGTAGATTCATACCTTCAATTATTTTTTGCACTTCTCCCATGGCTTGCCTATTATTTACAATAAATGGCCCAAATATTCTTGGAAATTTGAATAAATTTCCCTCGTTTGGTGGCAAAAAAATGTAATTTATCAACATTTAAATGCTTCCTAATAAATTCCTTAGAAAATAATCTCATGGGCAGAAATGTGGGGAGTCTTTCGGGGCCAACTTCTGCTCCATATAATCCAATTTCTGCATAATGTTCAAATAAGAAAGAATCACCCACTTTACAATATTTTTTGATTTGAATATGAGACTTAGCCTTTGGTAGGATAGAAGGTGAATGAGAAATACTTATAATTGAATAGGAAACTGATAGTTAAAAAGTGGTAAAATACACAAACCCCTTATAATTGGAATCACTTCTTATGACATTTTTCCAAAACACCACTGACTTTTTGTTCTTATGAAGATCCATAATATTCAATCCCAAGTGTATAAATATTTCAACATGAGTATATAAAAAGAGATATCTAGCCAAAGAGGGAAATCTAAAACATCCAGTGAGGGAAAGATCTACTAAATATCAGTTGACCATCTTCACCCAAAAAGGAGGTATATCAGAAACTGTATCAGGATTCATCATAAAATTGAACATTCATAGGATAGCCCTATTCATGAAAATTATGTCTTCTCCTCCCAAAATCTTACCAATGAATTAAAGAATGGTTCTAACCTCCTTAGCAAAAGTTTACAAGGGAAAATGATTTGGTTCCAAAGGAAAATGCTTCGTAGTAGGCTTTAAGAAGAAGGTTAATTGAGAAAAATTTTCTCTAGATAGGTCTTAGAAAGCAGTCAACAAGGATTCTTTTGAGAAAGAGGCATAGGAGTTTGAAGAAGGAAAAAACAAGGCGTGCTGAATTAAAAGGGAAGAAACTTGAAAGATATTCTCCCCGAATTTGTTCATGAAATAGTGGGTACAGGCACTACAAGGAAAATACCCTCTAGAGGAGGTTATAAAGGAGGTCTTTAGTGTTATAAAATTGGAGAAACTTTTCAAAAACACATTTTCTACAAAATCCGTTTATGGTTACAAAGGTTTTGGCGGAGATTTTAACAAAATTTCAACAGAACTAAAAAAACTAGGCGGTCGGAGGTTATTAGAGATGCTTTTTTCATCATTACGTTACTAAGGTGTTAATGTGCCAGCGCATGTCTTCTAGGCAGTCAGTCTAGGGCAGTTGAAGGTGCATGCACTAGGCCGTAAAGGTCTAAAATCGCACCGGGCGCACTGTTGGTGATACAACACACGTGGCCATTTTAATTTTTATTGGGATTCGTGCATGCCCATAGGTCGTATCAATGCACTGGTAAATAGTCTTATAGAAATGCACGGGTGTCTAGTATCAGACAAATGCATTGATTATTCTAATTCATATTGGTATTTGTGTAGTGCCCATACGTTGTACAAATGCACCGATGCATACTCTCACATAAACGGACCGGTATGCAATAATGCACAAACGCACCGAGATTTATAATTGGTATTGGTATTTGTGCAGTGCCCATAGGTTGTAGAAATGCACCAGTGCACTGTATCATACAAACGCACCGGTGTATAGTAACTGACACGGACAAGTGTTCATTTTGTATTTTTTAGAAACATTGACCTATCACAGTAAAATTATTGTGATTTTTTTAAAATTAATTACTCATCAAAAGTCAACACATATTATAACAGTATTCATATTAATTAATCTTTATTAGTGCATTTGAATGTGATTTTTGGATTAATTTTTTATATCATATCAAAATTATTTATATTTTTTTTAACTCATTATTCATCACAAAACGACACATATCTTATAACAGTATTCATATCAATTAAATTTTTATTGGTGCATTTGAATGTGATGTTTGGATTAATTTGTTATATCATATCATAAGATTTCACATCTCTTCACTATAATATATAATCATCCATAAATTTAACCAGTGGTGTTACATTTCACAACGACAATGGAGAACGCAATAGAATAAATTAAAACACATATATATATATATATATATATATATATATATATATATATATATATATATATATATATATATCTGTGTGTGTGTGTATAAGACAGTCTTTTTCATACAAAATGGGAGAGTTATTGGTCTCCCTTTCTCTTTCAATTGGGACACTATGTCCATTACATTAAACAAAATATCTAATTTCATAGACAAATATTTCAAAAAATACAGTGCCTTGCTTTGATATCCAAACATAATGATCATCATTCTTCCCCCGAACTGTTGTCACTGCTTGAGCTACTTCCATGACTTGGGTTATTTTCATGAATTTTTTATTCACGGTGTTGATTGTTTTCTTCTTATTCACCTTCCATCTACAAACATAAAAATAAACTATAACAAGTGTATATATATTGGTGAGAATAATGAAAATTTCAATACTAAATAATATACATCAATGTAAATAAAAAATAAATGGCGTACCATAGCAACAATTGACTCATAAAATATACACATTCTTTCAAAACCATGTACTATGCCATCTTTCAAGATTTCATCTGTTGGCGTAGTTCCAAACTTTGTTTCCTGCATGTTTTATACCCCATAACAAATAATATATTTAATATAAAAGATTTATTTGTTCTACTATCTATAGACAAACCTAAGTAAAAGAAGATCAATAGATGCTTACGAATTCCACAATTAATTTATGATGTGCCAACATATACTCACAATCCATATTTAATCCAATGTCAATCAATTCGTCTGATGGTTCTTCTTTGTATGTTAGAATCTATTTGAATAAATTCAATGATGATTTTTGTAAAAAAACTTCAAATATGCAAAAATGAAATATAGTTAAGTTGTTATAAGGAAGTAACAATTACTCACAAAATTAGATATCAACCCTTTTATTCCTTGTCGTCCTGTTTTATGTGTTGAATGGGTTCCATTTTCTGTTCAGTTTATAAGAAAATACTTGAAAATTAATATTTAATACTAAATTGTTTATTTATTGTACCTAATGATCGAAAAATTCAATGATTACATATTACATTTGAAGCACGTTGTTGTTGAGATGGCTCCTCCTGTGATGCAATTTTTTCCATTTCTTTGCCCATCTCCTTGTACACCTTTTTGGACATTCCTACCCACATATTTCTGATATAGGCTCATTCATCTTTTGATATTTTCACAATCTTCCTAAAAATGTAACATGACAATAAACTATTTAATTTTTATATTGACATATGAAAAGTAAATATAACAAAAGTGATATTTATAAATGATATTTATAAATAATTATAGAAAAACATTTAAAAGTATATTACTTTTTCATTCCTTCTTTTTAGTTTTTGTACGTCTTTGCTATAAAAAGTCTTACATGTCTCATTGACGAATTCTCTAGAAACTCGTCATGTAGTTTATATAAAATTTGGTTCTTGGAATCATTGGATTGATTTTTTTATTGTAAGTGGAAAGAACATTTATACATTCATTCCACTAGATCCCTCAGACTTTTGTAAAAAAAATTCCCCCTTTCGTTAACTTCAAACACCACTCCGAATGACCTAAGGAGCAATTCATTTTCATTTGCATGTTCAATATTTTGTTCTTTTCTTAGAAAAACATTCCTCTTCTGAGTTTTTGGTCCCTATAAAACATTAAAAATATGTGAATTAATAGATTGTTTGAAACATGTTATCTAATAATTTTAAGTATATTATTAATGAAAATTAAAGAAAGAAACTCATATTGGATCGATAGTATTTTTTCATTCACCTGATTCATCCTTTTGAAATTTTTCCATAAAGATTTTACGCTCTTTTTGTACTAGATGAGAAATAATCTTATCAAGCTTCGTCATTTTGTGGCTTTGCATGATACACAATAAAAAATATATATTCATTAGACTTACATATAGTTCAAAAAAAAAAAATTGTAAATAATTTACAAATAACTTTCCTTGTTTTATTTTCTTGATGTTATCAATATTTTTGTTACTTGATCTCTTCTCAACCATTTATTTATCAATATGAAACCTATACCATATCATTCATTAGTATATTTTATAAATAAATTATCAAATCTTCAGGTAAAAAAAAAATATCAAGAAACCGACGCGCTTTTCATGGTGTACTCACCGAAGTCAATGAGTTCTACTATTATAAACACACTGCCAAAATACCATAAACATTGTACAGTGCTATATTGCAATAAGGAGAACCAATGTGTTACATGTTAACCACTACACCGATTAACACAGACAAAATAATAAAAATTGTCTAGTGTTAGTTTTTGTAGCATATGGTTTCATGGATGGAGCGGTGCAGCCTATTCTTATAAATTCCTCGTGCAAACAAGGGACCATCGTACGATTCTCTCTGTCAACTAGGAGGCCCAATGGGTTACATGTTACGTGGTGCACCGATTATCACAAAATAAAAAGTTGTTTTTACAAAATAGTACGTGAGAGGTGTGCTATAATAAAATAGCACATTGGTGGCCTATTTTGCATATGGCACACAGATTATAAAAAAATTGTTTTAATTTTTTTTAGAAAATAGTACATGCATGGTGCACTGGGATAATCCAGCGTACCAGTGTGCTAGGTTATGATAGGTGCACTGATTGAATCTTTTTTTTTTTCAAATTCACACAAGGGCTAACATGGATTCGGATCCAACTCTGCAAGTCGTCTCGTGGGTTGGATGTCATAGGCCTATATATGGCAATACAAACCCTATAAATCTAAAAGGAAAAGCCCTAATTCTAAAATGACAGAAACAGGGAGAAGAAAGGGAAAAAACCAAAAGAATGAAGCATTTAGGGTAAAAATGGATTTTTTTATTTTTATTTTTATTTTTTCTAAAAATGAATAACAAATTGAATTTTTTTACTTACTGCGTAAAAAAAATTGCAGAAAAAGTAAAAAAAATCATAAAATTTAATAACGATATCATTTGAAATTCTATGCTATAGGGTTTAAATCACCATATGTTTGGAATTCTGATTGTCTAAATACTTCTGTTCGAACGTATTTCGCTACTCCACAGTGCTCTCAAGCTCCCGGTATGTCTCCTGCAAATATCTGGCTAAATTTTTTGCAGAATTAGTAAAAAAAATGAAAAGTGTTTAGTATTTCAAGAATTGTTTTATGAAATTAAATTTTCGAAAATACTTTGCTACCCATTTTTTAATTTACCACTTTTTTTTTTCACTTTAAAAAAATAGATTTGCACTTTTTTTTATTTATGGTTATTCGTCACCAGTGTGTCACTTAATAACACCGCACCATTATATGTATTTATAACATGGCACCAATGCGCAATAACTAAAACACACCGGTGCGGTTATCTGTACATTAGCACTGATAATAAGAAGTCCATTTTTTAGGGACAAAAATTACTTTTAGGTGTGTACACTAGAATCTATTGTTGGTTTTGCTAAAATGTAGGGAGAAAATATCACAATTATATCCAATGGAAAATTCTTCAAAATCCATCTCATTATGTAATATTTTTCAAATTCCATCACAGATTTCTCTCTATCCATCTCGAGACGTAATATTTACTTTAGATTTTATTTATATTTTCATTATCTAATTGATTTTTTTTTTATCCATGTCAGTGAGCTTAATTAAATTTATAATTTATAGAAATTTGCAAGTTGATGCAAATTTAGAATCCAATGAAAATACACATAATATTCAAACAACTCCAAAATGTCAGAAGCTCTTATTAGGAGTAGCATGCCACAAGTCACATTCGGTAGATGAAAATTGATAGCTGCTTTACCCTGCCAATTGTAATAATATTACATCTTATAGCCACAATCCTGGGAATATGATGGTAATAATTATAATTTTTTGGTATATTGATTAATGTAATTATTTCAATTTCAAACCAATTAATCATGCAATATTTTCAACGTGCTTAGTAATTTATATCATATATTTTGTACTAATGATGTTCAATTTCTTTTTTTAATTATTAGGATTCTAGTGATGATGAGCGACCTACCTACGATCTTTCGTTGCATCCCATGACAATGTCAAATCGAGATAATACTGAATTAAGAGAAGAAATCATAGAGGAACAATACCAACAATGGTTGAATCAACCACTGATTCAATTCCCGCTACCTCCAGATTCAATAATTAGGAATGACTACAACAATACTAGTTCATCACAAGTTGGCAATGGAGGCAACAAAATAGAGGTTGGTATGGATGATTACTTAAGGGATACGAATTCCATAGAGACAATGTTGTTAGATGCATTCCAAAATGATGATCAACTAGGGGATGATGCTCATATCACCGACACCTTCTTCCAAAGCCTTAAATTTGCTTCCACGACCCCTCTCTTTGGACCTAGAGGTCAGTTAAAGTCTAACCAGTTGGGGACAATGATGTTACTGTACAACTTGAAAGGAAAATTTGGCTTTTTGAATGCATGTTTCTTGGAAATTCTGAGGTAAGTTACCATAAATTCCTCCCTTATATAAATTTGAGAAATATAATCAATATGTAATGAACATTACAAATGGTCAATTTTATGAACGTTAACAATTATAGTGGCATTAATGTACATTTATTAATACTTTCCATTATCACCAACTACATTTTATTCAAAGATAAGGTTCTTCCGAGTGATAATGTCCTTCCCGGTAGCTTTGAAGAGGCAAGGAAATTGTTGAAAATGTTGGGTGTTCAGTACATATCATATCATGCATGTCCAAATGATTGTATTCTATATAGAGGGGAATATGCAGACAAAAAGATATGTCTGAAATGTGGGCATGACAAGTATGATAAATAAAAAATAAGGGTAAATCACGTGGTCCTCCTTTTAAGATATTGAGGCACATGGATATAATCCCAAGGATTCAAGGGCTCTTTCGTTGCACATAATTATATATGTTTTAGTTATGGCATGCCTCACACAGAAGTGAGTTGGGAGTTATGAAAATACCAAACGATTCAATAGCCATGAAATAGATAGAGGATACATGGCCCAAAACATTCAAGGATGAAGTGCGAATTATACGACTCAACATAGCCATGGATGGCGTCAACCCATATTCCCTCCAGAACACCAACTAATCTGTTTGGCCTGTAGTAGTGATCAATAACAATATCCTGCCATGGTTTCCTGTGAAGAATGAAAATCTTATGTTGGCTCTCATAGTCCCTGGTAGAAGACAAGTGAAGAATATGGATGTCTACTTACAACCATTGGTAGATGAATTGAAGGAATTATGGGATGGGATAAATGTATACGATGTATCAAGACCCATCACAGTAGAGAGGAGTTTTATGTTGTCTGGAATATGCGCTTACATGACACATGATTAGCCTGGCTTAGGATTTTGCTCTGTTAAATTACATGTTTATTGATTTTTTTATATACGTAACAATATTATTTCGCATATTAGTTATTTAATTCATTGTAACTGTTTTGATCTTAATGATATTATTTAACATGTGATTCATATAAATTATATGTAATAATCTCGGAGATCTTGTAACAAAAGGGTATTTTGGATGTAAATGTTGTGGACCTTCTCTGAAAGCTAGATGGTCTAAGCCAGTGTACGATTTCTCCAAGGTATTCCTCCCAGAAGAACACCCTTATAGAAGAGCATCATCCACTTTCAATGATAAACGAGAGAGAACCCGAAGGAATCCTATAACAACACTAGCTGACTGGCTTAGATCATATGGGAGAGAGAAGGAGAAGGAGTTCATAGAAATGTTCGATTCAAATGGGGAGCCTATGTTCGATGATCCATAATTCTTCGACACCTATGTTGAGAAATTTCCCATTGGGATGAGGATAAAATATATATTTTATAACCTCCCATATTGGGAACATCTTAATATTACCCACTTTTTATATCCCATGCATATATTTAAAAAAAAAATCATCTTCTTTGTGGAGGAACATATCATCAAAAAAAGTGACACATTGTCTATTAGGAAAGATCTTATTACTTCAAAAAATAAAATTAAACATTGGCCAATATGATTATAAAGTACATGATCAGAGTTAGATGTTGGTCCCTCTAATTCATGGTATTTCGAGGAAGGTGATGTGGATTTAAAAAAAAATATTCTTTCTTTGGAAAAGAAAGTTATAACGGGTGTGAGGGTGCGAACTTCATATGGATCTTCACTATGGCACTCCTTCACAGTGGATGACCATTTGTCGGGGTTGAAATCACATAACCATTTGTATCTTCTAAGAGTGTGTATAATTTCAAAAGAATGTTTTTATTATTTTTTATATTAATAAATTTTATCCCATGCGGAGATCATAAAACATAACTAATTTTGTATATTATCGCATGTGTTTATAAATTTGTAGCGTCATTATGCTTTGTTTCTGCATGAGTGTGTGAAAAATGAATTCCCTCAAGGCTTGGGACATGCCATATCTAAATTATTCTCATTTTTATGTTGGATCACGTCAAAGGAGATTCATGTGGCTAGCATTCCATGGTGGCATCAAGAGATAATTTAGATTTTTTGTATGTTTGAGAAGGAACTACTAAAAATTTTCATGGACTTGAAGGTTCATATTCTAATCCACCTAGTAGATGAGGTTTAATTATTTGTGGTGGTTTCTTGTCATTGGATGTTCTCCTTAGAGAGGTACATGAAGAAATTGAAAGGTTTTGTTCGACAAAGGGCAAAACCCGAGTGGCTATGGAAAAGGGGTACATATCGTATGAGTCCTTCTATTATGCCAATGAGTACATAAAGGAGATGGACAAAAAACTAGGTGTGGTGATTTGGGACGATGAAAGGGATGAAGACAAAAGAGAAGGGGATTTTCTCTATGTACTATATAATGTCTGTTTGATTTCATTAGCGAATGCAGAAATTGAAGCAAACAATGAATTTGTTCTTTACAATTCTGAAGCGACACAACTGTTGGTCGCATTGTACGAAGAAAAGAGGTTGAAATGGGATAGTGACAGGAAAGAATTTAGATGGTTGAATGGTAGATTTGTGCCTTATCTCGATCATTTAAAAGAGAATATGCCAAATATATGCCTTAACAGTTGGGTTGCTGACCAAGTCAGAGAGACATACAGTTCAACCGGTCATTATCTGTGTGCTGAAGAGGATGCGCTAAATGTAGGGATTGGGTGCAACAACTTGATAATACTCTATTTAATTTATATGTACATTTGAAACTTAATAATTCACCTTTCAAAAGTATTTACATATATATTTCATATTTTAACTGTTGAGTTATTATAAGACACATGACACTACGATTTTTTAACTTTTTTATAGGTGCATTTGTTCCCATCTATGTCGGCATATGGACACCATTTTCACACAGAAAATGTTGATGATGAACACATGACACAAGGCTATGGAGTGGAAGTCAATTTCGATCAATCTAGTTGATCTAGCCACCGTGATCAAAACATAGTGCGAGGGACATTAGGTTACGTCAGAAATATACAAGAGATCATCGAAGTGGATTTTTATTCTTTCAAATGTGTTATTTTTAGGTACAAGTGGTGGGACACCATTGATAAGAATAATTTAAAGGAAGATCGTGATAGTAGGGTGATATCTATCAACTCTAGAAGGATGTGGGATGAAGCTAAGCAGCCCTATGTTTTCCCTAAACACTCCAACTAGGTGTTTTTTAACCCAGATGTGTTCGATAGGAATTGGTGGTTCATATTGAGACATGACCCTAGATCAAGACATATTTTTTGAGAACAATAGTGTTATCATGCCATGCAAGCTAGAAGATAATGAGGGTGATCATGAGAACCGAGAGTGATATGGTACATGTGTTATTTCATCAATATTTATACATTTTAAGATGGGTTTTTATAAAGAGGCGGAATTAACTACCTTATAACTTATAAGCTGACTCTTTTTTTCGAAACATTATAATATGTATTTTGAATTAATTGGTAATTTTCACTGTGTTAATGTTAAAATCAATATTTCAGTTGATAATTTGCAATTATCTTGATCTCAGAAACAATGGCGTATTGTATAAAGTTCCTTATTTTATGTAATATCATAATAAAATAATTATAATTCTAAAGTACATGAATTTATTTTCATCATTTCCTAAACTTTATTATGTTACAAAAATTCATGTTTTTCTAGATTTATTATTTTACAATTATTTAAAATCTTACAAATTTACAAATTTAAAAATTTTAATAAAATCATTTCATATTAATACAATTAAAATTTTCACATTAATACAATTAAAATTTTAAAAATATTTTACATAAAATTAGAATTAGAATTTTACAATTTCACATACAATTGAAATTTCAAAATTTTACATACAATTACAATTACAATTACAATCATTTCATAGTAATACAATTATAATTAGAATTACAATTATAGAATTTCACATACAATTACAATTATAATTATAATTTTAGAATTTTAAATACAATTACAATTACAATTTTAGAATTTTACATAGAATTAGAATTACAATTTACAATTTTACATATATACAATTACAATTACAATCATTTCACAATAAATTAAATATTACAATTACAATCAAAATTTTACAAATATTTTACATACAATTAGAATTAAAATTACAATTTTACAAATTTTCATATATAAAATTACAATTACAATCATTTCACAATAAATTAAATATTACAATTACAATTGAAATTTTACAAATATTTTACATACAATTACAATTAAAATTAAAATTCTAAATACAAATACAATTTTACAATTTTACATACAATTAAAATTTAAATTTCAATTACAATCACCACATAATATTTAATAAATAGCATGATAATTTAATATTAAATTAAGGTCGTGGAGGCGGCGTAGTGGTAAAGTCGGCCTCGTAATGACGGACCGGTCTTGTGTTCGATCTCGAGCAAGGTCATAGCTCGTCGTGCGAGTAGTTAGTCTAAACCGGGCCAAGCCCACTACCTTTTCTATGTGTAAAAGATGGATCGCGCTAGGTTTGTTGCTGCTCGCCAGGAGGCCGCCGCTGCCGTCTCAACCCAGGCCCTGTTCGGCTCTCCCACCGCCGTCGTCTTAACAGCAGCCCTGTTCGGCTCTCCTACCACTGCTGACACCACAGCAGGGCGAGAAGTTCTAGCTGGTTTCATTTCCACCGCCGCTAATGGCCTCTCTTGCCCATCTTTGATCTGGCTGCAGACCTGGCCCTACCATTCGGCCACCTCCTACGCTCAGACTACGGATCTTGAGGTTACTCCTGCTTGCAAAGATCTTGCAGCAAGGAGTCATTCTCTTGAAGGCAAATGGGATCGAAGACTGCCCCCGAAGGGCTTTAATCTTCTCCCAAAGATTTTCAACGCCAACAGCCTTCTAGGTCAGGGAACACAAGGAGCATGCACAGCTCAGAAGCAGATACAAAACGGAGAGCAGCGGTTCTCAGACCCTTCACCCTCGGCTTATCAGATCCAGATCTCCCTTTTATCTGGGGGAACAAAGCTGCTCTGGATACGAGCCATGGATCTGGTGCAGGACCTTCTGCAAGATCTCGAACTCAGATTGGGGATCCCCTCAGATATCCTGCGATTTCTCTACAGAGGTAAACAACTCGAAAAACCCCTGCCTCTGTCTCATTACAATATAAAAAAATATGCTTCAGTTGTGCTCTCCCTACGCTTGAGAGGAGGAGCTCCTGGGCAAACCTCTGCAGCTCCTGCCTTCTCCTATAAGGATGCGATTCATTTACAGCCCTCTAAGCGAGCCGCTCAACCAGCTAAGGCTCCGAAGCCTTTCCTGGTGGACAAAACAGAGGAATCCCCCTCTATTGAAATCTCTCACCCATGTTGATCGAATCAATTGCATGTGATGATTTCGGAAGCTTCTACCCACTCTGGGTAGACCCCTTTGTATAGCTCTCTGTTTTTCAGTTCACCTTGTAGCCTCCTGGTTTTTCCATGGTTGTTTCTGGGACCGAGGTTGATAATTCATCATTTCCGGCTCCCTTGCTTCTTTACTTTTCTCATCTGCAAAGCTCTGAATGTACCATATGTTTTCTTCCTTAATAGAATTAGTCTTACTCAGAAAAAAAAAAAAAATTAATATTAAATTAATTAATAAACATCACGATCATGATAACCATCATAAAAACATCATATTCAACTAAAAAACACATTCAAATTCGCTAACATCATCGTGATCATGATCATCTAACAAAAGACAATTAGCATTGTATAAAATCATCACAAGACAAACATCAAATATACATCTCATGTCAAATAAATGCTATCACATACACATCTATCTCCAAGTTGCATATTAAATGAACATATCTAACATGACCTAACAATATACACATCATGATTATCACGAACATGTAAATTAATTACAACTGCAACATGAACATAAAATACATGGACTATGTATATATATATATATATATATATATATATATATATATATATATATATATATAATCGTATAATGTCAAAAATATATAACTGTAATATAAACGTCATATATTAGCTGGTGGTACATCATCAATAACAGTACTAGTCGAGGCCTGCTCAGTTAATGGTGAAGCCTCGACAAGCTCAGATACATGTTGATCATCACATGCTTGTTGATTCGCTATTGGTGCTTCATGTTGATCAGGATCAACTATCGGCTACTCATCGTGATGACTCGGCATGGTCAATGGTCTAGCCTACTCATGATCATGAGTATTGTTGGATGTTGCACGCTGCTGACTCGACATGGCCGATGGTATAGCCTGCTCTCCATGATCGCTTCTGGTCGATGTTGCAGGTTGCTCATCTGGCATGGCACGAGGTTAACGATGATCACTCTAATGATCGTGATCATCCTCAAATGATGTGTTGTTGCTCACATACTGTCGATCACATGTTGCATCTCGGCCACGCCTATAACTTCGAAGGGTCCTCCTCAACCATGTAACTAATTTCGTAGCTCCTACTAAATGCTGCATCAAGCTATAGATGTGACGTGGCATGCATCTCCACATATGTACTAGCCTACCATTGACATGTATATCTCTCATAGTGGCAGGCCTGACTCTCGTCTCAACAAACAATACACAGAGTTGGTCGCCCAAATCCATCCTCAATCTACTATCAAGCCTACAACTAGAAAACGGTGGTACTGGTGCACTAGTAGGAGCAGGTCTATATACACTAGCCTTATAATCCTCGGGTGCATCTACCATATCTTGATCGTCATCAAGATCCACACCTGGATCGTTTGGTGGCACAGTCATCTCATCGCCATCAAAATTCCCAATGTCTGCAAAATATATATATATATATATATAGAAGTACACAACAATAATTAGACAATTTCATTAAATTGTTTAATAAAAACAAGTTAAAGAACATGTTAGAATAAATTTAAATAAAACAGTAATATTACCTCTACCATCCGGCGGCTCATCATTTGTGAAGAGGATGTTGGCAAATCCTCACCAATATAAACGAGCATAAGGACAAGGGACCATAACAAAGGGGTGCTCGTCAACACTAGTTAGCAACTCCAGTGCATCATGTGATATCCTCATGGAAAACTCAATCTTTCCCCTCCTAGGCATCATCTATCCCAACATGTGCATCCGTGCATGCAACATTAACGTACAAGGTTGTGGAAAAAAAGTAGGCCCTGTCTCTAGAAACCTTTCAAAAAAAAAACAAAATATATCTGAAGAAAAATGGAAGTTGACCCTCCCTTGTACATTAGCATGACATCTATCTAAGGTTGTACAGAACTGCCATAAAAAAAATGTAGACAACCTGACAAGTAGTAGCTCTTGTACTAAAGAATCAACATAATATAGAAGTGGGAAAATAATGCGTTTCTCATCACTAGCGTTGTGTGAAATTGTACAAATAAAAAGTGAGAGGCACCTCACCTCATCACTACCAAATGCAGCAATATGTAACTAACCTCCGGAGACCTGAAACTATGAAGGAGACAGTATGTACGCGCTAATGTATCTCTAGGAGTACACCAACTGACTCCCTACTGCAAAGCCAAATGGAACCTATGGGAATGAGAAAAAATTCACCCCTCTCCTCGATAGTCTAACAATGAAATATGTGTCCTCCTAAGTGGGCATGTACCACTAGTTAGGACGAGCCAGGAAAACCTGTACGTGGGCATTCCACCTGCGAATAAGATGTCGGAAAAACACAGCATGACCCTTTAGGAAAGTAAATTCCACATAGAACTTGTGGAGGGCTACCTACCTTAATATCCCCGGGTTAGTTGCTCTAATATGGTGAGGGTATGCATCTATGTTCCTCTCTCATGCCTCCCGATTGCGAACCATGTTATAATGGTCCACCTGTTCTTGTTTTTGTTCCCTCTCTTGTCTCCATTCACATATTTGAATGATTGACATATTAAATACAATTTATTTATTAAATGAGACATGTATTTAGGAATATACATATATAAAAAAATTTCAAAACAAAAAATAAAACAGTCAGTGTGCAACAAAAAACAGGCATCCACTAGTAACGATGCATCTTTTTTTGTCACGCACCGGACACGGTGCACTAGAAAATTTTCAGCGCACTGGAGTCGGTCCACATGAAAATTTTCAATGCACCACCCTCATGCCATTGTTCCAAATTCAACAGTGCAGTGGTATAACATATTACATCGTTGACTATGGACCAATGTCATGAGGGTGGTGCGCTGACCAAACTATATGCCCCGGGGTGTATAGTTTAGTTAGCGCACTACCCTCTTGACATCAGTACATAGTCAACGGTGTGGTATTTTATTATAATACATCGTTAACCATGGAAAAATGCCAAAATGTGGTGCGTTGAGAAAATTACCCACCCCAGGGCGAATATCTTCGTCAACGCACCGCATTCTTGCTATTCGATAGGGTTAACGGTGCGACTAGGTAATCGACCGCACAACACATTTTTTTAATTTTAAAAAATCACTTTGTGCTTTTTGGAACCACCATACAACTGGTGCAGATATCATTAGAACCAGTTTTGGAACGACTTTTAAATTTATAGGCAACACCGCAAACCGGTGCGAGCCGAACGGCTTGAGCGCACCACGTGGAAAATATTTCTTTTTTTAAACGATGAATTTTAAGATAATTTACAAAAATAATCTGCTAAAAGGTTTAATTATGGAAAACAAGGAAAATACCTGTACATCTGGCCGTCCAGGAGGCATATTGGCTATACAATTTTCAAAATTAAATTTTCCCACCATTTTGCAAAATTCAAATTGGAGATGGTGGGCAATGAACAACAGCAGTGCATGCAATGGGAGCATCAATGGCAAGGCACCTCACACAACGTAAAGATTCATTGGTGCTTGAGATCACTGGAGCACTGAAAAGTGGAAAATTTGGATTTTTTACTGTAATTATTATTTGTATTTAACCTTGTTCTGGTGCACGAGTTTAATAGGCACATCGGTGCGGTTTCTTAAGATCGCACTGGGTTGTTTCAGTTTCGGTGTAGGTTTTAGGACGTACCAGTGCATGATATTTTTAAAGAACATGTGTGCTATAGTAATAAGACACACTTGGCGGGTTTGTACAGAGTGCACAGTGTGTCGGTGTGCGAATGTTTTGTGTGCATCGATGATTTCCCTAATTGAACACATCGGTGATGTTTACGATTATAAGCGCACCAAAAGAAAAAAATCCACAAAAACCTCCACCCGCAAACCTCCTCTAGTAAGCTTCACTACAAGAGGATTTCTAGGGTAAATTTATAATGGTTTCCTCAAAAACATCCACTATAGGGTCCTTTCCTTGTAGTGAGGGTAGGGACTAGCTAATAAACAAATTGTGGGAAAAGATATGTCCTAGGGATCGTTGCAGGCACAATACCAAACCTAAAAATAAAAGTAACATGAGAGGGTTTGCTTGATTCAGTAGGATACGATGGTGTAGTTCTATGAATTCAGAGAGAAAATTGGGTCAAAGACATCTCTTTCAATGTACATTAAGAGAATATGATAAGACGAGGTTGTTAAAATGGTTTTCTTGGAAATTTTGAAAGCTAGGACAAAGGATCTAATGATAAAATACCTAGTAACTGGTGGCGCATGTTGACTAGAGCTCTAAATTGTACAATTAAAATCCATGGAGGCGGAGCACAAAGACAATGGTAAAATTAAATGAACAAGGGTAATGATATTTTTGGGAAAAACATGAAAATCGGGGGAAAATGGGAATAAATGTATGCATGGGACATACAAATTAGTGACATGGTGAAAAGATGGATTGATGTGATGGGGTGACTTGGATGATGAGGTGGAAGAGAAACAACAGTGACAGGGTGGTGATGTGACAGTGACAAAGAAAAAATATACAAATTTCACGGTCTCTTGCCAACGTACTTTTGGGGAATAGTCAAGTACAGAAGAAATTATAAAGAGTCCCTGCATAAATAATCTTGACCATTGAACTTGGGTAAGCATAGGTATTTCACATGTTTTACAAAGGCACCGGGTGAGATAATTTCTAGGCATGTGCTATCTTCTTGTTTGCACCATCGGTTGGGCCCCTCACCTTCTTTCCATCGCGCCCTACAATGCAATCGACCTTGAAACCTTGTCCAAATTTAGTGTGCTACGACCCACAAAAATCCATAAAAATTTAATGCTACATTAAAATCAACCAATGCTGATTAATCCACCATTAATAAGTAATTAAAAATTTTAAATTAAAACATAAATCTAATTTTTTTTTTAGCACATATACATAGTTTTTAATTTTCTTTTTCGTACATGAATAAAATAAAAAAAATATACAACATTTGTGATACCCATAAGAATTCCTTTGAAAATAAGAGGTCGAATTGAATCATCATTAAGGGATTTGGATGAACACCATAGGTGATATGTCATAATGTGCGTCGACGAGTCTTCTCAAGGATTCCCATTGAATTTTGCAATTTCAGAAGGCAACTTGGTGGGATTAATCCATCACCATGGCGAATGAGAAATGGGGTCATCACTGAGCTGAGGTAAGTATGGTAGCCATAAATGGAAATTTCTGATTAAAATTCAGAGAAGGATGACTTGGATTATGAAGGAATAACTTGATCAATCGGTACTTGCATTCCTAGATAATGAGGGTTCTGGTAATAGGGAACCTAGTTACCAAGATATGAAGGGTTATGATAACCAGCATACAAGTGAGTTTGATGCCTAGACCTACAATAATGATAAATCTATTGGAATGATTGGGTTGGGACTTACCGGCCTTGAAAAGGAAATTGATGTGATCCATATTGTTGTGCAATAGGGGCTTGTATTTCCCCTAGTATGTTGGGATCGATTGAGACTGCGTCAAAGTTTTAATAATTTGGCCTACTGAAACTTGAGGACAACCTTTCACAAGTGATTGAGGAGATGAGGCACCTTGTACAATTTGACTAAGAAGAACTTGGGGAGAACCAGATACTGTCGGAATAGGTTGTAAATATTATATCACATGTATTTGACCTTGTTGAGGTGCTAATGGATAGATAGAAATTTGCGATGAGGATGGTGCAGTTTGAGGATTCAGAAATCAATCTCAAAGTGAAATAGGTTGAACTGGTAAAGTAGGTTTCCAAGCACTAGCATATATTCCTTGATAAAGAGGACTATATTTAGGTGGGTTAACATATAGAGGTATACCCACTATAGGTTGTGTCCTTTCCATAAGAAGAGAGGATGATGGAGGCAACTACGATCCAAATGGAAGGCATGCAATATAAGGAGAGTTAGGTTGTTGGGGGTAGATTTTCCCACTGATATAAGGGATAGCCTTCATCTCTATTGTAGTTGTAGTTGGACGAAGAGGATCAGACAATGTGGCATTCATTGGAGAAGTACCATACATTATCCCTGAATTGGATGACATGGGAGAGATCCAAGGGCTATAAGTTGCACCAAAAAATGTACCAGATAATGAATGATAACCAAGTGAAACATATGGGCCACCATAAAAATGTGTTTATGGTGATGTCATGAACATATATGAGGAAGCGACATTAGATGTCTCAACCATAGTAGTGAAAATGGGCTAGGAGTTCAAGTAATTTCAAGCCATGGTTAAAAATAAAAATGAATATTGCTGCGAGAGATACATGGATAATCCTAAAGCATTGGATAAAAAAGATTGTTTTGGAATGAACTATTGCATGAAGGGAGTGATGAACACATTTTACTACCTGACTCAATCTTTCTGTTGTTTTTTCACCTAAAATCCTTTTGTTGTGTTCAAACCATTTTGTAAAAAAAACAACGTGAAAAATTAATATACCAGACATGAAATCTTTTAAATTTTGATTCTCAAGTCACATTGCATCCACGCACTTCGAAACATTTACAGTTTAAGTTTACGAAGAATGTTACCGAAGATGCGATGCAAAGTGGGATGCAACATGGAGGGGCGGTGGTACCAGACCGCAGCGCATATCATAGTTTTTAAGTGTTTTATAAGTGGGGAGGATGTAAACACTAAAAATAGTGAAGTGAAAAGTGCAGGGAAGGAGGTAAGTAATGTGGTAGGGGAAAAGTGGGACTAGATCGCAGGCGCACATCACAACTTTCAAATTTTATCTATAAGATGTGTGGTTAACATCTAAAATTTGTGAAGTGAATCGAGAGGGACATGCCTGTGTCGCACATCGAAAAATGTAGCACTTGGAAAAACAAGGTAAATGTTTAAAACCGAGAAGGGAAATTTGCACTTACTGGAGGATGACGCGTGAAGGATGAATGGAGCCCACTACAATCAACATAGTTTTATGCGGTAAGGTAATGTTTTATGATGTTTTAATAATATATCGAAGTATTTCAAAAGGTTTTAAAGTGGGGGGCGGAGCTTCTGAGGTGGGGCCAACCTGCCACATTGCAAGTTAAAACAAATATGTTGCATACACTTTTAAAAGGAAGTTAAAACATATGGGATGTGATATCGCAAATCTGCGATCCCAAGTTTTAAGTTTTAGTTGTGATGTGAAACATGTGTATTCTATAAATGTGATGAAGGTGAGGTAATACAATGATGTGGAGAGATGGCCCACTTTAATCTCTATCGAGGAATAAGGAAGCGAAGTAAGTGAAAAGTGATAAAAAGGTAAGGGTAGAAAGGTAAAATCCAAAAGGCAGAAAAAGGGTAACTTTAATGATTTTCAATGGAAAATGAAATGAAAAGGGGACTGTCGCATGGAATGGGTCCCGCTTCATTGTATATTGTACATTCTGAAAGGTTTGTAGGAGACGGAAATGTAAATGATTTTGGGTTTTGGCCTATGGGAAAAATGATTTTGAATGTGCAGGATTATAATCAAATGTGTGAAAATATATGAGTGGGGAAGGAAATAAAAAAGGGAGATTAATGAAATGAAATTAGGGGGAAAATATGCTATGGTTTAAAACTTTAGGATAGAAATTAATAATCAGAATTTAAACCATAAAAATAACTTTTCCATAGGCGCATTTAGACTAGAAGCCAATCAAAACCTTTAAAACAGAATGAAGATATTCTTTTTCTTTCTCACTTCCCTAATGTTTTTTTTTCCTCCTTTGTGTATAGAATCTAAAACCTAACATTTTATTTTGTCTTCTTTGTTTAGGGAATTTAACACCTAACATTTTATTTACATGGATGCCTATAAAAATAATAATTTTCCTAACATTTTTAACTTTTTCATTCTTTTGCATCCATATCCTACCTTATCATTTTTAACTTATTCAACCACTTATGCTAACATATGAAAACAAATGATGTTACAACACCTTCCTTAGTTTAGATTGAACTATTGAACCAGCTTTATTTTCTACCTAACTCATTAATCTGTCAATATTAAACAATTTGACAAATTATTTTTCACTACCTATTGACAAGCAATTTAAACCTAATTCAATCATGATTAAACTGTATGATTAAATTTTATTGAAATTTCGTGGCATTTTTAAAGAAGATGCACACAATTTATTTTCAGAAGTAAGCTAAACTTAAGACTAGTGGCATTTGAATGTGCAACACTTTTAGAATTTACTGTTTTTTTTTTCTTTTTGATGGGGTTCACATCTTATATTTTTTATTTATAACATATACCCTCTTTTGATTTTTTATGTTATCTCTTCTTTTTTCTTTTTCTTTTTTGAAAATTATTTGCATATTTGGAAATAATTTTCCAAAGAAAATTTGGCCAAAAGAATAAACTCAATCACCTTGAGATCCTATGAAATATAGGACCCTAATGGTGGCTCAAATTGGGGATGGCACTTCCATGTATTGAAGTTTCAAGAACCTGTGATCAATAGCCTTATCCATTGGGGATCTGAGAAGTAAGTAATCTGACTCCTTTTCTTCTTTCATATATTATGATGGTGTGTTGACCATGGCTTAGGGCCTTCTGTGCGGGCTTCAACCTTAATAAAAAAAAAACGTACAATCCAATATATGTTGAATATCACATTTATAATGATGAAAAAAGAATCTTTACACTGGGATAAATAATGCTTCAACATCCTGCCATTCACCAGACCACCAGGTATGACTATTCCATCTATATCTGTGATAAAAAATGCAATTTCACCTCTAAAATCGTTTATAATATATGGTCACATCCATAGATTATAAAACTTGTTATCCTTCCCTTTGTCTTCTCTCCTTGCATCCCATTTTAAAACCTTCTCACCAATAGAAAAATCAGCTGCCTTGGTCCTTTTGTGAAGGATTTTCTTGATATTTTCTTGGATGAGTTGTGTTCTATTATGTACCTCTTCTCTTGTTTGCTGCAATTGAACAGTTTGATGAATCCTTCTGATTGCATAATTTGGTTCCACTTGTAACTCTTTCTTCATTTCCATCACCGTATGTGCTAGAGAATATGGAAAAAAACATCCATTCCATAGACAAGTTGGTACGATGACATACCAATGGACTTCTTTGTAGTAAGATTTTCAGCTTAAAGTGAATTGGCTAACTTATTATTCCAGGACTTTTTATTCTGTTATAATAATTTCTTGATGATGTTTACCAGAATTTTATTGGATGATTCAGCGAGTCCATTATGTTGTGAGTAGTAGGATATTTAATGTCCTAAAGAAATATGATATTTATCACAGAATTCAACCATGTTTATGGATTTACAGTTTGCTTCATTGTCAGTGATGATTTTCCTTGGGTAGCCAAATTTGGAAAGGATATGGGTCTCAAGGAACTTGGTAATTACAACACCAATGGAATTTCTAGAAGGTATGACCTCTATCTATTTAGTGAAGTAATCTGTGGCTATTAAAATTCACTTGTGTTGGGCAGATGAAGGAGGATGGATCTCACCTATGGAATCCAAACCCCATTGCTGGAATGGAATTTCAACAGAAATGGGTTTGAGAGACAAGGGTAGGAGTTTCTTTTTACCTTAAAATTTTTTACACTTATGACAGGTTGTGACTTTCTTGTAGACCTCAGAAAATAAGGTGGGCCAATTAAAACTAGCCCTGAGAGTATTATTAGTAGTAGTCTTGCAATACAGGTGGCCACAACAGTCTCCCTCATGAAAATCATTCATAATATTATCTGCATCATTCTTCAACAAACATTTGAGAAATAGGCCATCCGAATCTTTCCAATAAAGGACATTATCAATGATAAAAAAAATTGCTACTTTTAATTTCAAAAATCTAGCTTTAGTTTTCATAAGCCTAGGAGGAGCATTTAAATTAAACAACACATAAATAAGGTTTGCATACCAGGGAGAATTTAAAAATTATTCATTGATTTGTGGAGTTTCCTGATCCTCTTGATCATCCAAAGTTGCTAGCAAATTTATGTCCAAAGCTTGAAAAATTGACTTAGCCATAAGTTGTGCAAATCCTTTCCCTTTAATAAGTTTGGTAGGTTTTATTTCCAAATCATACTCCAAAATTACTGCAATCCATTTTCCTCTTTTTCCATATAGTCCATTTTGCATTAAAATATCTTTTACCACAACATTTGGTACATAAGAAATTATATGTCAATGCAGAATATAAAATCTAAAATATTTAATTGCTTTGACTAGTGCAAAGGATTGCTTTTCCATGATTTTATACTTGAGAGAAGCAACTCTTAAATCTTTGCTGAAGAAAGAGATTGTCTTCTCAAGTCCTTCACTATCTTTATACAGTAAAACATCTCAAATAGTGTCCTCAGAAGAAAAAAAAAAGACTATAAAATATTTAGTAAAATCTGGACTCACCAACATTGATGCTTTAGTTAATGTAGGTTTTACCACGTCAAAATATTGCCTACCTTCTATACTCCATATGATTTCAAAATATTCCTTGAGCATATTGGTTATGTTTCTAAGAAGTTAAAAAATATTAGGGATAAATCTTCTCAAAAATTTATTTTCCCTATGAATGATTGAATTTATTTAATGTTTCATGGGGGAATGATCTTTAGGATTGCTTAAATTCTCTTAACGTTAGTTATAACTCCATCTTTCGATATGATATGTCCTAACAATTTACCTTCTTCTAGGCCAAATAATGTTTTCTTTGGATTTAAAGATATGCCAAATTTCCTGCATTTATCAAAGACTCATCTCAAATGTGTCAAGTGTTCTTCATTAGACTTTGAACACACAGTTACATCATCCAGATAAAATACAATAAAGAGGCCAATCTCTTCTGAAAAGTCAATGTCCATTGCTCTTTGGAACGTGGCCCCAACATTCATCAGTCCAAAAGGAATTTTCACATACATTGAAGTGCCCCATGGAGTGGTAAAAGATGTTTTATCTTGACCTTCTGGATCAACCAAGACTTATTTATAGCCAGAGAAACCATCTAGTAATGATATCCTAGTTGTTCCTATCACCTTCTGTCAGATATCATCCATTTTGGATAAGGGATAGTTATATTTTAGGGAAACCTTATTCAGGTTTTTGAAATCAATGCATAGCCTGATTTCTCCAGCTTTCTTTTTGGTTGGTACTATTTTTGACACCCATTTCAAAAATCTGAGAGGGACAATTATTTTACCATCATAGATTTGTTTAACTTCTTTCTCAACAAAAGGTAAAAAAAATTGATCTATCCTCCAAATTTTATGTTTGAAAGGATTTTGTTCTTCTTTAATTGGAATTTTGTACTGAATGATGCTAAAATTGTAAATTTTTAGATCCTTATAACTCCAAGAGAACACATCAATGTATTCTTTGAATAAGGCTATATATTTTTGTTTGGTAATAAGAGCTATTTTCTTGACAGTTTAATCGTCTTTGGGTTTTGCTCAGTACCTATATTGCATTCCTCAAGTTCTGTATCAATGGGCTCAATTTTAGGCTTCTTTGCTACATCATTGAATTCAAAGAGGTATTCTAACGGGGCTAATCCCCAGGGAAAAACATTATCTTTTAGTTGAATAATTTTAAAATCTTCCTTTTTAGTATCTATTTCATGAATTTCTAATTTATGAACACTTTCATCTAAATGATTATTTACAACTAATCTATCAAATTGGTTTAACAAAGGATTATATAAAACCTTTTGATTTTCTACGTGATCTTCTGGCATCATTTGATCTTGTTCCCGATTATCTAAATCTAACTGTTTTTCCTCAAACTCGTCTTTTAAAAACAAGAAGTTTTCAATCTGTTTGTCATTCCCGAAAATATGCTAGTATCACATGTTATATAATATTGTAGGTGGATGTTTAATTTCAATTGTGTGTGGTTTATTCGGGTGAGGTATTTTTCAAGTTCTTGCAGAAATAGAAATCCTATCAGCTATATCATTTTGACTTCTTGGAATTATTGCTAGATCATATTCCACAAAAGTGTGTAAGTAATCGAGCACTACATTTCTGTAGGCTCTTTATCTAGGGCGTTTAGCAACATATTATCCTTTGACTTGTTTGATGATTGATTTAGAATATCCTTGCACAGTAATTCTTTTGGCACCTAATTTCTTAAGTAACTTCATGCCTAACATCAGAGCTTCATATTCAAAAATATTGTTGGTGCACTGAAAATTGAGTTTATAGGAATGCCCTTCAGAATGATTATTAGCTGGATTAGATAACCATATTCCTGCTCTCGAACCTTCTTAAATACAAGCCCCATCAAATGTCATATTCCAGAAGAGTTCTAAAGTAGGAGTTAATTGTTTAATTAGAGCTGTGTTTCCGGTATATAAAACTAATTTCCAAATTGGGCTTCAATTTTAGAATAATTGAATAATATTAATGAATCCAAATCAGTGTGAACATAATATAGATGGTAATTATGAGTTTTTTCTTGACTTCTTAGCATATATTTCATGAGAGTTTCCCTATACAACCTTGTTTTCTGGCCAAAGGTTGGTATTGTAGTAAAATTCATATCTAGTTAAAGGGTTCCTTGTAAATTTTCTCCCCAAGAACGTGATAAAATCATGTCATATTAGGAGGAATGTCTGCTACAAGAATGTCCATAACTAGGATTTTGGCTAGGATTGGAGACAAAGTTAGACACATGTCCTTAATTAGACCTAAACACTTCACTTACTTGAATCAAATGAGTATAGATGTCAAGACTAAACTTTTCCATTACATATTTGGGCATTAAGTCATGTGAAGCCCCTAAATCTAGCATAGCATTATGTAAGATTTTATAATGTGTGTTTAAGCTGACATAGAAAGGACAGACTTCTCCTTCTTGTAACTTACCATCTACTTCTAGAACAAAAAACAATTCAGGTTGATCATCATTCAGATTGAGAGTGTCAACAATTTCCCCTATCTTCAGTGCTTCCATTACCTAAGTTCTGTATGGATTTTTTAATTTTCTCTGTCAAAGGGATGGGAATTTTCACTTTAGCTAGTCTGTTTTCAACACTAAATGACGATTGAATCTTTACAACATTTGGAATGTCATGTACATTGATAGTTTCTTTAGTTTTAAGTAGGGTTTGATGACTGGTCGTTGTAACATCAATTTGAGTTGTTTTAGAGACAAAATAAATTTTTTTTTTAGTAGAAACCTCTGAATGTTTCTTACGAGGAGTTTCAGAAGATTTCTTAGAAGAATTTTCTACTGTTTTCTTAGGATCTCAATAAAAGGTAATTTTTTGAGGTTGATCAATATTATTTTTAATAGTATTGTCAGAAATTTTTGTGCTCCTAATATTATATTGCTTTTGAACCTTCATAATTGAATTTGCAAATCCCTGTTTATATTCTTCATATTCATCTGATTGAAGCTCTGTCTGAGCTAATGAAAATAGATTTTGGTCTTCTTCTATGAGAAAAATAGTATCATTATTTTGTAAACCAAACAAATTTATTTCGTTGTCTTCTTCCTCTTGAATGATTTCCCCATTTTCATCAACATAATTATCTTGAAAATCGTGTCTAATTTGTTTGTCAGGTACCCTTTGTTTAATATGTTGTTGATTCCTTCTATTTTTTTTATTGCAATTTTGGGGAGGGTTATGATTCTCCCTAGGGATTTTTCTATCAATCATCATTCATTCCATTTCCATCATTAAAGAATCTATCTTGGCATCAGTGCTCGAGATTGATGCTTCTAATTTTATGCTAACTCTCTTCTCAACTCTGATCCTAGCTTTTTTGTCCAATAAATTGGCTTCTACACTTACTTCTATAGTCTGTATTTCCTCTAAAGTTTCAAGATTCCTATCTCTTAAATAATCAACTATGTTTGTTTCAAAACCATCTGGAAAATTAATCAACACTAATCCTTCAAGTGGTTTTATGCGAGAAGGAATATCATTATAAATAGAGTTGAATCTAGCACAATAATCCTGCACACTCTCTCCATTATCTCTTTTGATATTTTTATATTCTAAGATAATTTGGAGGGATTTATTTTTAACTTTCCATCTATCAAGAAACTGACACTGTAGAACTTCTAGATCATTGATGGAAGCAGCTCGTAAAGCTCTAAACCATTTCTTGACCTCACCTCCAAGGGTTTTAACGAATAACCTCTCCATAACATCATCAACATCAATCTCATATTGATCAAAGAAATAATTCATTATGTCAACATGCTATTGAGAAATAATGTGTTGGGTGTTATTGAAATGGGGTATTTTGGATTGATTGTCTTGGGGCATAGCCCGTAGATTTTGAGGAATAAGGAAGGGAGCATAACATGCAACCATGATTGGAGGTGGAGGGTTAATACGGGGTGGAATAATAGGTGGTGGAGGAGGTGGTAAAGAATGAACTATATGCGAAGGAGAGGATGGATGAAGTGATGGAGATGAAGGCCTTTGAGTGTTTATGAGAGGATAAGTAGTAAAATTTTCAGAAGGGGTTGGACTCATAGATATTTGTTAAATTGTTTGGGATGTAATAGATGAAGTTGTAATATTTAATGGAGACAATCCTATTGATTGTTGGAGATATGCATATGTAACTGCTGAAGTAAAGTCTAATACCAAATATTTGAGGATCTTAAATTCCTGGACAATTTCTTGATCAGATTTTAAATAAGATTGACTTTTAGATGAATCTGGATGTAGAATCAATTGGTCAATGACTATTGAATCTTCCCAATTTCTGGATTTTCTTCTAAAGAGGCTTTTCTCAAAATTTAACTCAAAATCGATATCATGTAATGTCTTAATCTTAACAGGAAGGGATTGTGCTCTTGGGATAGGATTATTACTTCCTAGGCTTTTTGATGAAATTATTTTGTTTAACTAATTTCTTTGAAGTAACCTTAGTTCTTCTTCCAATCCTTTGAGGAGCATCCAATATTTCAAGAGGTTGGGACCAGGATGAGATCTTGTATAAGGTATCTTGGAAGCCATTTTTTTAAAATAAAAACACACACTATAAAATTAAACTCAAACTTTTATTTACAAAATCCTAAAAGATACAAATCTCTATGGGATATTAATACAATGAGTATTTAACCAGAGATCGAATTTGAAAGAAATTATGATTGATTTCAATTGTCCCCAGTATGGTTTCCACTATGTTAGCATTCTATAATTTTCTAGAGATTGTGAGAACTAATCACATAGGCCAACATCAAACTAATCCCAATTTTAGAGAGGGCTCTATCTATAATATTTATCTTTGTTTGGAAAAAAATTTAGGCTAGTTATGATAGTACTTGGAGTTTTGGGTTTGTTTTGGATTTTGTAATATCGATTCTATTAAATTTATTAATATATATCGGCCAATGGAGTCAAAATATAATTGAATGGTTGCATCAATATTTCACAGAGTAAACACGGGGAAAGATAGGAATATTTACTGGATCTCTTGGATTTATAAATGGATTTATGACAGAAATATGAATAGATTCAGTAGAAATAAAGAGAAATAAATAATTATTTATTTTGGATTTTAGCAGAGAATATAATGATCGTAAAGGAAGCTAGAATAAGGTACTTAAAATTAAATCCGATTCATCACGCTTTCTGCTTTACAATTAGAATTTAGATGTTTACAATGAAAGAGGACAATGAAACAATACTAATCAAAGAAAAACATCATCAGTATTTAAGAAACAAGAATCCTCTGAATAGTTTAATTATTATGGATGCTCTAGTCCTTTGGAAAAGCTTACAATACTCCAAAAGACAACAATGATCTCAATCAATCAAACCTTGATACCTCCAAAACTCAAGTATTTATACAAAAAATTACAACAAAGAAGTCTCTAACAGACATGGTACTTTTAGGCTAAACCTGAACTAAAAACTCTAACTTATTACAAAATTATAGTCTCGGTGGAATGCGTCATGCAGAGCAGGCGCTGATGTAGTGGGGAAATTAGGACGTGGATCACCTTTTACTAATAGGCTTGCAGACTAAATTTTGTGTTGGCGAATGAAATATTGCATGAAGGGAGTGTTGAATGCCTTTTACTGCCCAACTCGACCTTTCTATTGTTTTGTTGCCCGAAATCATTTTTTTGTGTTAAACCCATTTTGTAAACAAGACATCATGAGAAATCAATATACCAAACTTCAAATATTTTAATTTTTGATTCTCAATTTGCATCCCATTTGCGCACTTCGCAACATTTAGATTTTAAGTTTACGAAGAATGTTACCAGAGTTGCAAAGTGAAGTTTGATGTGATGTGGAGGGATGGTTGGACCGGACCACACTGCAGATTATACTTTTTTTTTTTTTTTATAAGAGGGGAGGACGTAAACACAAAAAGCATCGAAGTGCGAAGCGTGGGCATGGATGTAAGTGACGTGGCAGGGGAAAAGTGGGACTAGATCGCAGGGACACATCACAACTTTCAAATTTTATCTATAACCTGTGGGATTAACATCTAAAATTTGTGAAGTGTGGGGAGAGGGACCTACCCGCATTGTACATCACAAAATGTAGCACTTGGAAAAATAAGGTACGCATTTAAAACCATGAAGTGTGATTTGCACTTAATGGAGGATGATGTGTCAAGGAGAAATGGAGCCCACTGCAATCGGCAGAGTTTTATGCGGTAAGGTAATGTTTTATGATGTTTTCATAATATATCGTAGTATTTGAAAAGGTTGTAAAGTGGGGGGTGAAGCTGCTGAGGTGGGGCCAACCTGTCACATCGCAAGTTTAAAAAAATATTTTTCAAGCACTTTTAAAACTAAGTTAAAACATATGCGATGTGATATCGCAAATCGGTGATCACAAGTTTAAATTTTTAGTTATGATGTGAAACATGAATAACCTAGAAAATTCAATGAGGGTGAGGTAAACCAGTGATGTGGAGGGATGGCCCACTTTAATTGCGATCATGGAATGAGGAAGTATAGTAAGTGAAAATAAAAAAAAATGTAAGAGTAGAAAGGTAAAAGCGAAAAGGCGAAAAAGGGTAGGTTTAATGATTTTCAATGGAAAATGAAATGAAAAAGGGAGCGTGGTGGGGAATGGGTCCTGCTTCATTGTATATTATACATTATGAAAGGTTTAGAGACATCAATTTAAATTATTTTTGGTTTTGGCAAATGGGAAAAAATATTTTCAATGTGCGGGATTACAATGAAATGTGCGAAATATATGAGTGGGGAGGAAAATAAAAAAGGGAAATGAATGAAATGAGAGTAGGAGGAAAATATTTTATGGTTTAAAGCTTTAGGGTTGAAATTAATAATCATAATTTAAGCCATACAAATAACTTTTCCATAGGCACATTTGGACTAGCAGCCAATCAAAACCTTTAAAACAGAATGAGGCTTTTCCTTTTCTTTCTTGCTTCCCTAATGTTTTTTTTGCCTCCTTTTCTTAGAGCATATAACACCTAACATTTTACTTTTCCTTCTTTGTTTAGGGCATCTAATACCTAAAATATTATTTGCATGGATTCCTATCAAAAAATAATTTTCCTAACATATTTTAATTTTTCATTCCTTTCCATTCATATCCTACCTTATCATTTTGAACTTATTCAACTACTTATGCTAACTTATCAAAACAAATGATGTTACAACACCTTCCTTAGTTCAGATTCCACTATTGAACCAATTTTATTTTCTGCCTAACTCATTAGTCTGTCAAGATTAAACAATTTGACAAGTCATTTTTCACCACCTATTGACAAGAAATTTAAACCTAATTCAATCATGATTAAACTATGTGATTGAATTTTATTGAAATTTTGTGGCATTTTAAAACGAGTTGGACACAATTTATTTTCAGAAGTAAGCTAAACTTAAGAGTAGTGGCATTTGAATGTGCAGCACTTTCAGAATTTATTGTTTTTTCTTCTTTTTGATGGGATTCACATCTTATATTTTTTATTTATAACATATACCCTATTTTGATTTTTTATGTTATCTCCTTTTTTTATTTATTTTGAAATTTATTTGCAGATTTGGAAATGATTTTACAAAGTAAATTTGACCGAAAGAATAAACTCAGTCACCTTGAGATCCTATGAAATATAGGAACCTAACAGATGGGAAAATTTTTGGAAGATTTTCCTTCACATATTTTAGGAATATTATTACGAAAACGTGTGTGATCAATTAGAATAATTGTGTAGGATGACAGGTGAGACTTTGAATTATTTTTATACTATATTTAAATCAAATTAATGTAGTTTTGGTCCACAGATTTATCTCCTCGATTCCAATTAATTGGATGGTTCAAAAATTTAGTGTCTTTATCTTGTGATAATTATGAAGAAAAATAAAGCACATCCATTGTTGATAAAGAACCAATTGCTCAAATTGACAATGTCAATCATACAAAAATTGAAATTGCAAATCCTGCTCATCAATCTTAATTAGAAATTGTTGTTGTTACTCAATTAAATGATGTTTATTTCAGATCTATTCCGAATTTAAATAATGCGGCTATATATGATGAAATGAAAAATAAAGAAGATGCACATTTAACTAACAAAACTTGACAACAATTAATTCAAAAATAATTAAATCGGAAACAAGAAAATTGACTAAATAGCTTCAGCAACTTAAAAGTTTATGCAATTAATTTAGAATCTTCTTTTGCTGGTAATATATTTCAAACTTCACAGCAAGCTCCCAATAATTTAGAGATAATTCAAACATATGGTAAATTTGATTTTTGTCACGAAATTGATCAACAATCTAAATTTTCCAATGGAACAAATATGGAAGAATCTATTTTAGAAAATGAGCAATCATATGTACGTAGAGAAACCTTCAGGTATATATCTTTAGCTTCTTATTTTTGTCTTTATCCAAATATTTTTACCAACAAAAATAAAACTCATAATTAATTAGCAGTCCCTTTGAACACAAATTTAAATCTAGAAAATGGAGCTATCATTAATGATGAAGTATTGTTCACTTCTCGTATTGGTAGAGAAAATTAAATCAACAATATTTTCAATTATCCTCGAAATTCTCTCAATATGTCATTTAATTATCTTCCTGGTGCTCATTTATTTTATTAAAAGGAAAATAATACTTAAGAAGTCATTTATAATAAAGACTTAAAGACTAAAAATGTTGAGCCTATTTTCTCTTCAAAAATTGCTTTGTCTAAATCTCATATTACCAATTCCTTAAGAAAATCTATTTTCAATGATGAAAAGAAAATTAATAAAGAAATTATTTTAGTCTATTCTCAATCATTCAATAATCATAGTGATCTCGGTAATCATGAATTTGTTCCAATTTATGATTCATACGATCATGACATAACCTTTTTAAATCATAAACTTGAAATTTTCTCAACCTCACAAGTGAATGCAAGCAATGATTTTAACTTCATAATTTATGTTGACACTTGTGGGAAGGAAATTTTTGCAAAGAATTTTCAACCCTGTTGTTGTTATGAAACCAACTCCAAAAATAGAATAAGAGAGAGATCAACGCCTTAGAAATCATCCACTTCGAGGGGGTAACCTCATTTACATTACATAAATGAACAATTCTTGGGTGAGACAAATGAAAAAACATACTTTCTATATACAGGACTCCATGGGCTCACAATATAATCCTAGGTGACCTAACAATAATAATATATGGGTAGAACAATAACAATAGTGGCTTTTTATGGGGCACAGTAATAACAACATTAGGGCTACAAGGGTACAAAAATAACAATAAGGGGGATACAATAACAACAATAAGGGACTACATTAGTAATATAGGGACCTAACAGACCCCTCTCATTCAGAAAATTGTTTTTCTCAATGCTTGAGTAGCTCTGGATGTTTTGGTATAAAATTCTCTATCTCCCATGTGGAATATTCAATGGGTAAGTTCCTTCCCCATCAAGTTTTGGAAATATTGTTTGAACTCAAATTTTTTCACCTATAACATTCTTTAAGCATGAAACATGGAAAATTATGTGCACTCAAGATGAATTAGGAAGCTCCAATTTGTATGCTATAATACCAATATTTTGCAACACCTTTTAAGGACCATAGTACTTTGGTGATAATTTGTTATCCTTATTAGCGTTCTTGAGGGATATTTGTTTATATGGTTGTAGCTGTAAAAATACCCAGTCTCCTGCTTCAAAACATCTCTCACTGTGATGTTGATCTGCCTATTGTTTCATTTGATTTTGTGACAAATTTAGGTTATCCTTTAAGGTTTAGAGAACTTGTTTTTGATGCTCGATGTGGTCTTCCACTGCTTGAACCTTATAATTTTCTCTTAAAGATGATGTGATGGATGGTGGATGATATCCATAAAGTTCCATAAATGGGGTCATTTTTGTTGCAATATGGAAGGAAGTGTAATACCACCATTGAGCCAGAGGTAACCACATGACTCATTATGTTTTTTATCGAATTGAAAACAACAAATATATCCTTGCAAAAATTTGTTCACTATCTTAGTTTTCCCATCGGATTGAGGGTGCTCAGATGAGTTATGAGCTATTTGAGTACCCAAACAATAAAATAATTTAGTCCAAAGATTTCTAGTACAAATGGTATCCCTGTCACTTACCATAATATTTGGGTTTCCATGTAGCTTTTGAATTGTTTCCATAAATGTAGTAGCAATTGTACTTGCTTTAAATGGATTAGATAATGCACAAAAGTGTGCATACTTGGTAAGTATATCAAACACCACCATGATGACACTCTTTCCTTCAGAATTAGGTATTTACCTATGATAAAATCCATTAAAAAATCCTTCCAACTTTGACTTAGAATGGATAAATCCTATACAAGACCCGAGCTCTTAATTGTCTAAAATTTACTTTGCTGAAAAACCAAACATTCTGCCAAAAAATTTTGAATATCATATTTAAGCCCATCCCAAATAGATCTTTCTTCACCCTATGGTAAGTTTTTAAAAATCCTGAGTGTCCTCCTAAGGGAGAGGTGTGCAACTCAAAAAGAAACTTCTTTTTTAGTTTGGAATTATTATAGATATATAAGAGATCATTATACCATAAGGAATAATTTTTCCAACTAAATGTATCATGTGTACTATGATCATGATGCAAATTTTGAATGAGTGTCCACACTTCTTCATCATTCTTCCATTAATCCCTTGCTTCGGTTATCCAATCTGGGTGGATAATAGAAATGGCACAAAGTAATTCTTCCACCTCTTCATCATTTCTTGAGAGTGCATCCACAGAAACATTTAGCCTCCCTTTTTTGTAGATGATTTCAAAGTCATAAACCAAAATCTTTGTGTTCCATTTTTGTTTCTCTTATGAGGATAATCTTTGTTACAAAAAGTATTTAATACTATCATGATCCATTTTTACATTGAACTTCATTCCCATTATGTAAGGTCATCATTTCTTTAATGCATGTAGCATTGTCAACATTTCCTTCTCATAAATATCTTTCTGTAAATACTTTCCTTTGATTGGATGAATTTCAAAAGAAATGGGTCTTCCTTATTGCATTAAAACAACACCAATTCCATTTCGTGAGGCATCACATTCCACATTAAAGGTTTATGCGAAGTCTGGCATAGCCAAGACTGGTGCTATGCACATTTCTTCTTTAATATGTTCAAGGACCTTAGTTGCTTCAGGAGCCCATGAAAATGCATATTTATTCAATAATGTTGTTAGAGGTGATGTTATTCTCCCATAATTGTTAAAAAACCTATGATAATACCCTGTTAACCTGAGAAATCCTCACAATTTCTTTATGGTTGTGGGGACTTTCCATTCCTTAATGGATTTAATTTTCTTAGGGTCTACCTTAATACCCTCCTGAGATACAATATGACTAGGATATTCCACCTCTTGTACTCCAAAGAAAAATTTGGAGGTTTTTTCGTATAATTGTTTCTCCTCCAATAGTTTGAGCATCGTGTCAATGTATGTAACATGATCCTTCCAAGACCTGTTGTATATTATTATATCATCAAAAACACTAACAATAATTTTCTAAGGAAGGGTTTGAAAACAAAATTCATCAACCCTTGAAATGTAGAAGGTGCATTGGTAAGGCAAAAAGGCATGACCAAAAATTCGTAATGACCTTCATGAGTTTGAAATGTTGTTTTTGGAATATCTTCAGTCTTCATTTTAATTTTATGATATCCTCAACGAAGATCCAACTTCATAAAATAAATCTCTCCATGTAATTCATCAAATAATTCATCAATCACATGAATGGGAAATTTATCTTTTATAGTGAGCTTATTGAGCTCCGTATTGTTAGGGTCCTATAAAAATAGGGTTCATAAAATTTTGAATTGAATTTTATACGTCTTGTAAATATGTACATACCTTGCTTTCTACAAGTTGCTTTCCCATATTTGAAAAACAAAAAATATTAAAAAATCAAAAAGAGGGTAAAAAGTCCAAAAAGAAAAAATAAAAGGACTTACAAAAATATAAACCCCAAAAGAAAAAGAGAAATAAAACCTGAAAAATGAGCAAATCCAAATTCCACTACTTTTAATTTTTACTGAAAGAATAATTATTATGTGTAGAGTGTCAATAAATGCCATAATCCATGATAAGTTAAACCATTTAATCTTAACTTTTCATGTTTTCAATTTCATGTCTTAGATAGAGAATAAAGATTTGTCAAATAGTTTAAACTTTACAAATCAGTAGATAGGTAGAGAATAATGAGGAGCTCAATAGTTTAATCTGACCTCTTGGATGAAATAAGGTAGATTTAGATTAGTTTTATGCTTTGAAAGAAAATGTTTTAAGGTTGCAAGCCTAAATGCACCTGCAAAATGAAGAAATTTTTTTAGAAATGGAAGTTGGGTAGGTAGAAAGTAGTGGAGAAATCATGTAAATAATACATCATCAGGAAAAATCACTAATTTCCCCTCCCCCATGAGTATTCAGTATTCTAAGCTATCAGTCAAATAGGCTTAGAGCATTTCTCTGACTTTTGTTGGGACCAGACCGAAGGCTCTATGATTGGTTAGTTAAAAATAATGAGTTCTTATGCTAAATCCTCATTTACACTTCATTCATGTTTTAAAACCCCTTTTTCCTAAGTAAAAACACATTCTTTCTTAGTAAAATTTTAACCCTAGAGATAATTAACTTCATCCCTTCATAAGAATTCATAAAAACCCACAAAATCACATTTACCCTAAGTATTATTGAAAGAAATATAAAGATGAGAATTTGATTGATTATTATGTTATACTTAGAGATAATATGTATTTTTCTTTACATTTCACTCCCCTCTCATATTAACTTTTGACATATGTTATCAAATCCCAAAGAAATACCCTTTCCTAGTTATTAATTCCCTTATATTTAATAAACCCCAAAAAACCCAATATTATAAACTTTTGACCAAAGTATATTATCCCATGTGCATAAATGAAAAACCTAAGATATAAAGCCCTTTCGTCTAAAATATTATCCTTATTCATATATTCTGCCCTATAGTTTTTAAACTATCGAAAAAGTTGAAAACTATATAAATAAAATGAATAAACCTACCCGCTTATATTTTATTAAAAACATTTAACAAATGTTTTAAATAAAAACTAAAAACCTGCATATACCATCCTTAAAGCATATCCTTTAAGTTTTATATCATTCCTCCATTGGTCATATTATAAAGGTCTAAAACCCATGATAAGCCTTTGCCACATATTAAACCATAGCCACTTATATATAAAGCCCGCACCCTTGTATATCATGATCAAAACATTTGTTTTAAACCTATCCCCGCTGATATATGAAACTATGGTTTAAACATGTTTTAAAACACTTATTTCATAAATTTAAACCCTTCTGCTACACTTAATCCACCATGGTCCCACCTTTCCGCTCCGTGCAACTCTCAAAATAATCTTGACCGTTCGCATATACTTCGTAGATCCGACGGTCGATGATTGATATCACGTAAATAATATGCATGACCATCCCAAGGCAAAAGCCATTCAAAATGGTTGGTTTTCCGCTAACCCCTCCCCTCCACATGGCTGCTTCTGATTCCACGCATGGGTTTTGATTCAAACCATTTACCACTCGTTACCCATGCAATTACCACTAATTTTTGCCTATTCAATCTCTGAAACCACTTCCCGCCATGATGCGACCTGCATTTAATGTTAAATGGTTAATACAATTGAAATGTTTATTAAACCTTTGTATATGTGTTTTTCATTCCTTTTCCTATCTGTCACGATTAAACCATTGTTTTTGCCTTACTTGACTGTGTAAGCCTGCAAAAACCTATGATACCCTTTTAAAATGCCCAAAACCTCTAAATTGACCAGGGAAGCCTATAAAAGACTATTGAGGAGCTATATCGCTCTAGTTCAACCACTAACGCTATCAATTCAACAAGAAACCTCAAAAACCTCTCCAGAAAAAAAAATACCTACAACATACCAGGTATTTTTCTCAAAATTTAACTTGCAATCAAATTCAAAAACCTTTTAAAAGAAATAAAAGCGTCCTAAGATTAAGAAACTGATTAAATTCAGTTGTCCAAAAGTCCCAGAAACATACAAAACCTTGGCAAAAATTTTCCAAGAACCCTAAAATCCACTGCGCACCATTTTCAAAGAGAATTATCATTTTTTCACAGTTTTAAAGGTCAACATCATGATCTAAAGGCCAGAAATCCTCTGTAGGTGCCCTATATCTTATGAAAATCTTTTTTTTTAACACAGTTTTAGCCCTTTTTTCAGTCAAAACACTCAGAAAACCCCTGTTTTGTATTTTAGACCAGTTTTTAGCCTCAGAACTCCATTTGAGAGACCTAATTCAGCATAAAATCCAAAGAGACATCTTATTTTTCTGAATTTGCCTAATCAAGCCCCTGTTATAGTAAAATTGCCTATGAAAAAAGTTTAAACTTGCAGAAGCCAAAAAAAATGGCTAGAAAACAAAGTGGAAACAAATCTAAAGGTTTTAAGACACCTAAAGCTACTCCTACAATGACTCCAAATACTACAATTTTAGTCAACCAATTACAACCCCCAGTTGTTGATATTGAGCATATTCCTCTAGCTGATATTGACTAGAAAATAGTTGATCCTATAGTTGAGTTCAATCTATTAGATATCCACAACTGGTGTTTTGAAAAATCTCTCGATGATCAAGAAGAAGTTCATATTTGGGAATCCAATTTGCCCAAATATGTAGTCCCCTTGACTCACCCTTGTTAAGAAATTATCAGACTATGTCACTAGTACTACATTCCTAAACAAAGAGCTATTGTCAGTGCAAATAAAGAGGTCCTATTTACCATCACTGCAGAGTCCATAAACCAAATGTTGCAGCTTCAGCCAGACCCCCAAGCAGTCCCATAGACTATTGAAGTGCTCACTAAGTTATACATTAACTTAGAATTTCCTAAAAGGTTTGTGAATTTTCCAAGCTTTCATGCCCCTGCATGTTGAAATTGCAAAATTAAACCCTCCATATTCAACTGCCAAGTTCCCTGAAGGTTCAAGGCATGTAATCTCCAACAATGTTACCAATGAAATAGGTAACCTGACCTCAAAACGGGAACTCTAACCCAAAAAGACTCAAAAAACATGAAAAAGCACCCCAAAAACAAAAAAAAGTGTATTCCAGAATGCACTTGGTTTTTTTTGAAGGTCAAATTTCAACATTTTATAAAATTATGCTAAAAACAAAATTGTTTCTTGAAAAAATGATTGAAAAACACTCCTCAAAAACAAAATCCAATTGATACCGAATAACCAAAAAATTCTCGCCATATTTGATCCATTTTTAAAAATAGAAATAACATTTTTTAATTTTTAAAATTCAAACATTAAAAAAAAACCTAAAATTTAAGAAAAAGGATAAATTAAAAAAAATAAAAACATTTTAAAGCTTAAAATTTAAAAATATATAGGAATAAAAAAATAAAAATAAAAACAAAATAAAAATTTTAATTCAAACATTAAAAAAAACCTAGAATTTAAGAAAAAAAAAGGAAAGAAAAAAGTAAAGATTAAAATTTCAAAATATATAAAAATAAGAAAATAAAAAATAAAAAAAACAAGTTAAAAAAGGAAAGAAATTATAAAAAATAAAATATAGAAATAAAATTTAAAAAAGAAAAAGAAAATGTTTATTAAATTAGAAAAAATAAATAAATTTAAAGAAATATATTAAATTTTAATAAATTTTAATAAATTTAAAACTTAAAAAAAAAAAAACATTATTGAAATTAAAAGTAAAAAAATGAAAAATTAATTAAAAATAAAAAATGAAAAATAAAATAAAATAAAAATATTAAATTTAAAAAAATATATATTAAAAAAAAAATAGATTTTAAAATATATATATATATATATATATATATATATATATATATATATATATATATATATATATATATATATATATATATATATATATATATATATAAACTTAAATTAAAAATATATATATTAGATTTTATTAAATTTAAAAAAAATTAAATTAAATTTTAATAAAAAAAATGAATAAACAAATAAATTTTGAAATCAAAAATAAATTTTAAATATAAAGGAAAAAAAAACATTGTTAAAATAAAAAGTTAAAAAACTTTAAAAATCAATTAAAATTTAAAAATTTTAAAAATATATTAAATAAAAAATAAAATAAAAAACAAAATAATTTGAAAATATTAAATTAAATTTAAAATATATATATAATTTTAAATACATAATTTTAATTGAAATAAAAAAAAACATAAAAAATTTATGTAATTAAAAAAATAATAATAAAAAAATAATTTTTTTTTTTAAAAGTATTAAATTCAAATAAATAAATAAAAAGAAATACAAAATTTACTAAATTTTAAAAAATTAAATGAAAAAACTAAACATAAAACTTAATAATAATTAAAAAAATATGAAAAAAAAATCAATTAAATAAAAAAAAAAATACAAAATTAAATAAAAAATTTTAACAAAATTTCGGAAGAAAAAAATTTAAAAAATTAAAAAAAAAAACTAATAGAATAAAATTTAAAAAAAAAACAAAAAAAATTAAAACAAATTAAATTTCAAATATAAAAATTAAATTAAAAAAAAAATTAAATTTTTTGAATTTAAAAAAAAAACAAATAAATAAATAAATCAAATTTAAAAAAAAATAAAATTAAAGATTAAAAAATTTAAAAGAAAGGAATTTTTTGATTGTGGTGGCGCCGCCAATCGGCCTCCCATCCAGGTGGCTGCGGAGGCCAGCCACTGGGCAGGAGGCCGATTCCGAGAATCGCCCTCCCACGGTGGGAGGCCGATTCTGGGAATCGCCCTCCCGCGACAGGAGGCCAATTCCGGGAATCTCCCTCCCATCGCGGGAGGGTGATTCCTGGAATCGGCCTCTCGCTGTGGGAGGGCGATTTCCGGAATTTCCCTCTCGTGTCGTGGAAGGGCGATTCCCGGAATCGGCCTCCTGCCGCAGGAGGGCGATTCCTGGAATTGGCCTCAGGAAGATTCCCGGAATCGGCCTCCTGCCGTGGGAGGCCGATTCTCGAAATCAGCTTCCCACCGCGGGAGGGCGATTCCCAGAATTGACCTCAGGGAAATTCCCAGAATCGGCCTCTCGCCCAGCAGCCGGCCTCCGCCGCCACCTGGGCAGGAGGCTGATTGGCGGCGCCACCACGATAAAAAAAAAAAAAAAAATATTTTTTTTAATTTTTAATATTTTTTTTAATTTGATTTTTTTTTAAATTCAAAAAATTTAAAATTATTTGTTTTTTAATTCCAATTTTTTATTTTAAATTTTAATTGTTTTAATTTTTTTTTTTTTTTAAATTTAAATTTTGTTTTTAAATTTAATATTTTAGATTAGTTATTTTTTAAAATTTATAATTTATTTACTAAATTTATTAAATTTTAATTTAATTTAATTTTTTCTTTAATCTTTTAGTTTATTTAGTTTTTCATTTTTAAAATTTATAAATTGTTTCATTTTAAAAAAAAACAGTAAATTTATGGATATTTGTTTTTTAATTATTTGCACGTGGTTTTTTTCACTTTTTTTGTTTTTTAATGATAGTTTTTTTTTTTAATTCTTTTATTTTAATTTTCTTTTTCAATTTTAAATTTTGTTTTTGTTTTTTTAATTTGTTCTTTTTGTTAATTATAAAATTTGTATTTTTTTTCTTCTTATTATTATTATTTTAATTTTAATTTTTAAATTTAAATTTTTCTTTTTTTCTTTTATTTTTTTTATCTAAATTTTAATTTTGTAATTTGAATTATTTTTAAATTTTCTATTTAAATTTTTTTTTTTTAATTATATGGTTTTTTTAATAACTTAGAAAAAAATGTTTTTGATGTTTTTTTTTTTTGGGTTAATTTTTGTTTTTTCTTTTAAATTATGTGTTTTTTTTTTAAATTTTGTCATTTCTTTTTATATAATTTTCGAATATTTTTGTTTTTTTTTTTTTTTAATTTTTTTTTTTTACGAGTTAATTTTTCTTTTTTTTACATTTTTATTGGTTTTTTTTATTGTTTATATATATATATATATATATATATATATATTTTAATCTAAGTTTTGTGTTTTATTACCAACATGGAAATCACCACTCTAAAAAAAATGGTTGATGCTGCATCAATACGTTTCAAAATTAGCATGAAAATCAGTAACATTTTAAAACAAATATTCATACTTCATAAATAAAATTATTAGTGTGTCGAAAATGTGCTCCAAAAAAAAAGAAGGTGATTCTGCGTGACCACTTTTAAAAATCGGGTGCTTTTTATGCTACCAAAAAAAAGTAGGTAACAGTGTGGTTACCTATTTCATCGGTAACATTGTTCGCCATGATTTCCTTCATACTTGGGTATTTCACTGATGAGAATACTGATGAGTATATCCCAAGATTTTTTTCCACCTTTTCTCCAGGACAACCACCTTCAATTATATTTTACTATGCTGGTTTTATAGTTGATAGCATTCACTATCAATTGACCAATTTGCCGCTGGAAGGAGTATTTAGATATACCTCGTATCTATTTCACTTGTTTCTTTTTTTCCAATCAAAGAGTTTTCCAATTTCACTGCAGAAATTGGATATAGAAGGAAAACCTCTATCAGTTTTCTTTTGGACATCTATACTCAGAAAAGAAGGCACGAAATTCAGTTATTTAGAGTTTGTAGAGTTATTTGTACATCCTTTGATCGCCATCCTGACAAAAAAAAAGGAAGCGTAGAATCAGTGAGGAAATGAAGAGAATCTTGTAGCTATCAGATCAAAGAAAACAAGGTGATTGGTATTTATATGAGAAATTCACTGAAATCGAAGTTTTTGGTTCTAACTTGTTGCCGTACAAGTTACCTAAGAATCCATCTATGAGGATCTTTTCCTTAGAGTACATTAGGAAAATCCTAAATTAAGATTCAATTAATTTCATGGCAGCCAAGAAAAAGACCCGTTTAAACTCAAAAGTCAAATTAGGTCTTTCATATGTAATCAAAGAGATGCAAAAAAGGAAGTAACAAGTCAATTACTGGAATACAAATTAGAAGAAAGCGTCCCATGGAATTATGATCCACAAGGGATCTTAAGTAAACTAAGGGTAAAATGTAAATTGACACCCTTTATCCATGAGTCAAAGTCGGATATAGAAAAGTTTTCTAATCAAATTAAGTGGGTTGAAAATAGTTTAAAAGAGGTAGTAAACCAAAGGAATACTAGTCACCCTTTAGAAGTTGCCGAACAGCCAAAGACATCCACTAAAAGGATCAGAGAAGAAGAAGCTTATATTGCAGAGACTAAAACAGAGACAAAGTTTAAAATCATTTACAATAAGAGGCCAAAACTGGATACAATAGCTAAAGGTAAAGTAACAATAAATGTTGAGGAAACAGAAACCTTGAATACCAACACTGCACAGACAGAGACCAATGTAGCCATTGTAATCATCAGTGAGCCAAATCAGAATCAAGAAAAGTTGAATAATGAAGATGCCCAGATAATGGAAAGGCAACAAAGTATGGAGGCTTCTTCCTCACATTCAGCTGAGGAGAAGGATTTTGATATTAAGGAAAAATACAATCAAATCAAATTGAAGAATGAGTAAATCAAAACTGAAATATATTCTCAGTTTTTGAAGCAAAATCCATGTAAGCAAAACAGATTCCTATCATCATTTGATTATTCGACTCAAAAATTGATTATGTCAGTTTTACAGCCCACTATACCAGTGCTAAAGACAGTGGATGAATATAAAAAAGTTGATATGGAAGTAGCCACAGATAAAATCCATGAGATGGATCAAATTGAATTTCATAGGCAAACATCAAAGATGCTTTATTCCACAGTGAAAAAAAAATCTATGACTGCTCATAGGGTTCAAAATACCATTTCTAATATGCAGGACCAAATGAGGATGGATAAAGCTTCATTATATGCAAAGGATGTAAGGATAAAGGCCTTAGAAGAGTTAGCATTGCATGTAGGATATGATCCTACAAACATGAAAGAAGCTGAAGAATTGGCTAAGAAGAAAAATGAGGACATATTTGCCTTGAGGAAATAGCTCAAGCTTCCTCAAGGAAAACATCCTCAAACAAAGGATGTTTTACAGGATCAAAATGAGAAAGATGAAATGATGAGCTTGATTCTTCAACTCACAACTCAAATCAAGGAAATGGAAGTACAAATGGACCAAGTTGTCCAAGAAAAAGAAACAATTAAAGAACCAATGATTCCCACTATCATCCTAGTCATCACAGGAACATTTCCATGTACTTTAGGAGAAAAATTACCACCCAAAGAGCCACTAGCCACTGCAGTGCCAATGACTTCTTCAACAACTTCAGTAACTAAATCCTCTACAACAGTGTTTCCACCTACAGATGAAAGCAGTCAACTAGTATAGGCAATGAGAGATATGTCCCTAAAAACAAATGAAATCAACAGATTAACTAAGATAATTGAAAATCATGAGAAGACAAGCAAATCATCTCATATAGATGCTAAAATAGATGAGAAAAATTCCCACAAATTGAGTGAAGAGGTAAAGAAGATCCAAAAATAATTAACTCTCAAATATCCGATATCATATATTAAAAATTACCTATGGAATAATGTAATTGAATCTATTCATGATGTTTGGCCTTCAATTCAAGTAATTTTTAAGCATAGAGAGTTACTATTGGCAGCACAAGCAGAGATAAAAAATACACAAGAAGAATTGGCAGATAAACCAGAACAGATTGTTAGGTTGATCAATTTCCTAAATAGCAAGAATAGACATCAACTTGAAGAATTGAAAATAAATGACAGTACGACAACAATCCTAGAAATTAGGAAATTCACCACCAAAATAAATTTAATGAGGCATCTTGAAGAGAAATGTGAAGGAATGAATACTGTTGTCACTAGATTCATGGTTAAATTCACTAATTTTATGCAAAAGGGACTTCTTGATATCGTAGTGATCAATGATAAGTTAATGCCTCAGAATGATTATGACAAAAAGATAAGAGAACATGCCAAAGAATAGGTGAACAAGCTAACAGGCCAAGGTATTCCCATAGGAAAATTGTCGTTAAAACGTTTTGAAGGTTTGTTTTACTTGCACTATGAAATAAAACATTTGCTTGTCATCAAACCTATATTTTCCAAGTACACTGAGGCTGATGATAATTTTAGGAAACTCAAGAATATTAGAATTCCTAAAAGAGAGGAGTGGAAAGCATTGAGTGATTTTCTATGAAGAAAGAAAGGCAAACAAATGAAGAAGAAAAAAATTGTTTGTTGATTTCACAGTCAAAAGAGACTTTTATAGCAGAAACCAATTTTACTGAAGGTTAAAGAGTATCAGAAGTGAAAGAGTATCAGTGAGAAAGATTATCAGAGAGAAAGAGTATTAGTGAAGGAAAGTTAGATTCTGAAAATATCTAAAGATCCAACAGAGAGGACACATAAGCAGCCAACTGCTTGTTACCTTAAAACAGTTTCTATTTATTTTGAATAAAATAGGACAACTTGCTAACTTGTCATGCAAGCTGTCACTATTATTGTTGTAAGATATTTAATTTTCCTAAGTTTATTCCTAGAAGTCATCTAGGATATTTTGTAAGATATTTTATATAAATACTTCACTCTTTGAAGTATCATCTAGGATATTTTGTAAGATATTTTGTTGTGTGGAATAAAATTGGTGGAGATTACTATAGATATTTTGTTGACATGAAGGCTTTGGATTTCTATTTTGAGTAGCAGACTGGATAACCTATTTCGCATCATACTTCAGGATCCCTGTGATAAGCTATCTTGAGTGAATTACTCCCTTAAACTTGTCATTGTTATCTTCTTTTTTTTCGTACATACATTTGTGGTTTAATTCTAAATCTGAATGTATAACTAGGATTATTACTATAGGACATTTTAATAGCACCCTATTTTTAACTCATAATAATTACTTTGTTTTACTCTGATTTCCAGTGTAGGGAACCCTTAATTTCTCCCTCTCTTGTTTGACCTCTATCTTCTACTTCCCTTTTCCAGATTTAAGGATTCTTAAGTGCCCTTTATCCTGATCATACCATCTCAAAAACCAATTTTCCCAATATCTCCAAGGGTTATCTACCTTTCCTTGCAGACATTTGACCTTTTAGGCTTTGATCCTAGTTCTGTTAGCTTGAATTAGACTCGATAGCCCAATGGCCAAGTAGATTTCCCTCTATCTAACCTCCAAGTGAAATTTTCCTACCAAATCCAACCAAATAAAACCAAATTTTGATTTTAATAACTAGCCTAATATTCAAAACTAAAACAAAGTTAAACTTGAAGGAGAGAGCCCTCTCTGAACCATAGGAAGGCTAGATCCTAGAGTTTGAAGTAGGTTTTTGGTTACCTCTAGTATTCTTTGACTAAAAACCAAAATCCCACAACTTAAGAATTTGCTAGAGTGATAACACCTACAATCCAGACACGTGCACCATGATCCATCCTTCTTATGCACCAATACTGTTGGAGCAGAGAAAGAAACTTGAATAGGCTGAATTATACCAGCCTCTAAAATTTTTGCAATCATATGCTCAATTTCGCTCTTTTTTACGTAACGATATTTGTAAGGCCTGATGTTCGGAGGAACAATTTTTGGAATCCAATGAATAAAATGATCATGATAATGAATAGGTGGGAGTCCTTTGGGAGTTTAAAACACCTCGGAATGATTTTCTAAGACTTTTTTCAAGATCTTGAGAAATAGACGATTTTGATGTTGGAACTTCTAGTGAGAATAATTCTGCAATTACACCTCATTGTTATTTATTAAAAGTCATTGTCATAACATTACAAATTATTATATTTCTTTTCTTCCCTGCAATACCTCGTAATTCAACTTCCTTTCCTTCTGAAAATAATTTCAAGAAAAGTACTTGAAAATTAAAAGCTACCATCCCCAAAGATTGTAACCATTGTACTCATAGTACAACATCAACACCTCCTATTGGAATGGAAAGAATTGAAGTATTAAATACATATTTCCCTATGGTTATCTTGATATTATGGCATTTTCAGAGAAATTTATAGTTCCTCCATTTGCAACTATCACTTGACACTTTGGTGCTAGGTACAGGAAGAAATTCAATTCCTTGGAAACCTTAAAATTAATAAAATTATGGGTACTAATCGAATCAATAAACACTATTACCCTTTTATTCTTGATATTTCCTTCTATATTGAGAGTTTGAGGAGTGTTAATTCCTGCCAATGCATTACAAGATATGGTCAGATTCATTTCTTCTTCCTCTAGGGTTCGTTCCTCTTGTATATCCTCTTATTTTGAAGTTTTTTGTTCATTTTACTCCTCCTATTCCTTATCGATATTTTGAATATGGTGGGTCTTCAATCCAACATTAGAGTTTACGAAATCACAATTAACATTTATTTTGTTCTCATCATGAGTTTCCTCTACTATATTTTCGCCATTATGAATCATTTCTTGTATAAACTCTGTCAAACCTTCCTTCAAACCTTTCATGTCTACTTTTAGATCATTATTTATGTCTTCCATTTTTTCTTCCATTTCATCCATCTTAGCTTCCATGCAATTCTTCAAACCAACCATATTAGTTTCCATGGCTTTCTTCAAAATTTCCATTATAGTTTTTGTTACTCTTTGCGAGATCGAAAGTTGTTTCACTTTATCTTGTAATTTTGATATATCATGTTTCTTTTCATCCTCTTCATGAGTCATAGTAGAGCCTTGTGAGGGATTAATTGTTGTTGAAGTCTCTTTAAGGGTATGTCTCTGTCATTCTCCTTGAGATGGCATGGGTGATACAACTGCTAGTTGATTTTCTGCTTCCATTATTGGGTTTTCCTTTTATGAGTCAGAACCTTCTAAGGCATGGTGACGTTTTAATCCGCATGAATATTTTTCTTCAATAATCCTCACTATCTTAGTTGTAGGGACTAGAATTTCTGACTGTTCACAAGTTGCTTCCCCCTTTCCTAGACTTTCTTGTGTACTTTGGCTTCCCTCATTGGAAGGTGTTCCATTTCTTGTTCATCCTCTTCATGTTATGGAAAATTTCAGGTAAATTTCCACCATTTTTGTTTATTTATTGGTTTCTTCTTCCTTTGTGGCTCTTTCTTGGAATCAAGACATGTATTTTGTAGGTTTCGTGCCTATCAGCATATTCAACATCTCAATGTTGTGTTCTCAAAATCGAGGAACTTAATCAATCTTTTCTTGTTGTGTGACAATTGGATGCGATCTCGTAGGGTTTTATTGAGGTACCCCTCCACATATATTATGGAATAAGTGTATATTATTTCTTCCATTATTTGTGTGCTTGTCATTAGGAATCACCCTAATAGGTTCTTGAACACCTTCAATAGATTTTTGATGCCATAAATGAAGAGGGAGGTTATGTAGCCTAACCCAAACCGATATTTTTGATATGAACATTGTGTTTGAATCAAATTCTGAGAACCATGGCATAATGAAAAGACCCATGAATCCCCAAAATGATGGTCCTTCTTGTAGGATGTGTTTTGGATCCACCAATGATGCAAAAATTAATATAAAGAAACTTTTGGAGAAGAGATGAATCTCGTAGTTTTTTTCCAATTTGAAAAAATATAGTGGAATATATCCATTTGTTTTGGCCAATTAATGGTCAATCTGCATATAATGGCTTATGATTCGTATTTTTTCCAGAGATCGTTTATTTCTGGAAGGTCTATAGGTAGTTCTATTACATGATTTGGTTGCTCTAGAATATAAGGGCTAGTGATGTTGTGTATGTTTCGGATTTTCTATTGCGGCCGATTTACCTGGAATAATATATTTGAAGGATAAGCCTCCACTGATGTGTTCTTCATTTGGTTATGTTCCTTTGGGAAAGCTAGATCCAATGACACCTCCTTATTCCTTTGATTTTCTTGATCCAGCAGCTCTGCCTCTTAGTATCAAGTTTAGGATGATGGTGAATGAAGGAGGTACATTGTATTCTTCTAGAATTTGATCTTCCTATACTCATTTTCCACTTCATATCATACTTTGTTTGTGCATTCGAATGCCCAGTTTTATAGGATAGTCTTCTTCACTTGAGAAAAATTTTCAAAACCTTGAATCCAAAATATTGTTGATTTACCATCTGCATACTTAATAAAAATTTGGAATGAATTGTGTGCTTCGATATCCAAAGAGAAGTGTGATTTAGGTTCAAGTTATATGCCATCTGTGAATCCTTATTTATGTAGAAAAGACTGCAACAGGAGAAAAAAACTTCGAAAGCTATATATTTAATACTGTTATCCTGAGATATATTATTTATGTCAGTATATTCGTTATGAGGAGATTCAAAAACTTTTGATTTGAACCTGATCTGTACCTTCTAATTCAGAGTGCCCACAAGAGGGAGAGTGTCCTTGGATCTGGCTGGGAAGATCAGAGATTTACTGTGAACACTTCTTATAAGGAGGAGATCAATACTTTAGTCAGGATCCCTCATTTCATATATTTGTATACTTCTCCTATGAAACGAGGAGAATAAGAAAATGACCTCAGATATATTATTTCCACCATATTACTCGAATCTAGGTATGACTTGTGCCTATGGTTCTTTAGACTGACAATCAATCCATCCCATAGGGCATGGTCGATTTGGGGTTCGAAAACAATATTCTGTGTGACCCTAGCAGTCTGATCAGAATTCCCATATCATTATGCCACTATTATGGAGATCGACCGAATAAATTCATCGTAGAAAGTACCATGATTATATTCTAGTGTTTCTACTAAAGAAGATATAGCCCAATCAATCAAAAGTACGTGAGACATATCTGTCGCAGAACATAGGATCAGAAATTTACCAGTAGAATTGGGACCACAATTTGCCACACCGAATACAGTTGATGAGATCATGGCAGACTCAACTATAGTGAGTAGAGAAACCATAACGCACACCATCCTCATTCTACCTTTTTATACTAATTTTTATTTTATTTTCATTTCCACTAAGATTTGTATCTTACTAAAGGATTTTTCATTTAATTCATCCTCACCTTGATTTTAATTATTTGGTCTTCAAAGGTAGTTATTAGATGCTATATGTGTGAAATTACATCATTCAATAATTTATCATAATTATATTGTCACAATTTCATAATTATGAAATAATAAATATTTCATAATTGAGAAAAAAATCATATTGGGCAAAGGCTCATAATTTAAAATAAGCTAAAAATACAGGGTGTTGTGTGGAAAAAATAGTGCAAGATCCAAAATATGAGGTTAAATATAGAAGGATTAGAGTATATATCCAATATATGCATGATAATAGTATGATCTACAAATTTATTAGATTATGGTCATCTAAAAAGGCTTTGATTTTGTGGATGTGGAAAAAATGGAAGGCAAAAGGTCAAATTGATTTGGAGTTAGGGACCAAGGGTTTTTTATAGTAATTTTCTCTAGCCTAGAAGATTAATCAAGGGTTTTTGGAGGAGCACCATATTTTTCTACAATGAAGGGGTCTTCATGAGCTTATGGAAGGAGCATTATAATTCAAAGAAGGATGTTTTCCTTGCAGCCCTTTTCTCTCCCCGAGTAATATTGGGAGGAAGAAACCATCAAAGGAATTGATAATGACTTCAAAAACTTTTCAAAAGTATCAGAGGCTACCATGAGAGTAAGGTATACTTCATATGAAAATATTTGTGTTTACATAAATATCTCCCAACCTCTTCCAACCTCCATAAATATTTACTATCAGGACAATGTTCTGAAGCAGTCTCTATACTATGGAAAAATCCTTTTGATATGTAGATGTTGTCATCAATTCAAGAATATTATTAGGAACTATTTGGTGAATACCAATAAATAATTTAAAGAAAACCGTTCTTAGAAGGAGCTAGTTGATTTTATAAAAATCCTTGAAAGAAGTAGAAACTGGAGTATCTAGGGTACTTAAGATCTTTCCCATATCCATAGACTTGGAAATATTTTATAGTATCTCATACCAAAAACAGTCTCCAACAAAATTCGACATGAAATAAAACATTCAATTAGTACAAGGTAGCTCCAAAAACCTTTTTTAGGTCATGTAAACGTCTGTTGAAAAGCATAAAAAAATCCATTACAACAGGATATGGTTACCTTCCCTTCAAAATAAGTTGAATAAGAAGCTCTACCAAAGATATGGATCTATATGAAACATATTGAAAATAAAATCAACTCATAAAATACATAAAACACACATAACAAACCAGAGACAAAACATTGGTGGAAAAGGCTTCAGCCTCACGTCTTCCTCACATATTTTTGTCATTATTAAAATAATGTAATATTAAAATTAAATAGATGACGAGATTGTGTCTCAAGGTATTTTGTTCTATCTTGGAAACTTTGGTTGAGACAATTTCTCAACCATTCACACACCAATCTAGGAGCTACCTAAACTAACTCCTAACTTAGAGGAAGAACCCAATCTAGAGAGTTAGGCATAAATTCCTAAATTTTAATATTTAATTTATTTATTTTGGATTTATGATTTTTTTATGAGAGGATAACATTCCACCCTTCTATGATAAATCCAGAATAAGAATGAGGAACCATCTTCCAAGTTCTCATGTTGATCGTCAAAAACATTGCCTAAAAAACCGCCAAAGTTGGATGATGCAAAAAACTGCAATCTGAAGAGACCATGAGTCAGCTGCATGTATGATTCACCTATAAATTTCTTTTGACAACTCCATCACTTTCTAATTTGAAAAAGGATCCATCTGTCCTTTGCATGAAATCAACATCCTTTGTCCACTGACAAAATTTGTTGAATGCACATTGGCTGATGATGTCAAAAACAACTCGCGATTGCTTTTGTTGTGTTAAAAATGGCTCGTTGATGCTTTCCTTTCGAATACTCACTGGAGAATTTGTTGATTCCCATTGGCTGTTCAAGATTCCCACTGGCTCCTTTTGTTGGTTTTGTTGATACTTTTAGTTTGACAACCACCGTCAATTTCATTGACATTTTCCCCCTTTTGTCAGCTGAAAGGAGAGACAATACTCTGTAAATTATTCTTGAACTTTCCCCTTGAGGTGTAGGAGTGGTGAACTGGTGTACTGCCTCTTTCAACTGCATGATAGTACCATCTCTTTTGAATGTCGGTTGCACTAGGTGTTATTGTATTCGGTTGTAGAACTGATATAATATTTTGACTGTGGATGACCATTCCCAAGGGTCAATCCATTCATAATTTATCTTCAATATGGCTTATTTTTGTTGGTTGCATCATTTATCAGATGAATTACTTGGCTTCCCACAATGGAGACAAGGATGGAGATCAAAACATGATCTTCCATATGACCGGTTCTTTGATAATGAGAACATTTCGGTTTGACTGCAACTTCAGGTTGCGTGCTTTTATGTTTGTCTACAACTTTCTCAGAATGTGTTGAGGTGATTTGTTCAAGAAATCCTGCACTGATGAACTTAATGGGATTTGAATAATCTGAGACATGCAACTTGGTGTAATCTTTGACATATCCTAACCCTTGTCGATTCTTGTTACTTTGAATTTCTTCCCATGGCTTGATGATTGGCTTTGAAGAAAGTTGAACTTGAACAAATTCGAAACTTGAAGCTGTTTGGATGAATGACTTAGAACCATCTTTAGTTGTATGGTTCAAAGACTCTGAAGCATCACTCTTCTCCTAAGTTCTTTGTAGTTGTGACTCCATTTGAAGCAACTCAATAGTTTCATTTGTTTGTTGTATATGTGGTGAAAGATCGGTAAGAGTTGCTTTTATGATTTGCAGCATGTCTTGAGCACTTGAGAGGATCAAATTGTGAATAATTTGTAACAATTGGATGTGTTGCGCCATATGAACTTGCTCGCTTGTCTTGAACTATCTCACTTGATTTTGAGCTTTGGTGTATTGAATGTGATCGCTTGATGTTAGTGACATGCTCGCTTTCTTTGTTTCTTGAAGAGAATGTTTGCTTGTTTTGGATCACTTGATTGAGTTTATCATGCTCGCTTGCTGCAGAATTTGTTGGATCTCTTTCTTGGTGAAACTTGTTTCTTGTTTCACACACACTGGAACTCATGCCCACTTGTTGTAGATTTTAACTTGCTTGATTGTTGTTAAAGTTGAACTCGATTGGTTTCTTCGATGGCTACTAAAATGAACTTCATGTTGGCTCGCTTGATGTTGTGAACTTTGTACTGACTTGATGGAACTTTCTTTCAAAGAATACTCATGATCACTTGCAGGAGAGGTGAACTTGTTTTTTTTTTTTTTGCTTGACAGTTAAAACTCGTGCACTTGATGTACTCGCTTGATTGTGCTTTAAAGTAAGGGTGTCTAACACTATAAAAAATTCACCCAAAAAATATTACAATGATTTTAATGACTCACTTAAAGCAATGAATTCACTTGTCTGAATTTGACTCGATTCAAAAATTGGGTGTCGGTTTCAACCTAGAATGCACCCTTACAATTCAATGCAATTTGAATTTGATTTACAAGTTATTAAATTATTTTGGAAGAATATTAATATAGACTTTGCTTTGAAAAACACTAAATTGATTGTATTCAGTGATTTTTCTTGTTGAGGTAGAATGTTGATGTTGATAGTATTTGATTATGTGTTGTAGGTGTGTAGATGCATGTGTTGAGTTTAATTATCCTTCCATGAAGCTACTTAGCATGTGTTGAGTTTAATTATCCTTCCGTGAAGCTACTTCGTTACAAGTGTTGTGCTTGCTTGCATTGAACTTTATGTGTGTTAAATGAGATCATTTGTGTATCAAAACTAGACACAAATCATAAGCAACAACATGAAGCATGAACCATCATCAACACACTCTTTCTGTACCTAAGATCCCCTCATTCAATTTCGGGTGGATCTAGGACACAATCACCACAAAAAATATATGCTTTATTAAAATTTGGAGTACATAATAATTCAACTTCACAACATATTGATGGAATCAAAGTTCCAGAACTTCTTGGAAGAAAAAATGTCTTCAAAAACTGACTCAACCTCCTACAACAATGAGATTTCCTTTGAAAAAAAATCTCACTCCAAACATACAAAAAAAAAATCAGTCCTGTATCACTCCACAAAATTGCTTCAACATTCAACTTGTCACTCCAAGATTTACAAAAATTTTAATACACCTTATCTCTCCAAATATTTACAAAAAAGAGAATCCCTATCACTACAAAACCATTTATTGCTCCAAAATTACAAAAACTATAATTTCACGTTATTTCTCCAAGTTACAACTTATTAATCCACTTATTACAATCTTCACCCTTATGAAAAATAAAAATCTTCTCCTATCCAATGCACTTGTTTTCCAAAGACTTGATGATTTAGAAGTGTATATACCCCAATAAAGAGTAAAAAATTACCTTGGCACCCATTTCCTTTTTCTTTTCTTACAACCTTTGGTCACTTAAATTTTTGTTCATTTCATAAATTCATCACAAATCCCAAAAAATAATTTCTCTCATAATATTTACACTCATACATATCTTCATTAATATGCTTTATTTACATACTTCCATTAAAATTATTATTAGAACTTTCTGATTTTATTTTGAAGTCTTGTTTCCTTTAAAGCTCATGTATAAAAGTATATGCACCATTCCCTTTATGTTGATAAAAAACATACCATGCTTGTCTTTTCAAAATACTCTCCATCATATGCATCCTTTACGCAGGCATCACGTCACTGGTTTCCACGCACATTCCAAATGCTGCCTCATTTAGTCATTGATTGGCTCCCCTGGGGACACTCTTATCCGGTAATTTTCTCATTGACAGGCTTCTCCTACACTTACGCTACTTCATACACATATTTTTCAAAACATAGAATCACTGTATAATCACATTCAACGTAGCATCAAATGCAATGTGCAAAATTTAAATGGTTTACAACTCTTGTACTGATGTGAATTCAATGGTAGCACGCTTGAATATTTTTCCAGATATATTTTCTAGGATATTTGTGTCATCTAAACTGCAATCGGACTACAAGCACACTACAAATTTGTGTATCTCTCTGTGCAAACATAAATTGTAAGAAAAATGTATACAATAACTTGAAAACAATTTACTGTCCTAAGTTTCAGAATCTGTGGCGTGGGAATGATAATGTAGTGGAGGAAACATTGTTGTCCTGGAGATATCACCCTCCTTCCTGCTACTGAAATGCTCAACTCCACAGTTTGCAGTCAATTCTCAATTCGCAGAATTATCAACTTGTAGAAACTTTGACGTTGCTCTAAATAAAAACGTTATGAAACTCCTTCTTAGATGATGGTGCTAGAGAACATTTCTAAGGGAATATATTGAAAATGGCGATGGCTTACTGGAATCAATAGGAACAATCTCTCCTGGCAGGTCGAACCAATTCGAATTTCTCATAGATCCACACCGTTGGTTGCTCCATTTACTTGTATGTGGAGAAAACTCTGCAGAACACTCTGTCATGCAACAACGTCCTCAGAAGAATGAGACGGTGCGAGCTCCACCATTCAGAAAATCAGATCGATCGACTGGCACGAGTTGTTGTTGTTGAAGAAAGAATCTATGGATGTGTTATCATTGCTGGAAATAGCCTAAGTGCCACAAGTTGTAGAATTTCATTGTGTTTATTCTTACCGACTCCATAATGCAAGAATGAATCCAAAACAAAAATGACTATGATATCTTTCCATACGTTGAGCAGTCAATACTGATAGCTATGACAATACACATGGGAGACATCACCTCGACATTATCTTGGATCACCAAGTTACTAGATGATGAGTCAAGCTGTCAATGGCTTCATTAAAACCACAAAAATCCACATGTAGATGGGTCCTTCGAAACCACAGAGATAAATCACATCTCGTACATTTTCTCCATTGCAAGAATATAACAAGGTGCCACAGTCATTTGAGATCAGTTTCTCATGGCCAAAAGAAATCAATGTTGGAGCAGAAGAATTGGATATAATATATGATAATAAAAACTCATAGCTCTGTGAATTGCAGAGAGAAATTAGGAAACTAGCCAACAACATTGGATAAGCTGTGATATTAAATGATTTTTTGTGCAAAAGATTTAAATCTCCAATTCACCTCTCCAACACAATCTTCACACACTCAATAGCACAATCTTCACGCACTCCACAGTTCAAATACGACTTCACTCGAACACAGATTTATTATGCAAACATTCATGTAGATGGCACGAATTCACACAACAAACAATTCATTCTTTAAAAAAAAACTCATATACACCCAACATCACTATATGCTCTGATACCACATATTGAAAATCATATCAAGTCATAAAATACATAAAACACACATAACAATCGAGAGACAAAACATTGGTAGAAAAGGATTTAGCATCATGACTTCCTCACATATTTTTCTCATTACTAAAATAATGTAATATAGTGTGTTCTATCTTGGACACTTTGGTTGAGAGAATTTCTCAACCATTCACACACAAACCTAGGAGCTACCCAAACTAACTCCTAAATTAGAGGAACAACCCAATCTAGAGAGTTAGGCATAAATTCCTAACTTGTAATATTTAATTTATTTGTTTTGGATTTATAATTTTTTTATGAGAGAGGCTAACAAAACATGATTGGTTTCTTTTACAAAAGAATGGCATGGGAAAGATGTGAAGGACTTGGAAACTAATGAGGCTAGGATTTTGTATAATGCCTATCTATGAAGAAAAAAATGGGCTTCAGTTCCTCACACTCGAGTCTTTACGTTTAAATGATGGATTTCAAAGTGGTTTCTACAAAATAAGCGAAAAATTGGGTTGTAAGATAAATAAGGCATGGGCCCAATAAGACAGTGAACAATAATCAACTTGGGGAAAATAATGCAAATGTTAGGAGAATTCCACCCTATAAATATTGAATCTTCAAGTGATTTTATATGATTTTTTGATTATCATAGAAATTTTCTAATTTTTTATTATTGGTAGATAACTTTTTAGTATTAAGTATCTCTTAGATTTTTAACCTTTTTCTGGAAATTAAAGCTATATGTAACTTTTTCTGATTAATGGAAGGATCTTTTAACAAAAATAAAATAAAATGAGAGAAATGTACAAAAATAAAATATTTAATTGCAAATTTTAATTTATAATAAAAAAGGTCAAAAGAGAGAATTTGATCAATATAGGAAAACTATTATATATCAATACTCACTCTTATGAACCAACCTACATCCATCTTAAGCCCAAATTTTTTAAAGGTTGTTATTGATCAAATCTCTCAATGTGTAAACCTCTTTCTTGAGTGAAAAATTTGAGGAAAGTTTTGCACCTGGATATATTTAATCCCTCTTAGTGCTTGATAGATCTAGGGTTATGATGGATCTAGCATGGTTTTAGTTTTGGGTTGTTAAACACAAAGTTTTCAACATCTAATTATTAGAATAATTTTAAATATACTAAATATGTCTAAGATTAGTGTGTTTAATTTAACTTTAATTTTTCTCATTTACCTCATTTTGTTGAGATGAAAAATATTTTTAATAACATGAATGATAAAAATTTATTTAATAAATTTTGTATGCAAAGTGACAAAGTAATAGTGTTTAATGATAGAAAAAATGAATGATAACAATGCAGTCAATTACAAATAGTCTTGATTGTGACCAATATCAAACTATTTTCTTCTACCATTCTTATTTTCACACCTATTATTTTTTTCATCTTTTCATATTTATCATATGAAAGTGGACGTTGAAATTGTAGACCATTCAAATATTTAACTCGATCTATTGTAGTAAATGTCATAATTTGTCTCTCTTGCTCTCCAATATTAATAGTAATGTTCACCAATATCAATCATTATGACTTATGGCAAACCCGGATGTGGGTGGTTAAGAGGGGATTCATGGTGATTAGACGGTCTGGCAGCATTATGGCAAGCCATATGCCAACCAGACCAGCAAATGTCCTTCGGCGCATCCACAGGAGAGCGCGGCATTTATGGCATTTACAGCCCGACGCGCATCACAACCCAGCTACCGTAATTCGAGATCACTCCACACGCTGCGATCTGGACATGGAGATTAATAAAATTGATGAGGGGTTAATGCTGAAGGTCTGCAGAAGAACAGGTTTATTTGTTTACAGGATGGCGAACGAGCACTATTCCAGCAGTCTTCCCAGGCCTATTTCATTTTGCTACTCTCCCGACATTCGGCTCTCTTCCGAGCGTACTGTGACAGGTAAACGCACCAAGCTACATTGTTGTTTAGAGCTCAGTGATAATTTACATTTCTCTATTGCTGGAAATTGTATGCGTGCCTCGGTGAATTGGACCACGCATTTATCCAGTGCTTCTGTCCTGCTCCCGCTCCAGCATTCTTCCAGTGCTTCTGTCCTGCTCCCGAATTTGTCCAGGGCTTCTGATACGACTGAGAGCATTGCGCGTCTCAGACACCATATGAGATGTAGACGAGGCTCCTCTCGGCGGCAGATAAGACGCTTTCCCACTTCCTCCAGCACCTCTGTTGCGGCCTCTTCTACATCTAACAGCCCTTCCTTCCCCGTAGTCCTTTTCTCAGTCCCAAACGAGGCACTTCTCTTTCAACAGTGTGCTAAACTGCCCAAGAGTCACCGCCTCTGTGACAATTGTCTTTCGCGAATTCCCTCCGGAGGTGATTCCTAATTCCGGAGGTCGGGCTGGGAGTAGTGGGGCAACGCATGCTCTGAGGCATAGCACGGGCGGTGTGAATTTGCAGGATGTGGAGATGAATATCAACCAGGAGGGCGCCAGACTGGAGCCGAATGATATGGATATTGACATTGGTTTTGATCAAAAAGGGCAGCACAGTGAAAGTTAGGACCAGGGAACTGAGAACGCACAGCAACCAATTCAAGCGAGCGAGGTGAAGCAACTTCCTGCAGCTGAGAAGGTTATTCATTCTATCGAGGACCTCTACACGATTGATGGCGAACCAGATGAACTCTGGTGGAGGGTCGTTGAAGAAGCACCGGACGAGTAGCGCCTCCCTTCTTTCCTGGTTTTTTTTCTATGGCTCAGTCTATTACTATGAAAATGGTCATGTTTGTTTTTAAGTTCTCGGCTCTATCTAGTAGGCCTCATATTTTCCGAACTATTAGCATCCCCTGCGTGGGATTTTGTTGGAAAAATTTCAGCACTGGTTTCCCTCGTGGAGGGTAGTGCTCAACTCTGATTTTTTGTTCAAACAGGTCTCGAACTCGGGCCTGGCTCTGGATAACTCCTGATGTATATATTTTTTGCTGATAAATAGATTACGCTTACTTAGAAAAAAAAAATCATTATGACTTATGAAGTTTTAACCCCATCTAAGTCTCAATGATAGGTGTTTTCTATTACTTAATTTGAATGCAAAGTGAGCAACAATGTTAAATTATGGAAAATGGTGATGACAAGAATGTAGTAAATTGCAAATAGTTTATAGTTTCAAGAAGAAAACATTTCGAGTAAGTGAACATTTTATTTAATATGAAAATTCAATTATTGTATTTATGGTTGAATTACTATAACACATAAATCAATGCACATCCTCAATAAATACAAATTTGTTCTTATACTAAAATCTATGTACACTATTAATGTAATTAATTTTAAATTTAAGTACATCATGCATCTAGTTACATCAAATTAGAAATCAACATCTACATTTAAATCAATGAATCTAGTGCAAGAAATGAATTAGAACTAGAAACCAACATATACAAAGAATTCAATGCATCTAGTGCAAGAAATCACATAGGATTAAAAATCAACATATACATTCAAACTAATGCATCTAGTGATAGAAATCAAATAGAATTGGAAATAAATGTCTATAGTGAGATTAATACATAGCAATCAAATAGGAGTATAAACCAAGAACTACATTTAAATTAGTGCATCTTGTGCAATCAATCAAACATGATTAGAAATCAACATCTACACTAAAATAAATGCATCCATTTCAGTGAAAAACTAAAACATCCATGGCTTTCTAAATCAAACTTGTTTTACCTTTTGTAAGATCCTTAATTTCTCTTCCACTATGCTTTATAATGTTCAATATGATATAATAATTATCTGTGTTTGTCTATATACATCTCTTTCTTCTTCAATTTCTATCTCCCCTCCACCTATGTGTCTATCTACCTCCCTCTCTCCTTCTCTCTCTACCCCTCCCTCTCTTCCTTATATATATATATATATATATATATATATATCCATCCCCACCTCTCCCTCCCTCTCTTTGTATGTCTATTCTTCCCTCTATCTCCTTCCATGATCTATATCTATATCTCCCCCCATATATCCTAATTTTTCTCTCTATTTCACACCTTCAAACAAACACACACTCTATCTCCATATATATCTAGTTCATCATCCATCGTTCTCTCCATCTCTCTCTTCATCCCTATCGTACCCCTACAACTATATATCTATCTCCCTATGTCTTTCACTTTTCTCTCTATATCGCCCCCAAACAAACACACGCTCTATAAATATCTATCTATATATCTAATGCTCCCTCTTCATATGCCTACATCCTCTTCCCCTTGTGCCTCTCCCTCTTCCCCTCCTCCACCTCTCTCTCTCCTTTATCTCTTTCCTCCAACTGTCCACTCTCCCTCACTCTTTCACCATATTCCCCTTCTCACTCCCTCTCTCTTTCCACCTTTCTCTCTCTATGTCTTTCTTCTTCCCTCCATATCTCCCCTATAACTCCATCTATCTCTACCTCACTCTCTCTCAAGTCCTATCCCTCTCTTCATTCCTCTATTTCCATTTATCTCCCACCTCTCTCTCTCTCTCTGCATTCCCTTAAAAATTTTCTATTTCGCTTCATCTCTCCTTCTCCTCCCCTATATACCCTTCCAAATTTGTGCCTCCCTATCTCTCAATTCCACTTATCTCACTCTCACTCTCCTCTTCTTTTCTCCCTCATCCTTCCTTCTCTCCTCTCCGCCTCACTCTCTCTCCATCTATCTCGTTTCAATCCCCCTCTCTCTCTACCTCTATCTCTTTATGCATTTGTTCTTACCTCCCTTAATCTCCCCCTCCAAATCCATATATATCTCCTTCCCTCTTTGATCCTCTTTCTTCCTTCCTCTCCCACGTCCTTTTGTCTCTCCCCCATCTCTCTCTCTCTCTCTCTCTCCTCAAATTTTCTATCTCTTCCCTCTTCCTCTCCTCTATCACTCACTTTCTCTGCACTTCACCCTTATCACTTCCTCTCTCTTTCCACCTCTATCTGTCCCTATAATTTTTATCCTCTCCCTCTTTCTCCCCTTCCAACTCCATATGTCCTTCTCTCTCTCCCCTCCTCTCTCTCTCTTCATTCCTCTCCCACCTCCAACTCTCTCTCTCTCCCCACAATTTCTCTCTCACCCTCGTCCTTCTAGATTTGTCACTATATCCTTCCCTCTCTCATTCTCTCTTACCCCCTCTCTGTCTATGTCCCCCCTATGCACGTATCTTTCTTTTTCCCTCTCTATGACCCCTCCATCGATATGACTGAGAATTGTCACTTTGTGTAATCAATAAAATATGTAATGTCTCATATAATAATACTTATTAGTGGGGATGAATATCCATGGATAAAAATATTGTTATATTTTAAATTTAGTGTAAGTATTAACTTCCCATGTTATTATTAATTAAATTTAAATATGGTTACATAATTGTTATTATTACCTCCTAAGCCAAGAATCTAGCAATTGATTTTCCCCTTGATCACTATAAGTTTAACGTTAACAAATGTAATTTATGATGGTTATCTATGAATAATAAATATGTATTTTTCAACATTATTAAAAATATTATTTTTCAGATATTTGAACATACCATAAGTTAAGGTCTTATTGCAACATTTACACAATATAATTCGATGTGAGTAACTTCCTTACATATTTTATGCTTTCCCACCATAATTTAGGCAAGTCATTCAATAAAAGACGAATATGAATGCGATGTAAATATATATATTTATAAATATTTACTTCCCACAATTAATTATGTTCTCTTTAGCACCTATCTAGGAGTGAAATTGTAAATGTGTTATGCAGGAGCATCTAGATTTAGCCTGTAATGTGATTTTTTGTTCACATGTTGTGGCTAGCAAGAGGTGGAAAAAAAATAATTATTAATATTTTATTTAGCTTTAATTGTGAGAGGTTAGTTTGTTTTGATTTCCTAAGTTAAATATGAATAATATAGTAAATTGGTTCTCCCTGCGAGGAGATCAAACCAAGTAGATTAGATCATTAAGGTAAGATGGAATTAGTTTGTTAGATTCGTTCAGTGGAGAGCTAATAAAAGAAAACAGAACCACTTTTAGGTATATATAAGCATGAAAGAGATCTGATCGAGTAAAGTGTGAGGTGTGGAATATGTTTGAGAGAGGTGTGATAGAGGAGTGGACAAAGAGGAGAAGCAATGTAAAATTCAACAATCGAGGGATCGACTCTGTGTATATTTTCATTGCTATTAATTCAAAGTGTTTTTGTATTTTAATTTAGCTGTTTGGTTTAAGATGACACACTTTATTTCTCTATTGGAATATATATATATATATATATATATATATATATCGCATCACACACAGCGGGGGGGTTCCAAGTAATATTTTTGTGTAAAATTATAGATTAAATTCAAACTTACAAAGTTACAATATAGATGCCCATAGCGGTTTTGGTGTTGATCGCATATCGCATCCAGAGAAGGTTGACTAAACGTGTGAGCAGTGGGGACCGTTAGATCTGCGCATAGGTCAACAGTGGAGATTAAGTAACAATGCCCATGGTATTTCAAAATTTGGATTTTTTTTGTTTATTATTAAGACACGGCATGGTAAGATATTTAGTTTGTGATGCGATAAGCACAGGAGGTAAGTTATTTAGGTTGTGATGTGGTAAAAAGTTTAAGTTGCGATAGGTAAGGAGATTGCGAAGTGCGATCTTCCATGATTGGTCAAATGCTAGTGTGGGACCATAAGCCATGGGTTCCACGCGTATTCTGAAAATTTGTAGCTTTATTGCATCATTTCATATTAGAGTAGAAACATAGTTTTGTTCTCAAGGATTGTAGCAAATATTCCACCCAGGAGAGGAGGTGGCATAGTTCGGGGAAGACCTCTAGCCAATGCAGTTTTGATAGAAGATATTCAACACCTTCATACAAGGATAGAGACAATGGAAATTTCTCAGAGAAGAGCACCTAATGAAGGAGATGTCAGCGAAGCAGAGTAATCTTTTGAGGAAGAAGAAGAGGAATAAAGTGAGGCAAGTAAATTTTTCATGATATTAGCAAAGGTTAGTGGAAAACCAAGAGTGGAGATTCCTTCATATGAGGGGAACCTTAATGTGGACGAGATGATGTATTCAATCAGTTGAGTGGATAAGTATTTTGACTTAGAGGAGGTCAAAGATAAGAAGAAGGTAAAGTTTGCAACTACCAAGTTGAAGGGCCATGCATCTATCTGGTGGGATGAACCACATATATCCTGGGAGAGAGAGGGAAAAGGAGAGCCTAAGATCAGGAAATTGGATAAAATGGTATGTAAATTGATGAATAAGTTTATGCAAAAAGACTATCCGTTGAATATTTCCAAACAATTGAAAAATTTAAGGCAAAAATGAATTAATGTCAAGGATTATACAAAGGAGTTCTACAAGCTCAACATTAGAGAAAGAATTGTTGACGATGATATAGAGAAAGTATCCAGATACATCAATGGTTTAAGGTATGGCATACATGATCAAATCAGTTTTTTGAGTCTGAAGACAATTGAGGATGCCTACTAAACAACTTTTAAGGCAGAGGATAAAATTTTGAGGAAACAAAGTCAGAATAATAGTGGTAAATTCCAGCAAGAGGAAGAGAAACTTTCAAATCATTATTTCATCACTCTCATAATGAAGCGGGAGGTTTGAGTATTAGACCGCCACAGAGAGACGGATTTGGTAGAGGGATATTTTCACCCAAAGGTAGAGGTCGAGGAATATAAATTCGGTGTTACACATGTGGAGAATGGGGACACGGATCATGGGATTGTCCTCATAAAAACCAGCAAATTAGTAGAATGTGAATGTAGCTGAGGCAAAGGAATAAAATCCTCAAGTCACAGGAAAAGAAGAGCCAGCTGAGGCGGGAGAGTCTTTATTGCTAAAAAGAGTATTTCTTAAGTTAGATAAGGAAGCAAATGAGCCAGTGCAAAGGAAGAGCTTATTCAGGACTGTGCACAAATCAAAAGAAAAAAGATGCAAAGTTATGATTGACAGTGGAAGAATTGATAATCTTGTTTCCACAGAGATGGTTGAATAATATGGGTTGATTAATATGGTACACCCTAATCCCTACAGAGTGTCATGAATACAAAAAGGACATCAGATTTTAGTGACAGAACAGTGCAAAGTAGAGATATCGATTGATACATATAAGGATGTCATATTATGTGATGTCATTCCAATGGACGTGTGTTATGTATTACTGGGAAGGCCTTGGAAATTTGACCAAAAAGCCAAAAATTATGGAAAAAGGAATAGCTATACCATAGAGAATGATGGAAGGAAGCACACATTCTTGCCTTTGAGGGATGAAGCAGACAAAGGAGCAGCTAGGAATAATGTTATGCTGATTAGTGGGAAGGAATTGCTACAAGAAGTCAAGAAGGAGAAAGAAGTACATTTTGTTGTTGTGGGTAAACCCAAGGTAATTTTGAATTCTACTAATTTAGACAATCTTCCTATGGAAATTAAAAATATGTTAGATGATTATGCTGATATAGTTGTTGATGAATTACCAAGTAAATTTCCACCAATCAGAAGTATCAGTCACCACATAGATTTAATACCTGGTGCAAGTTTACCAAACAAAGAAGCATATAGAATGACCCCTTGGGAGAATGAAGAATTTGGAATATAGGTACAGGAGTTGTTAGATAAAGGAGTGATGAAAGAAAGACTTCGCCCATGTTCAGTACCAACCGTGCTTACTCCAAAGAAAGGAGGTGAATGGAACATGTGTACTGATTCCACACCCATAAACAAGATCACTATTAAGGATAGATTTCCATTTCCATGCATAGATGCTTTGATGGATTTTTTAAGTGGGTAAAATTATTTTACTAAACTATATCTCGAGAGTGGATAACATCCAATAAGGGTTAGAGAAGGATATAAATGGAAACTTGAATTTAAGACCAATAGTGGGTTGTAAGAGTGGATAGTGATGCCTTTTCGGTTTACTAAAGCATTGAGCACATTTATGAGACTAATGAACGATGTTTTAAAAGAGTATGTAGGAAAATTTGTGATAGTCTATCTTGATGACATTCTGTTTTTTGGACAGAGTAAGGAAGAGAATTTGGAATATTTCAAGCTGGTGTTAAATACTTTGCAATAGGAGAAGCTACTTATAAAATTGAAGAAGTGTAGTTTTATGAAGAAGGAGCTCATTTACGTGGGATTTATAGTCTGAGAAGAAGGCTTCAAGATGAACCCAGAAAATATCCAGGTAATACTGGATTAGCCAACATGAAGAAGTGTATTTGAGGTCAGGAGTTTTCATGGTCTCGTAAGTTTTTACATAAAGTTTGTAAGATGTTTTAGTCAGATTTGTGCACCAATAATTGAAATAATAAAGGAGAGAAACCAACTATTTATGCTGATAGAAGCAGCAGATAATAATTTCAAGTTGTTGAAAAAGAATATCAATGAAATACATGTTCTAGCCTTACCAAATTTTGATAAAATATTCCAAGTTGAGACTGATGCTAGTGGGATAGCAATTGGAGTTGTCTTAAGTCAATCATAGAGACCGATAGCGTATTTCAGTGAAAATTTAAATGAGGCAAGGAGGAAGTATTCATCCTATGATAAGGAGTTCTATGCTATTGTGTAGGTTTTGAAGAAATGGAGACATTATTTATTGCCCAAAGAATTTCTGTTGTATTCTGATAACCATGCATTGTAGTTCATAAATAATCAGCCGAAATTGAACCAAAATCATGATAATTGGGTGGATTTTTTGCATATTTTTACCTTTGTAATAAAACACACAAGTGGTAAGTCAAAAAAAGTGGTTGATGCTTTGAGAAGAGTAAATTTTATTATGCAGGAATTGAATATTTCCATTTTCGGGTTTGAAGAGATGATTGATATTCTAATTCATAATAGATGCAAGTGGTTGGACTACTTGATTCAAGGAGAATTGTTGTTCAAGAGTAATAAACTGTGTATTCCTAAGTGCTCCATGAGAAAAAATATGATTAAAGAAAAACACAGTGGAGGACTATCCATACACTTTGGGCACGACAAAACAATTGCTCATGTAAGTGATCTTTATTATTGGCCAAAAATGCAAGCTGATATCAAAAATTTTGTTGATAATTCCAGGATTTGTCAACATGCCAAAGGAAGAAGCCAAAACATTATGTCAGCCATTGCCAATACCCAATAGACCATGGGATGCTATTAGCATGGATTTTTTTTTAGGTTTTTCAAAGACTCAAAGAGGACATGATTCTATCTATGTTGTCGTACATAGGTTTTCTAAAATGGATCATTTTATCACCTGTAAGAAAACTAGTGATGCAACTCACATTGCTAATTTTTTTCTCTGAAGTTATAATATTACATGGACTTCCTGTGAGTATTATTTCATAAAGAGAGACAAAGTTTGTAGGACACTTCTGGAGGACTCTATGAAAGAATCTAGGTACAAATTTCAGTTTCAGTTCAACTTATCATCCTCAGACGGATGGAAAAACTAAAGTGGTGAATATGAGCTTGGGAAACATATTAAGGATTTTGGTTTACAAAAATCCAAAGCAATGGGACTTAGCACTTGCTCAAGCTGAATTTTCCTATAATGAAACTCCTAACCGGATTACCATTTCAGATTGTTTTTGGAATGCATCCAAGAGGTGTGTATGAACTTAGATATTTGATCAAGAAAGAGACAAGGAGTCCAAAGGTTAAACAATTTGTAGAATAGATACAAAATTTGCAGGAAGATGTCAACTAGAGATTACAGGAAAACACCCAAAACTATAAATAAAGGGCGGAAATGAAGAGGACTAAAATGAAGTTTCATGTAGATGATTCAGTCGTGGTTTATCTAAGGAAAGAAAGATTTCCAATTGTGACCTATAACAAACCGAATATGAAAAATATAGGGCCACATAAAAGTTTGAGGAATTTGTCCTCAAATGCATATGAGATTGAGTTACCAGCAAGAATTGGGATATCATCCATCTTTAATGTTGTATATTTCTACCCATACAAATGAACAAAGGAAGAAATACAAGAAGAACCTACAGAAGAGGAGCACTAGACTTTGAATTGAAAGCAACAAATGCCAAAGACAAAAAAGAAAGAAGTGGAAGCCATTTTGGATAAAAAAGAAACAAAAAAGACCAGAGGACGGACCTACTATCAGTATCTAGTCAAATGGAAGGGACAACTAGTGGAAGGTTCCAGTTGGATGACAGGAACAGAGTTACAAAAGTTTAATGTAGATCCTAAAACATTTATGGATCAATCTTATTTCCCCCGAGAGTCTGATGTAGGAGCCTCTAGATTTAGCCAGTAATGTGATTGTGTGTTCACATGTTCTGGCTAGTGAAAGGTGGAAAAAAATTGATTATTAATACTTTATTTAGCTTTAATTGTGAGAAGTTAGTTTGTTTTGATTTCCTATGTTAAATAGGAATAAAATATCAAATTTGTTCTCCCTCCGAGGAGATGAAACCATGTATATTAGATCATTAAGATAGGATGGAATTAGTTTGTTAGTGTGGTTCAGCAGAGAGATAATAAAAGATAAGAGAACCAAATTTAGGTATATATAAGTGTGAAAGGGATGTGATAGAGTAAAGTGTGATGTGTGGAATAGGTTTGAGAGAGGTGTGACAGAGGAGTGGACAGAGAAGAGAAGAAACGTAAAATTCAGCCATCAAGGGCTCGACTCTATGTATATTTTCATTACTATTAATTCCAAGTGTTTTTGTATTTTAATTCGACTGTTTGGTTTAAAATTTCACTCTTTATATATATATATATATATATATATAGATATAGATATAGATATAGATATATATCGCATCGCACACAGTGGGGGGCTGCTAGGTAATATGTTTGTGTGAAATTACAGATTCAAGTCAAACTTGCAGAGTTACAATATAGATGACCATAATGATTTTGGTGTTGATCGCATATCACATCCAGAGAAGGATGACTGAATGTGTGAGTAGTGAGGACTGTTAGATCTGAGCATAGGTCAATGATGGAGATTAAATCGCAATCCCCATGGTATTTCGCACTTAGGAGATTTTTGTGTTTGTTATTAAGAAATCACATGGTAAGAGATTTAGTTGGTGATGCGATAAAGACATGAGATAAGTTATTTAAGTTGCGATGCGGTAAAATGTTTAAGTTGTGATAAGCTAAGGAGATTGAGATGTGATGCGAAGCATATCGCATAAGATAAGGAGAACCATTTAGGTAAATGTTAAAAGGTGCGACATGCGATAAGGTTTTTGGAGCGAGATGTGAAATCATGAAATCATGAATATTGTGAAATTCTTAAAGTTGCGAAGTTTCGGGGAGGTAAATTATAAAATTTTCAAAGTGCGATCCACCGTGATTGGTCAACTGCTGCTGTGGGCCCATAAGACACAGGTTTCGTGTATATTCTAAAAAAATTTCGCTTTGCTGCATCAATTTTCATACTTTCTAATGGTTAATACAAACAGAAATTTATGCTAGTTATGATCAATGAAAGTTATATTTATTTACACAATTTGTTCTAGAGGATAATTTCTAAGGATTAAGTTATGTTGCAAAAGGAATTTACAATATAAATAGAATTTTAATAACTTTATTAATTTTTTTGAAATTTGGCTTACGTGATCCATAATTCAAATCGAGAGATCTTTAGGAGATAATCACATATGAACATATTTTGGACATAATGAACCACAATCATTGTTCTGAAACGTGTCGATAAAATCTATTCATCTCTCATTTATCACTGAAAGATCTCTATACAAAGTTATATTACTTTTAGTCGTTTATTTAATGGAGTCAGCATTTAGATGTTTACCCTCATTTACAAAAACTACATCTCTCATACTAGGCTCCATACTTCTTTTAACCTTTAACACTACCCAAAAAACCATTATTGTTTATGATAATATTACCAAAAACCCATTATTTTTTATGATATTAAATTAAAATAAAAATGATTTGATATCATTTTTTTATTTTTTTAAATAATATTAAATTATTTAATATTTCAAAATTATTGTTTAAAAAAATATTATAGTATTGATTATAAATAAATATTTATTATCAATTTTTTAAATTATAATTATAATAATGGTAATTAGCTTTCAATCAATCGTTATATAAATTATATACAAACTAATATTTATTATTAAAATATTTCTAAAATATTTGATTAAAAAATAAGGGATATTACTCTCTTTTTTTAATTGAGTTCACACACTCCTATTGTATTATTCTAAAATAAAAATATTTTAATCGATATATAGGATAGGCTTATGCTTATATATTTCAAAACGAACAACCTAAATCTATTTATATAATTGTTTAGTGAGAGAAATAAAATAAAAAAATCTAATATATATTGAGAGATAACAAATATAGAAAATATATATATATATATATATATATATATATATATATATATATATATATATATATATAATTTTTAATGATATAGTTGATAAGTTTGAGTGATGATACATTTCTAAATTAACAGGATGAATCCACTTAAATAACGGTTGAGATCAAATAAAATAAACAAATGTGATCTGCGTGTTATTTTAACTTGTAATCTATCAAGTGTAGCTCTATAAAATATATTACGTTTAAAAACCATTTTCACTTCATTGGATTTGATTTTAATGTATTATATATTTGTTGTTAAAACAGAGTTATATGGATATATAAAACATATAAGATATTTGAATAATTTGTTTCTGATAAAACATCTATATAACTATTTATAATTATGTAATTATTTTTTTGCTATAATGGAGAAAGATGAGTATGAAGACATTTACAATATTGTTTACCAATGGAATCGCCATGTAATAATGGAAAACATGTTACATTTTTGGTACTCTTAACAAAACCTTACTTTATGGTTCGTGTATTACATAGTTTATATTTATAAACATTATACTAATGTGTATTCAAAGATTCCTCATTCATTTTTTTATCTATGAGGAATGACTTGGGTCATTAATTTTGTTTTATGACTCTATCACGTCAGGAGATACATCTTGGTGGTGGGCGATAGGATAGAGGTGCATTCATTGGCTCTAATTCTCTCAACCACTGAGGATTTTCCAGTTGGAGGAGATCTACTTGTTCACAAGCTAGGTTTTCAATCCGATGATTTTATTGTGTTTGGGTTAGTTAAGGTGAAACCAACGATTTTTCCCTCTTGTTGCTTGGGTCATTTTAATGTCATAGGTTGTCGGGAGACCTCTCCAACCCTTCCTGCCTGCACCACAATTTCTCCTATCTTTTCTCTGAGGCCAATCACAACAATTCGGGCTTTGTTCTCCCGCTTGATTCTTCAATGTTTTATAATGGAACTATATTTTTTCCTTGTGGTTTCTAGTTTAACAGTTTGATAAGGATTCATATAAGCAAGATGCCCCAGTTCTCGAGGTTTCTAGCTCCCACTTCCACTATCATGTAACAACATTCGAAGCTCAGGATTTCGCTACAGTTTTACTATGGCATGCTAGGGTTAAATAATTAAGCTCCTACTCAATTTTCTAGTTCTCCTTCTAGAGCACAATATTTCAACTTGGTGCCAAGGAGACACTAGGAAATAGATGGAGGGTGTTTTTTTTTTTTCAGTACTTTAATTTTTTTATTATGAACATTTCCACATCACATGCCCTACTTTTTTCCCTCTAGATTCATGTTCCTTTTCAAGTAAGGTCTTCAACTCGCTCTTGTTGTGTTTTCAACTTCGCTCCTATGGGGGAAAGTATTGGTTATTCTCAAATATGGGCCTTACACACAATTTTTCCTCCTCAGCTGCATTGGTTACTCTCTTCCCTCATCTAGACCTTGCCTCTAAATAATAAAGGCTATCGCACTAGTTCTCTTATGAAGTTTTTTAATTTAATAATTTTTATCCCCTCTGTTTTAGGAATTTTACAAGTTTTCTTCATAGGCATAGCCCATAGATTTTTAAGCTAGCTGATGCTGGTAATGTTTTTTGTAAATAATTTTTTCCCTATCTAGGGTTTGGAAATTTACAAACTAATCTATTTTTTATATGCATTCAAAGTTAACAATCGCTGCGACCTGACACTTGCAATGACCTTTCAACATATTTTTTTTATACCAGTTAAGTTCTCAAGGTTTTGATAGTGGTGTTATGCTTATGAGGTGTAACCTATTCATTCTATTTTACTTGAATATGTTATTTCTGCAAGAGTTCAATTGGTAGTTTATGTTATGCTTACATGGACATCCATAGTTAGCTTCCACGAGATTCCATGTAAATTTTTATGAATGATTACAAGGATTTCAAGTTATTATTTGCAATTAGTATGTAGTTATGATTATGAAAAGTTACAAGGGTTTCAAATTATAATTTTTGCACCGCTAAACATGAAACTGTGTCTGGTCGGGACTACACCTAGGTGGCTGGTTATATACAACCTGACCAGGGTGTTAACTTGACCATGACCATCCTCATGCCACAACTATTGTTTGTTATACCTATTATTGCTATGTTAAATAAATTTTCCCTTTATTATATTATTTTTGGTTCTAAGAAGTAATCAAAACCCTCTTCCTTTTATTAGTTATGTCAGAGTTCTACTTTAGTCCTACAATGGGTAGGTTATGACCTAAGTGGTTTTTGAATGGTCCTTGCAAAAATATATTTTAGACTACTTTTGGTTCTAAGAAATAATACTCAATGATTTTTTTCCTAAGATAACTTTCTTTAAAATATTATGTAATAGAAAATTCATTCGATTTCTTTCCCTGCAATATTATTCCTTTCTACATAGTCATGGAAAACCAATGACATATCTATGTTATGCACTCTATATTTTTTTAAAGGAAGCAAGAACAATGAATTTACAAGTACATTCATATATCCCTGTTAGTCACATTATTTATTTTTTAAACAAGAACAATGAAACAGTAATACATTATCACAATGCAAGTAAATATTGTAAGTACTTATCTGTAATGCTAGGTTAACTATAATTTAACGAGAAATACCACAACTGCCCAACCATGAGAACAAAAATTTCATCCTCTTCTCTCCCTCAATCTTCTTTAATACCAGAACAAGAAAATGTCAATCACCCAAAAAGTAGTTCATAATCAATAAGACTCACAAGGTACAACCCATAGCTCATATAATCTGTTAAGTCCCTATATTAATAGTGTAGTACCTTATTATGTTAGTGTATCCCCCTTATTGTTATTGTTGTACCCCTATAACCCCCATATTGTTATTATTGTGCCCTACATTATTATTGTTAGGTTGGCTAGGGTTACATTACGGCACCACTAGGATTACATTGTGGCCCTATGGAATCCTATATATAGAAAGGAGGTTTTGTCATTTCTATCATCCAAGAATTGTTCATTCATGTATTTTATTGGAGTTTTCCTCCTCGAAGTGGCTTATTTATAAGGCGTTGATATCTCTTTTCTTCTGCGGAAGTTAAGGATTTTTCAGGCTCCTGAATTTCACTTTAAAATGTCATTGTGGAATTTTCGCTATAACTTTTTTTCTACGAAGTTTCAGAAGCTAAAATTTTTAGAGTACAAAGCCAAAATCCTGAGGAACATCGTCGCAAAATTTCAGAGCTTGGTTCACAATATTTTAGAGATATAATCCGTGGAAGTTAGGGCATTCTGCAGGCTCCTGAATTTCACTTAAAATGGTCATCACAGAATTTTCGCTATAAATTTTTTTCTAAGAAGGTTCAGAAGCTAAAAATTTTAGAGCACGAAGCTAAAATCCTGAGAAAAATTGTCACAAAATTTCATAGTTTGGTTCACAATATTTTTGGAGATAGGATTTGTGGAAGTTAGGTCCTTTTCAAGATCTCGAATTTCATCTCAAAGAGGTGATCGTGGGAAAATCTTTATAACTCTCTCTAAGCATCAATTTGGAATTATGTAAAAATTTAATGGAAGTACACGGATTGTAGTTTCATGTCTATAAATTTGAGAGCTGAAGGAGTAAATAGTGACACTTGGGAAGTCATACAAGTTTGCTCTTATGAACTAATCCATAATTAGGTCATCGTAGGAGATTGGGCACAAATTTTCCTTGAAGAGTCGAAATCAGGTCAGACTTGTGCAATTCAAAAGAAGATTCAGAGGACTACTAAAGGGCCCAATTTTATATATTGAGGATCTGTGAGTATAGAGATAAGTCAATTTCAATATTGAGCTACTCAAAAGTAAGAAAATGGTGTGTATTTGGTTTTAAAAATTCCATAATGTTTGTTTGCAAAAACAATTTGAAGTGATCCCAAGGGCATATTTTAGAATTTTTATTAGTACTGGGTTCTATAATGCCTCCAAAAAGTAATTCCATACTCATTAAGCCCTCAAAAATCTATACTATGATGCATGAAGAGGAAGAATTGCAATACGAGATATCAAAATTACGGTACCAAGTGAAACAAATTTCGATCTTACGAAGAGAAACCAAAGATGAAATAGATGATTTAAAATCAGAAATGGAGGCTAAGTTGGATGGTTGGAAGGATCAAATAATAGCTAATATGGATGAAAAATTAGTGGAATATCACATCGAGCATCAAGAACAAGTTCTCCAACTCTCAAAGGATAATCTAACTTTGGTGCATAATCTAATGAAACAACAGGAAGATAAACATCACATCGAAAGAAGTTTTGAAGTAGTCACATAAACAAGAAATCGAAAACTATGAGCAATTTTAGAGTATCTCAGCAAGTGGAAGAAATTTCTTGTAGAATATTCTAGAGGGGAGGATGAGAATTTTATACAGAAGCATCAGGAAATAATCAAGTGTTGAGGACAACACTTGTTTGAAGGAGAGGGGCATGTTAAGTCCCTATATTAATGGTGTAGTCCCTTATTATGTTAGTGTATCCCCCCTTATTGTTATTGTTGTACCCCTGTAACCCACATATTGTTATTATTGTGCCCTTACATTATTATTGTTAAGTCGGCTAGGGTTACATTATGGCACCACTAGGATTACATTGTGACCCCATGGACTCCTATATATAGAAAGGAGGTTTTGTCATTTGTATCATCCAAGAATTTTTCATTCATGTAATGTATTGGAGGTTCCCCCTCGAAGTGGCTTATTTCTAAGGGGATGATATCTCTTTTCTTCTATTTTTGTAGCTTGTTTCACAAAATAATCATAGCAATTTTGAGGCTTTCACTTGCTCTATTTGTAGCTAAAGATCAACTCATACGCACCATATTTCCTAACCTGACATCGTCTTGTGCAGGTTCTCAAATCCTTCTCCCTTATTCCTAGATTCCTCCAACATTCTCTCTTTCCTTCCTTTGATCTTTTTATTTTGAGATAATATTTGATCTCAAAGGATGGAAAGGTAACTGACCTATAAAAATCTGTTAAAATAATTTTAACTAGGGTTCTTTCTAGTGAATTCCAACATTCCCTTAGTTTTTTTCCTTTTCCTAACATAAAATAAAAATAAACTTTAATCATCAAAATTTGTGTTATGATTTCCAGTCAGCCTATAAGTTCTTAAGACTTTAGGCAATAAGAATAAATATAAGTAACTTAACAAATTTTTAGAATAACCAAGGGTATAACATCTTCCCCCTATACTGTAACACCATCCCCAGTGTTATTTTTTCTTTTGAATATGCAATTATAGGATTTTTGCATAAAATTATCATCCTCCAAGGTCGCCTCTTATGGGCTAAATATCCTCCACTGCACTTTAACTTGGTTTATGGCTCACCTTCATAAAATTATTTCTTTCTAAACTAGAATACGCTAAGTTTCTGCCAATAATTTTCCATCTAGCTCGACCTATTATAGAATCATAAATTGCAATTATTTCATGCCAATCATCAAATGAAAATTAATTATACATAATTAAATTTTACTACTTACATTTTACCTATATATCCTGGCAATTAATTACATGTATATGTTCATATACATATCCCTTTATTAATGAAACATGAAATACATTATGGAATCTTATATGACTGGGTAGGGCCAATCAATATGCCACCTATCCAATTATTTCCAGTATTCGAAAATGGTCACAGAGTGAAGTGGAATTTTTTGTGCAACCACCCCATATTAAAGTACTCATCTTTGGCTTGACTCATACATATACATGACCCCCAACCTTGAATTCTTGATAGGTCCTCTTTTTATCTGAATATACATTTTTCCTATCTTGGGAAGCTTTTAGATTCTACTCTACTATTCTATCATTCTGCTCCAACTCTACTAACGTGTCAGGTCCTAGAATTATCCTATCTTCAAGGCTATTCCAATTGGTCGTAGTCCTACATTTCCTTGCATATAATACCTGAAATGGGCTCATTTTTAAGGAATCATGTAATCTATTATTTTACGTGAATTCAACTAGGTGTAAATATTCCTCTTGTTTTCTTGGTTGTTGTATAACATACATTCGTATCATATCCTCTAGAACTTGATTCATTTTCTCAGTTTCCCCATCCTTTTGTGGATGGTATATAGTACTAAATTATACCCCAATTCCTGATTTGGTAAATATAGCTTTCCAAAATGCAGAGGTAAATTTTACATCTTCATTGGAAATAAACACCTTAGGTGTTCCATGCATTTAGAATGTGATGAGAAATTTTACATAGGTTGTCTACCATAACCATGATTGAATCATTGTGTCTCTTTGATCTAGGTAGTCTTGTTATAAAATTTAGTGTAATAACTTCCCATTTCCATTCAAGAATGGTTAGTGCGTGTAGAATGTCGACAAGATGTTGATGTTCAACTTTAACTTGTTGGAATTCCAAAAATTTAGTCAAATATTCTTCAATGTCTCTTCTCATACCTGGTGATAACTAATCTTTTCCTTTTATTGTTGAAAATAAATTTCGATAGCTAGGATGAGCAACATAAGGACTTTTGTGAAATTCATCTAGAATCAACAGTCTGACAGAAATCTTGTTAGGAACATATATTCTTCCTCTAAAAGCTATCAAATGGTCCTTGTTAATATAATATTGATACTTTTTTTTAGGGTTGTTAGTCGAATGCATTTTCTTCCATAAAAAATTATACTCTAGGGCCCTTTTGGGAAACTTCATTAATTTGTTCCAAAAAAATATAATTCTATCTAGTTGTAGTGATGTTAATGAACAAAATGCACCCTTCTAGTTAATGAGTTCACTACTAGATTTTATTTCCCTTTTAAATGGTTGATTTTGAAGTCAAATTCACAAGAAAATAATTGCATCTTTCTTGACGGGATTTTAGGATAGGTTGCCTAAAATAACTAGTGACTCTCTTATGATCTATCATCAACAAATATTTCTTTCCCAATAGATAATATCTCCATAATGTCAGTGCGTGGATCACAAATTTTAATTCCCAGTCATAAGCAGAGTATCTGTACTCATGTTCCTTTGTCTTCTGATATTTGTAAGCTATCACCTTCACTTCTCGTGTTAACACACGCCCTATCCCTTCTTGGTAGGAATTTGTGTACACCACGAATTCCTTGTTAGCATAAGAAATAATTAAATTTGTGACAATGGTTAATAATTGTTTCAGCTATTTAGAAATTCATTGAAATTTAGTTGTCTACTTGATATCCCTTCCTTTCTTCTGGAGGGAAGTGATATGGAAAGAAATTTGGGAGAATACCTCAATAAAACAACAATAGTACCTTTCCAAACCCATAAGAGATCATATTTCTCCATCCTTTTTGGGTACGAGCCATTCCATAATGGTTTTGATATTTTTGGGGATGACAATTATGCCTTCAGTTGAAATGATGTGCCCCAAATACTGGATTTGGTCATTGTAGAAATCAAATTTTCTAGATTTAGCATAAAACTGATTTTTCCGTAAGGCTTATAACACTATCCATAAATTTTATTTTTGTTATTTTAGATTTATGGAGTACACTATAATATCATCTATAAATATCAAGACAAATTTATCTAGAAATTGGTGAAAAATGCCATGCACCAAACTCATGAAGGTTGCTCGGACCTTTGCCCGTACAAATGGAAAGACAACAAAATTGTAATGACCTTAATAGGGTCTAAATTTTTTCTTACAAATGTCTTCATCCTTACTCTGATTCATGGTAATATGATTGTAAATCGATCTTATATAAGACTGCAACAACTTTAACGTGATCGATGGTTTGACGAATTGAATACTTATTTTGTATGGTCAACTTGTTTAACTGCCAATAATCAATGTAAAGTCTTAAAGTGCGATCCTTTTACCTCACAAAAAATACCACAGCTCCCCAAAGTGACACACCTGGGTGAGTTTACACTTTGTCAATAAATTATTAAAATATCATCTTGAGCTCTATTAGCTCATATATGCTCATACAGTAGGGATATTTTGACACTAGGACAACCCCAATAACTAGTTCTATTATTACTTCAATATACCGCTTTTGTAGTAGTCCTCGGATGTTCTCACGGAACACATCAACAAATTCTTGAATGATTGGTATAATTTCTAAATTATTTTTTGTGTCATTAGCATTTGAATACAAAACCTAGAAAACATATATCGAACAACCCTTTCTGAAACATTGGCCTAATTGTGAGGCAATAATAAGACACAATTTTATTGGCTTCTTCACCCCTTTAATTTCCTAACTAGTATCATCTTCAGTGTGGAAAATAATATATTTTTCTTTACAACTCACAAAGGACCAAGTTCCTTCCAACGAGTACATCCCAATTAGCATGTCATAACACCCTAGGGGTATTACATTAAAGTTGATATTAATTTTTTTCTTTCCTATTTCGACAGAACAATATGGTACATTAGCAATCACTCTTCTCTTTACTCAAGTATCTAATTATACCAACTAGGTATTCTTAAAGTTATCAGTCTATAAATGACACTTTTCCACCACCTAAGAGGTGACATAACTTGAAATGTTGCCAGAATCTAATAGAATAGATACAGCCTAGTTAAATAACTTACATTCCAATTCTATTATGGTAGGTTGATAATCCACTTGACAGTCTTCCAAAGACACATTGAACATTGGTATGCTCCTCATCACATCAACAATTGTAGAAGCTTCATGTATGTTATCAACTTTCTCTGGTCTAGTACGATGGGGGAAATTTTAGTAGTAATGGGGTTCCCCACAACCCAAACACTTTATGGGCAGTTTTTGCGATTGACTAGCTCCCATCTTGCTTGATACTTCTATTTTATTGGGCTCATTGTGTGATCTGATTTTCTGTTGATTTTTCCCGGAATAACTATTTTTCTGACCTTTATATGCACCATTAAAATTATTAGTCCTTATATTTTTATTTTTCTAAAAAATTTCATGTCCCTTTTTATTTGGCCTGTTCTTACTACCTTCTCCTTTTTTCTCATTTTCTGATATAAAATACAATCCTTTCAAATCACCTTATCCATTGTCTCGAGGTTGTCATATTACAGGCTCTCCTTCATAAATGCAAACAAGCTAATAACACAGAATTGATCTTTAGCCTTTTCCTCATGTATATACGAAACATATCATAAAAATGATGTAAACTTGGGAACTCATGCATCCATAAGCTGTTTTCCTAGCTTCAAGGCACGAAACTCTTTTTCCTTTTCATCATAAAACCATTTGGTCATATATTTATTTTAAAAATTCTTCTAGAATTCATTCCAAGTCACCACCTACTATTTACTTCCTCCCACCATAATATGGCATTTCCTTTAAGCTTTTAAATAACATCCACAGCCTTAAATTTATTATCATACTGATATATTTGAAATTATTTATTCATATCAATAATCTAGACATTCACACCTTCCACCACTTCTCCATTGAATTTCAAGGGCTTGATATTTTTGAACTCCCCCTGAAATCTAGTTTTTTTTTTTTTTTTCCTTTGTTCAAAGACATTGAAAAAAGTCTCCTCGTTATCATCCCTATATCCTTCTACTCTTTGGGTATGGATTCTTTATGGCATATAATCATTTATTTATCTAGGCTCATCATATCTAGCTCTATTATTAGGGATGGTATATAATTCCTATGATTCCACCTTTTCGAGAGACTCTTCATAATTCATTGTTGGTCCCACATCCATCGGTCATCAATCATTCATTATTGCTTCTCAACCAAAACATTTAAAAATTTAGCTTTTGAACAATTTCCAGCAACAAAATGGTTTGGGTTTTGTGTTATTTGCCCAATTGTACCCATATTTTAAGGGTCAACTTTGTAATTAGTATAGGACCTAATCCTATAGTTGGCCCCATTGGGGGTAAACTTCCAACTTCCCTTCTTATTAGGTTTCTCCCCTCTGTGCACATCAATACATTTCATTATTATTTCATTTTACCAAATAAGACACAATATTGAAACCATGGCTTTGATACCACCTATAACATCCATCACTGGTAAAAAAGTTTATTTTGACTTTATACTAGGAATATTAGTATCGAGACACATTTTCCCAATTACATTATTGTTTACCAAGAGACTAGCCCTGTAATAATGGAAACAATGTCACATAGTTGCTCTTCAATAATTATTAAGCTACATAGGTTCACATTTCTGGTACACCTAGGAATACCCTATTTTATGGTTCATCTATTACACAATTTATATTTATAAACATTATACTTATGCTTATGCAAAGGCTCCTCTTTAATTTTCTATCTGTGAGGAATGAATTTATGGGTCATAAATTTTGTTTTATGACTCCATCATGTCCATTATTACATCTTGGAGGCGGGAAATATGATTGAGGTGCATTCACCTACTTCAATTCTCTCGAACACCAAGGATTGTCCAATAGGATGATATCAAGTCGTTGGTCGACTAGGGTTCCAACTTGAAGGTTCTATTATGTTTGGGTCAGTTAAGGTGAAACCACCCAATTTCCGCCCTTCTTGCTCAGGTAATTTTCATGCCACAGACCGCTATGATACCTCTACAACCCTTCCTCTCTGCACAACAATTTCTCAAAGCTTTGCTCATAGGTGAGTCACAATAGTTTAGCTTCTGTTGATTCATTTTCTTCTTCAAGTTTTTATAATGGAGATGATTTTTTCCTCTATGGTTTCAGTTTTTCCATTTTGACGAGGATTTGGATAGCCATGATTCCCTAGTTCATGATGTTTATCGCTTCCACTTCGGATTTTAGGTAAAATATTTCACAACATAAAATTTCACTGCAGTTTTACTATGGCATGCTAAGATTAAATAATTTGGCTCCTAACCCGTTTTCTTAGTTCTCCATCTAGAGTGTTTCAACTTGTCCCCAAGGAGACACCACGTAAGAAATGGAAGGTGTTTATTTCCCTATTATAATTATTTTATTATGAACTTTTCCATGGCATGGGTCCAACCCTCTTCCACATAAAATTTCACTGCAGTTTTACTATGGCATGCTAAGATTAAATAATTTGGCTCCTAACCCGTTTTCTTGGTTCTCCATCTAGAGTGTTTCAACTTGGCCCCAAGGTGACACCACGTAAGAAATGGAAGGTGTTTATTTCCATATTATAATTATTTTATTATGAAATTTTACATGGCATGGGTCCAACCCTCTTCCCTATGGATGGATTTTTATTTACACGTGGGTTCTTCAACTCACTCTTGTTGCATTTTGAACTCCTCTCCTCTGACATAAAGTATGTATGTTCTTGAATATGGGCCTTACCGATGATTTTCCTTGTCGGGGCATATGTTATTCTTTTCCCTCATCCAAACCTTGCTTCTCACTAATAAAGGCTACGTCACTAGTTCTTGTGAATATTTTTCATTTAATAATTTTTATCCCATGTGTTACAAGGCTTATAATCTTGCTTCATAAGCATAGCTTCGAGCTACTCATGGTTTTAATGTTTTCTATAAATAATGATTTCTGTCTTTAGGGTTTGATAGTTTATGGACTGATGTATTTTATATATGTATTCAATGGTTAAAACCACTTCAGCCTGGAACATGTAGTCACATTTCAACGTATTTATTTTATGTCCATCCATTTCTTAGGGTTTTTCTAGTGGTGTCATATTTATGAAATGAATGTTTTTCATTCTATTTTAATGGAATCTATTGTTTGTACAAGGGTTTAGTTGGTATTTGATGCTATTCTTACATGGGTTTTCATAGTTAGCTTCCACCAGTATTATGTGTAAATTTTTATGAATGATTACGAGGATTTAAAGTTATTATTTGCAATTAGTATGTATTTATGATTATGAATAATTACAAGGGTTTCAAATTATAATTTTTCCACTGCTAAACTTGGAACTGTGTTTGGTCGGGACTGCGCCCAGGTAGTTGGTTATATCTAATCTGTCTAGGGTGCTAACATGACCGTGACCATCTGCGTGCCACAACTCCTGTCTACTCTGACTACTCTTTCTTATTTAGATTCATTTTCCCTTTATTATATTACTGTTGGTTCGATGAAACTATTAAAATCATTCTTATAATGCATAACATATAACATGAGTGGTTCTCAGATGGTCCTTATCGAAATCTGTTTTACACTAATTACGATTCCAAGAAATAATACTCAGTGATTCTTTTCCTGCGGTAACTTTCTTTAAAATGTTGGAATTTTTGGTTATTCCTAACAACAACTGAGGAATCAAAATTCCTCTACTAACATATATAATAAATAAAACAATATGGATAGAGATGCACCAAAACTCTATTTCATTAAACTTAAAACTATTACAAAATGAAACTATTTTCTTCAGAACTATGGTATTCTAGATTCACACAAAAAAAAGCTTCTTCTGGATGCTACACAAGAAATGCCTCAAAACTCTCCTTGTGCTGTTTGTCTTCAACCCCCTATTTCAACACAGTGCTCTCTCAGCATATATATATTTTCTTTCTTCCCGCGGGCTTTTGTACTCTACTTTTCCTTTCAAAAAAAATACTCAATCTCACTTTTTGTTTACTGCCTTCAGGCATTACATTACCCACACAGTCAATGCACATGACATATATTACATTTCACATTTCATTACAATATTTATATATATTTTAAATATAATATATTTGAAATATATATTGTAAAATATTTATAACCTAAGTTCAAAACTAAAATGTATTTCACCACATTAAAACAAATACATTAAACTTAAGGTTTAGAACCTTTAAAAAAAATTCATCATGGATTTAAAAAATTAAATAAATCCTCTTTAATAAAACATCGGATCCAATTGAGGGATGGGTGATTTTACACCCACACGATGCGAACGAGCTCCCATTGGTTGGAGGTGGATGACTTGGCAGGTTTCGAAAACTTTATGCAAATCCTTTAATTCCTTATTGCATCCATTTTAGGATGGGATGACGTCGACATCCAAGCTTGTGATAAGAAGCGGATTATTCAAGGATTATGTGACGTGGTGTGGTAGGGACCACACAAATGACATGGCACATAAAAAAATTCAAAACGAATGGCGACAAGTTTAAACAGTTGGTGGATTGTGTTTAAGGCGATAGGTAAATGGTTTGAATGATGAGATGGCCTAGTTTAAACCACAGTTCTTACTACAAAAACAAATATTTGCCTTTTAACATAAATATGGATTTGCAGGCTTATTCAAACCATAAATTCATTACATGGTTGTGTGCGAAACAAAACTTGAAATGTTACTATTGCCTTCAGTCCTTCAGGATCAAATCAAAACATGAATTTTGTCCTCCTATTCCAGTCGAAGTTGGTATTAATTTCCAACACTCCCCCTTAATTGCAACTGCTGCATTCTTTCATACCTAGAAATTTCCTGATATAGTTAAAACTTTTATGCCCCAATGGTTTTATTAGTATATTAGAAAACTTCTCTTCTATTGTACAATGTTGCAAAACAATTTCCCCATTGTTCACTAGCTCTTTGATGTAGTGATACTTTGTATCAGTGTGTTTCATTCTCTTATGAAACACTAAATTCTTGGATAAAGCTATAACTGAGTTCTTATCATAATAAACTATTGTGCATTTTACCTGTTCATGAAACAAACTTCTCAATGTTCTCCTCATCCATACTGCTTGACATGCTACTGCTGTAGCTGCCACATACTCATCCTTTGCTATTGATAAAGTCACAATTGGTTGCTCTTAGAAGCCCATGGGATGCCTCTTGATCCCATGTAAAAACATATCTAGAGGTGCTTTTCCTGTCATCTATACTTCCAGCCCAATCACTGTCCATATATCCTATCGATTCCAAATTTTCTGAAGTGGTGTATAAAATATCATACCTCTTTGTTCCTTTCACATACCCCAGAATTCTCTTTGCTTCTTTCCAATGTGCCTCCTTTGGCCTTTTTTAAATCTAGAAATTAAACTTACAGCATGCATAATATCTGACCTAGTTGCAGTAAAATACATGAGGCTGCCAACTATGTTCTTATGTAAAATTGGATCAAAATCCTTGTTGTTGTCTTCTTTGCTCAATTTCAATCCCATCACTTTAGGAGTAATTGTTTCCTTGCAATCCTGCATGTAAAATCATTCCAAAACTTCTTTCACATATTTTTCTTAAGAAAAAAAAAAATTATTTTCATTTTTCTCAACTTCTATTCCTAAGAAGTATCTCAGCAATCTCATATCAGTCATCTCAAATTCATCCTTCATGATTGTTTTAAAATTTTCAATGATATAAGCATCATTACCTGTAAATATAACATCATCAACATACAAAACAACAATGACCACCTTACCATATTTCTCCTTGATGTATAATGTGGGTTCTCCTTCACAATTCTCCAACCCATTTTCTAGTAGATAGGCATCTATGCCACTGTACCATGCACTTGGTGCTTGTGTCAACCCATACAAAGCTTTCTTCAATCTACATACTTTGTGCTCTTGGTCTGATTTCTCATATCCCAGAGGTTTTTCAACATAAACCTCTTCTATCAATACTCCATTTAGGAAAGTTGATTTCACATACATTTGGTAAAATTTCAACTTGGTTTATACTGCTATGGATAGCACTGCCCTTATTGTTTCCATTCTTGCAGCTGGTGCAAAAGTTTCCTCATAGTCTATTCCTTATTGTTGCTTGTAGCCTTTGACAAAAAGTATGGCCTTGTGCCTTTCAATCTAACCTTCAACATTTCTCTTGGTTTTATAAACCCATTTTACTCCAATGACCTTCATACCTTTTGAGAGATCAACTAGTTCCCATGTCTTATTCTTCTCTATGGCATTTTTTTCTTCATCCATATCATCTATGCATTTCTTATCTTTTACCACTTCTTCAAAATGAATAGCATGTTCTACATGAAAGTATAATGCAAATAAAGAGTTCATACCTTCTTTTGCTGCCTCTTGCTCATAGATTCCATTCAGACTTCTGAATTTGGTTCCTCTTTCACTTGTTGAACTTGTGCTCATAGAAGCACTTAAATCTTCTCTTTCTGATGTGATTGGAGAAGCAATGTAATCACTTCTCAAGGGTGTTATCATACCTTCTTGTGGTGTCCCTTACTGTCCTTGTGTTGGTGGAGGTGGTGTTGCTAATGAGGGATTCCTTTCAGCCATTTCTTCCTCATCTTCATTATGAGACAAATAGTTTTTTACATTCACTGTTTACTCAATGCTTCCATCTCAAGCTTCTTCCTCAATAAATTGTACATCTATGCTTATCATAAACTTCTTGTTGGATGGGTTATACAACATGTATGCTTTGGATTATTCATTGTATCCAAAAAAATATGCAATTCTCCACCTTACTGTCCAACTTCTTCCTTAGCTGATTTGAAATGTGTGCATAAGCCACACAACCAAAAACTCTCATGTGGGTGACAAATTTTTTTATCCCACTCCACGCTTCTTCTAGAAATCTGTTCATCACACTCTTTATTGGGCATCCATTCAAAAAATATGTTGCACAATGTACAGCTTAAACCCAATATTCATCTGGAAAATGTTTTTCCTTCAACATACTTCTTACCATGTCCATCATGGTTCTATTTTTCCTTTCAGCAACTCCATTTTGTTGTGGTGTATACCTTGCTATAAATTTCTTGTATATTCCACTTTCTGTGCAAAAACGCACAAATTATTTGGAGATATATTCTGCTCCTCTATATTTCCTAAGGAATTTAATATGATGCTCACTTTGCTTCTCTACAAGAGCCTTAAAGGAGCAGAACTTCTCAAACACTTCACTCTTCAACCTCAAGAAATATGCCCATGTTTTTCTTGTGTAATCATCAATAAAAGTCAACATATAATGGCTTCTTATTAATGATGGTGTTTTCATTGGTCCACACAAATCTCAATGGACATTTTCTAAGGGTTCCTTTGCCCTTATGCTCTTTCCTGATGGAAATATTTCTCTATGTTGTTTTCTCAAGATGCAACCTTCACATAGGCTATCCCGTTTTTGAATCAATGGTAATCCCTTTAGCATTCATTTCCTATGCAAAAAATCTAGACCTCCAAAGTTGAGATGTCCAAATATCAAATGCCATAACCAATTTTCATCTTTTTCTTCTCTTTGGTAAGTCTCTTATGTCACTACTGCAATGGCATCCCCTTTCTTCAAATATGCTCTCACCTTGAGAGGGATCATTCTGTTTCTTTTCATGTTCACTTGTGCAAAGCATTACTTGCTTGGTGGTTTATCCATGATGGTTCATACATCATCTTCAAAGTAAACATTGTAGCCTTTCTGAATGAGCTATCCAATGCTCAAAAGGTTACACTTCATACGAGGCATATAATAAACATATGATATGGTTTTTGTTTCTCCCTTCTTTATCATAACACTTACTCTTCCTTTTACCATGAGAGATACCTTACTGTCTGTCCCCAATGTTACTTGAGACTTCACATTTTCATCAATCATGGAAAACATAGAAATGTTTTCAGTCATATGGTTGCTAAATCCTGAATCTGGAAACCATATATCTTCATTTTTCTCTTCAGCCAAATTACACGCTACAAACAAAATTTCTTGACTGAGATTTTATTTAGTAAAATTAGCACTTGGTCTACTACCCATGTCACTCTGTTTCTTCCTACATTCATTTTCATTATGTACATACTTCTTAAAGTAATGACATTGGACTTGGGATTTATCATACCTTTGTCCATGTGCTTGATTTTGTCCACCTTGTTGGCTGCTGCCTTGGCTTTGATTATGACTTTGGTTGCTGCCCCTTCCACTAGTATTTGCAGGGTTGTTTCTTCCTTTGTTTTGGCTTCGTCCTCTTTCTTTTCCTCTGTAGTTTGATCTTCCTTGAATTCTTCCTCTTCCAAAAGACATTTGGGTCTTGAAGGAATGCTCAAAATATGAGTTTGTGGTTCTATTGAATCTTCATTCATGTGTCATCAATGATGCATGAAGCTCATCACCAATAAAAAGAGAGATTATTTGTCTCTTCAATGGTTGTTACTATCACATCAAATCTTGAGGGTAAGCTCCTCAACACTTTCTCCACTATTCTTATTTCTTATATGGTATCTCTATGAGATCTCATTTGTGTGGCCAACCCAATCAACAATGTGAAGAATGAGACTATTGTATCAGACTCTTTTATGCAAATGACTTCAAAATATCTTCTCATTAATTGAAGCTTTGTTGTCTTTACCTTCTCCATACCTTGGTAGGATTTCTGGACGTTATCTCACGCATCCTTGGACCTCTTTGCTGCTGCAATCCTTGGAAATATGCTTTCATGCACTATATGATAGAGATAGAAGAGGCTTTTGAGAACCTTTAAAAAAAATTCATCGTGGATTTCAAAACTCAAAATAAATCCTCTTTAATAAAACATCACATCAAAATGAGGGATGGGTGACTGTACACCCAAACGACGTGAACGAGCTCCCATTGGTTGGAGGTGGATGACTTGGAAAATTTAAAAAAATATATGCAAAGACTTTAATCTCTCATCGCATCCATTTTAGGATGGGTCGAGGTCAACACCCAAGCTGGCGACTCGAAGTAGATTGGTCGAGTATTATGTGACGTGGTGTGGTAGGGACCACACAAATGTCATGGTGCGTTTAAAACTTCAAACAAATGGAAAAAAGTTTAAACATTTGGTGGATTGTTTTTAAGGCAGTAGGCAAATGGTTTGAATGACGAGATGGCGTGGTTTAAACCGCAGGTCTTACTGCGGAACCAAAGCTACTGATTTTAACAAAAATATGGATTTGCAGGCTTATTCAAACGAGAAATTCATTGCACGGCTACGTGCCAAACAAAACTTTAAATTTGCATTTGGAATTAATTTCCAACATAAAAATATAGAAAAATAAATAATAATGTTTCAATTAATTTACCCACATTATTATTCCTTTATGCCAAGTCAAGGACAATGAAAAGCATATCTGTGTTATGAATGCTCTTTTCTTAAAAGAAGAAAGAACAATGAATTTATAAACATAATCACATATCCATGTTACTCATATTATTTATTTTGGAAAAAAGAGAAATGAATCACTAATACATTATCATAGTGAAAGTAGGTACTGGAACTTATCTGTAGTTTGAGGTTAACTGAAATTTAACCCAAAGCTGGTTCACTGAAATTTAACCCAAAAAACCATAGCCACCGAACCACAAGAATGGAAATTACTTCCGCTTGTCTCCAGTGAGCTTCATTAGTACCAAAACAACTAATGGTCGAACACTCAACACGGCAGTTCAAGGCAAGAAAACCCAAGGGTTCATCCCAAAAGTCATAGAATCATAAAAATTCCACTAGATTTCTGTCCAACTCAAGAACACCTCGTAGGCTACGTCATGTTCTCAATTCTTTCTACCTTATTCTAAGATGCCTCCAACCTTGTCTCTTGCCTTCCTGGTCTCTTTTCATTTTGAGATAATCTTTTATCTCAAAGGAGAAAAAGGTAACTGAATTCTAACCGTGTAGTTAACTAGTGTTCATTGTCTTGAGTTCCAAGATTCCCTTATTTTTTAAGATAAAATAAAAATATATTTTAATCATCAAATATATACTTAATTTTATTAGGAATGAAATATTTAAGATAAAAATAGACTTTAATCCTCAAATATATACTTGATTTTATTAGGAATGAAATATTTAAATTATAATGATATAAATGGTTTGTTAAATAAATTTAATTATTTTATTTTAAACAAAATAATTTTACACCATATATAATAAAGATAAATACAAAATTATAATAATAATAATTGAATTTTATTAAAAAATAAAAGAAAAAAATTATAAAAAAATATAAATATTATTTTGCGAAGGTTAAAAAAAGTTTGGTAAATTTATTTAATTAGATATTTTTTTGTAAAATTTTGTTTTTAAAATCAGTGAATAAAAAATTCAAAACAATGATTGATGGGTGACTTCTATGATATGAAGTATTATGTAAATAATGAGATTCATGATTCAAATCCCTCTGAATCAATCTATTTCACTAACACATGCTAATTAGCTCAAAAAGGCCTAGTGATCCACACTTCTTTCTTTTTAATTCAATTGATTTCACTATCACTTTGATGAGATATGTGTGATCCTTCTTATTTGGAACAACTAGTTATAAATATTGAAATATGTAAAAGTTATTAATAAATAAATCAATGAAGTTTTTTTGAAGTCAAAATTAGGTGAGACAAATGTTAAATAAAAATTAATATATTTCCAAATATTATTGTGTTTTACTCAATATTTTGTCTTCTTTTATATGGTTTATTATGTTTTAATCAATATTTCTCCAGTCGTGTCATTATCCCCAACTCCATTAGAGATGGGTGAAGAGAAATATTTGGTAAAACATAAGAGTGGAGGCAGATATTAGGTAACATATATTATTGGAAAATATTGAGAGAAAAATAGTAAGTTTTACCAAATATTTTTCCCCACTTTCACATTCAATATTTAGAAAGTGTTTATCTCATCTTATATTATATTCTATTAATATTTTTCATCACTGGTACTTTTAAATATAAAGTTACTACAATAAATAACACTATTTCTAATTATGTTGAGTATAAAGATATCCATAAATAAAGTTAATATTAAGAAACAAGGGCTACATAGCAATTAGTAAGTGTTATTTAGCTTAAATAAAGCTTAATTAAACTAAAAAAAACAACAAAAACTTTAAAAAAAAAATTATGACAAAAATAAAGAAATAGAATTAATTAATATTCTTTTATATCAACATATATACACTATATTTATGTGTTTTATTTTATATTAATATATATATATATATTTTTATATATTTTTATAATTAAATTTATTAAAATGTGTCTTTAATGTAATAAAAAAGCATTTTTAAATTATATATATATATATATATATATATATATATATATATATATATAACTCATCAAAAAAAATAAAAATAAAAATAAAAGAAAAAATAATCAAATTAAATAAAAAAAATAATAAGTAATAAAAATAGAAATTACTAAACATTCTATGATAAAATCTCAACCAATCTCATTACAGATAAATAAATCTAAATAATAAAAAATAACAGAAAAATAAATTCTCAACCACCCTAAATTTTTAATCAAAAACAAATTAATTTTCAGTGAAAAGCCAACTAAATCCACAATAAGTATAATAATATTATTTCTAATGACAAACGACTATATACATATCCATAAATAATGGAATTAGAAGCACCGATACCCTCAACTGTAAGGGTGGAAAAAAGATGTAATGACACTCGTGCTGTTTGTGGTTGTGAATAATATGAAGTTACATCGGTGAATAATTAAGTTACATCAGTGAATAATGGAATTAGAAGATTATTTATATGACAAATTGGCTTCATGCAATTCAGATACAAAAGTTTGTCGTTGGGCAGCGAAATTCGCGAGGTAGATAATAATAATTTAATTAAATTTAAATAATTTAAATAAATTTAATAATTTCTTTTATTGGCTAGAAATATAATTTAAACCATTATAAATTACAATCCAATTAAAATTCTGTCTCCAATTCCAATCAGGAAGATTTTTTTCTTTTAATGATCATATATCTAAACAACGGAATAAGAAAAAATGTTGCTTCTCACTTCTTGTCCAGAGGTTGCTTTAATGGATTTTCGGATATGTTTGAGGGGCTGTGCGAAATTATTATATTTTTATGTTTTTCAATTTTTACCCCAAGGCCCTTTTAGGATTCGAAACAGAAATCTTAATTATTTATGCTAGATAATGTATTTAACAAATTCAAATTTCAGATATTTTCCAAAGTGGATTGAACACTTGAATCTATTGAATACATATGTATTTGAGTTTGAAATTAGTGTGTGAAATTAGTGACTTTTAAAATTAATTTCGCATTAGGTTACATGGATATGTATCAGTATATACATATATATGTATATAGATATATGTTAATTTTGAATATATTAAGTACGTGAATCTGTTTTTTACTTTATATCTGTATTTGTATGCCTCCCATGAAGATCAAAGCAAGCTAGGGTCAATTGTTTGGATGACGAAGATTGGGTCTAGGCTCAGGCTCAGAATTGATCTATAGGCTAAAGTGTGATCTACTATAATAATCGGATACACCAATGTGGATACCTTCATTATCGGTAGCTAGTTTTCCGGAAAGTGACTGTTAAATGCTTTATTATGAAAGTGGTTGTTAGACATTTTCTTATAGTTTCCATATCTCCAACGAAGATGTTTGTTAATGTTTAATGAAAGGTTTTTCAAATAAGTACAGAACCAAATTTCTTTAATATATGGCCAGTTGAAGAATATATAACAAAATAAGTTTACAAGATAATTTCTTTTGTTCATTGCAGGGTTTTTTGACATAAGCTTGCATGCGGGTGTGTTTGATAAACGATTATTTGATAAAACATTTTTTATCCAAGATATTTTTGCCATTTTATATATGGAAAGTGTTTAAAAGAATAAATTTTTTTCATTGAAAAAAATATTTTCTTACAATTATTTGATATAGATTTTGAAAGAAAAGTAATATTTCAAATTATCATAATAATTAAAAAATAATAATTAATGTAAATAAATGAATTTGAATACCTAAGTTGTAGATTAAGTAAAAATTGATGGACTCAAGTTGAAATTACTTATAATATGAAGACTGTATCTAAAATAACACTTTTATTTTTATGAAAGGAATGGGCAAAAAAAATTACTATCTTATTAAAATCTCAAATTTTAAATTTTGTTGACGTTAACTCTTTTATTCATATGACTGATTGTAAGCACTAACTTCTCCTTTGGAAATGCAATAAAGGATAATTCTGGAATTCCTAATATCTTCAACAATTTTCATAATATCCAATAACTATATGGTTGAAAAGAACCATAACTGAACTATCTGCATTTTCATATTTAAAATATACCTTAAATTGTATTGGCTTGCTACTTCATATCCGCCCATTTATATGTTAAAGAAGATGTAATAAAAGATAATTCAGTGATTCTTAATATATTTAACAATTTTCCTAGGAAAAGGACTATAGCTGAACTATGTACATGTCCATATTTAAAATATGCCATAAATTGTACTGGCTTCCTACTTCAAATCAGTCCATTTATATGTTATCAATAAAAAAAATTTAAGATATATCTTTCATATAAAAAAACAATTTTTTGATTATGCTAATTATGTGGGGATTTTGTTATGGAAATGTAAATTTTTTTATAACAATTAAATTAAATAAACACACAACACATAGCAAACGCATAGCAAGTGAGACAAAGATCACAAAAAAATACTTGATTTTAAGTTCACGATTACATTACATTTTATAGCATAGTGCACTCACCTAATCTCTCTGAATTGAAGGAAATAAACCTAAATAGGTGGAACTAAACTCTAAATAAAATCTATCGTTCAACAACTCAAAACCAAATCTATTTCTGCATGAATCTAGATTATTCTCACATCCTCTTTTAATGGAGAAATGGATTTTCTATAACACTTAATTTACTTCTAAAAATTTCAAATTTGATTTTACCAAGAGGCTTAGTAAATATATCTACCATATTATCCTTGATATTACAAAATATTAAATAAATTTCATTAGACTCAATCTTCTCACGTACAAAGTGGTAATGCAGCTCAAAGTGTTTTGCTTTGGCATGGTATATTGGATTATGTGCTAATTTGATAGCACTTTGATTATCACAATTAATGCATGTTGAACCACTTCGCGCCTCTTCAAGATCTGCAAGAATTCTCCACAACCAAACAGCTTCACAGGTGGCATTGGTCAAAGCTTTGTACTCAGATTCTGTTGATGATAAAGAAACAGTTGGTTGTTTCTTACTACCCAAAGACACAACCCCTGATCCTATTTAACCAAAGTATCAAGTTTGACATGATCATCATTAGATATATGCCATGCATCATTCTATGTATCACTTTTATCATCATTCTCATGAAAGACCACATCTCGACTTGCAAACAATTTATGTGAATTGGGATCAAACAATTTATATGCTTTTTGATCTGTACAATACCCAATAAAAACACACTTGATTGACTTTGCATCAAGCTTTCTTCTGTTAGCCTTAGGAATATGTGCAAAGGCAGTACATTCAAAGACTCTTAAATGACTGACATTAGGTTTATAACCATGAAGAATCTCAAAAGGAGTTTGAAAATCTAATTTCTTAGTGGGACTTTGATTCTTCAAATAAATAGCAGTATTAATGGCTTCTGCCCAGAAACCATTAGAAATGTTTTTACCCTGAAGCATACTACGAGCACACTCCACCAGTGTTCTATTCCATCTCTCAGCAACACCATTTTGCTGAGGGGTATGAGGTACTGTGAACTGTTGTTGGATCCCATTAGATTTACAATAGTTGTTAAATGCACCTGAATTATATTCACCCCCTTGATCAGATCTGGGTATTTTAATGTACTTACCTGTTTTTTTTTCAATCATAGTTCGGAACTCTTTAAAATATTCAAATATATCACTTTTCCTTAGAATGAAATAGACCCATGTATACCTATATCTATCATCAATAAAAATAGCAAAGTAGCAAGCACCACCAAGACACCTAGTTTGCATAGGTCCACATACATCAGTGTGAATTAATTCAAGTATATCATATTGTCATTTCTCAGTATGAACGGGAAACTCTTCTCTATGCTGCTTACCAAGTGCACAAGCTTCACATGGTAAATGTTCACACGTCATAATAGGAAGACCTTCAACCATTGATTTTCTTTGCAACAACAATAAATCATTGTAATTTAGGTGCCCATACCTGTGATGCCATAACTCTGCTGTCGATATCTCTTTGGATGTCAATGCAACATGATGCTTCATCGTCACATCCAACTTATACAATCCTCCAACCCTGGTACCTGTGGAAACAACCCTGTAGTGGTCCTGAACATCTTTCACAAGACACCCCAATTTACCAAATTCCACTTTTAAATTATTATCAGTGATAGTGGAAACATATATCAAATTCTTTTTGATTGCAGGTACGTACATCACATCATGAATCTGTCTCATTTTTCCATTAGGTAAGTACACACTTATTATGCCATAGCCTTGGACATTAAGTGACCTATTATCCCCTAGGTAAATGTGTGTGCCATCAGTTTTCTCATAATATTTATCATACCGTTCTTTATTACAAGTCATATGTGTCGATGCACCAGAATCTATGAACTAAGAATTCTCATCATCGGTTTCAGCAGACAATGCAACATCAAAAGGAAACAACTTAAGATTTTTAAATCCATCAGTAACTGAACTGTCTCTGTTTATAAAATTTCCATTATGACTTCTATGTCTTTGATTTGATTCATGATTTTTTCTTCTATAGCAATCTTTAGCTAGATGTCCAGGTTTTCCATAATAATCACATTCAATGTTTCTCTTAACATAAGAATCAGGAGGTGTCATACCTTTCTGTTTTTCTTGAAACGGCCTCTGTTCCTGTCCCATGGTCTCTCTCAGAATGATCTTTTACCTCTTGCAGTCAATGCCAAATCAGAACCATTTGACTTCAGTTCAAAATTTTTCATTATCTCTTCTTCTTGAAGAATAATTCCAGCCAATTCATAAAATGTACGAGGCGTTGGTCTAGCTGAGAGTGCTAAAATAAAGACTTTATAGTCTTGGACTAAACCCTTCAAAGTTACCAAATCACTACTAGACACTTTTTCACCAATATCACCAAGCTTATCACTTAAGTCTTTAATTCTAGAAACAAAGTTGCTAATGCTCTCATTAGCTTTCATTTTGATAGATAGTAGCTTTGTTTTTAAGAATAAAATGTGGTTTGCATTAGTAGTTTCATACAAACCTTTGAGAGTGTCCCATGTTGCCTTTGAAGATTGATCGTCTCGAATGTGAGGAATGATATTGTCCTTCACAGACATGCGTAGCAGCACTTTCGCTTTCATTTCTCACTTCTCCCAATCTAAGATCGCAGCAACAGTAGTAGGCTTGGGCTCGTCACCTTTGACAATCGCCCAGAGGTCATATGCCTCGAGAACGGTGACCAACTTAAATTTCCAATTGACATAGTTTTCACCATCAAATTTGGTGGATTCATTTAAATATGAATCAGCAAGAGGATTAGCCATTGTTTTGAACAGTAATGACCAAATTCAAAGGTCTAAGTATTCAAGAATCTAAGTTTCAGGTTTTATTGAATGCAATGATGCATAATCGAGTCCTCAAAGCCCACGAGGAAAAATCATTTTCAAATAAAGTTTCAATGAAGTCACAAACTTCATATCATAAATTCCATAAAAACAAAATCTTTAAAAGATATGTTACACCCTTTGCTTGGTTTTTGATTTTTTAAACAAAGCTTGATCCCTTTGATAAAAAAAATCGTCACTTTCAATATACCTCATATCATTGGCTTTTCATGACAAAAATGATATACTTGAATGAATATAAATTTTTCAACGCAAAGCCTTTTTCAAAGGTTTTGACTTATCTCAATTTTCAAACTTCGGTTTCCCCTACTACATGGTGGCTCAGCGACTGCACAGTCAGCTGCAATTCATTTTATCCCTTGCATGGAACTACTACAATGGTGCCTTTTTGTATATAAGTTACAGTAACTCACTTTTGGCTGCTACATTCTCTGGAATGAGTTAGCAATGCTCCTCAATCACAGCACATTTAATTCATAAAAACGTAGAAGTGTAACATACACAGTTCTACCGTTACACTCTATGTCTGCCAATCCATGGTTGCATCAAATTCTAACACTGGCTGGCATGTTTCCATCGGCTCACGTCTGTGACTGTAATCAATGTGATGACTTCCACGCTTACAACAATATCACTCCACGCTCACCTCACCAGCGAACATAAAATAAAATTCACCAACGAAGAAAATCAATCAAACAGGCTCTCGGCCTTTGCTTTGATACCAAATTAAATTAAACAAATGCACAACACATAGAAAACGCACAACAAGTGAGACAAAGCTCACAAAAAATACTTGATTTTAACTTCATGATTGCATTACATTTTATAGCATAGTGCACTCACCTAATCTCCCTGAATTGAAGGAAACAAACCTAAATAGATGGAACTAAACTCTAAATAAAATCTCTCATTCAACAACTAAAACCAAATCTATTTCTACATTAATCTAGATTATTCTCACAATTTTATTTTTAATATTATGTCTATTACAAAAATAGTAATATGGGTTAGATTTTTTACTACATTTCTTATATTTATTATTTGTAAATAAAAATAACTCTCTAAACACTTATAACAAATTAAATATTGAAACAACTTTAGCTTAATTATAAACATTTTCATATATTATAACAAATTAAATATTGAATAAACTTTAACGTAATTATAAACATTTTCATATATTTGAGTTCAGACTAATCTTAGTAAAAATATTCTAAACGAAATGTCTCTAAAATTGAAAAGTTCTCGATGCATTTAAATCTTAGATCGTGAAAGAACAACAATTTGTTGCTATACATATTATCTATCAAGACATAAAGGTTTTTCTTTTTTCTCACCATTAAAAAAATAAATAAAATATAAAAAAAAAAATATTATTTTTACAAAAAAAAATGACATTGATATCAAGCTTTCCTCTTCTTAAGAGTGGTTTGTTCCCAAAACTTCATTAAGTAAAACAAATAGACTTCTTGGAAGCTATAATAAGTCAGTAATTTTTGGTATGAACCTTTATATATTCACTTAATTGTGAATTATTGTAATATAGCGAAAAAAGAAAATTATGTGTGGCAAAAAAAATATAAATATTTATTATATATTTTTTGATATTTTATTTTATTTTATTATTCCATTTTAAAATTGATAATTGTGAATTATTGTAATATAGTGAAAAAAAAAATCATGTCCTGAAAAAAAATATAAATACTTATTATATAATTTTTTTGATATTTTATTTTATTTAATTATTCCATCTCCACCTGAATATATATATATATAACCAATCTATGTTAGACATTAAACCGTATTAATAAGGACGACCTTTTACACTCTTGAGTAAATTTGCACCAGAGAAACAACGCTAGATAAATTTGACGACATGATAAATATAAGATGCTGTTCGATATGTCGAAAAAAAAAGAAAAAGTATGTATAACAGTCTGTACGTAATTTAGAATTTAGTGGATCTGTGTTTACGCTACCCTTGTTGAAATCCTAGATTATGTGTATTGACATTAAAGAGACTTAATATTAACAATCTGCTTCTCTTAAAAGGATGTAGTAAATCAGATTAGTGTTAAAAGAATTGTTGCATAGAAATGTCATTGTAGAACATGGAAGGTCATAACAATGAGATAAGTTTAATAATACTATTATTATAAATCTATGAGATCTTTATTTTTGAGATAAGCAATTATTTAATGTTAAAGTTCATGGAAGTGTATATATTCCTTTTTTCATGATTCTCTTAAAAATATAAGTACTTTCCACGGAATTAAATCTAACTTAATGTAAGTCTGACTTAATTATGAAGATGGACTAGGTATTTGAGGGCATGCATGGATAACTGAGAAAAGCTGTAATATAAGGAGAACATAACACATGCTGGAAAAGTCACTAATTTTGTCACTAATTTTCTGTCTGAGAATAATCTTCATGGTGATTCTTCGATTTGAAAATGTATAATTCCTAAGGATCAAGGACATCAAAAGGCTATACACGAAAAAGAAGAGAAAACAGCGGAACGAGATCATTGTCTACCCGTTCAAACCTTGCCCTCCTTCCATTGCTGTTGCTGTAGATCGATCCCCTTGCAGCGCAAATCCTTCTGAGCCTCTGCATCGATGTTAATTGTGTGTATGAAATTGAGCACAATCAGATCCACTTGTGCGTTTATTAGTAACTTATAAGCAGATTAATCTCTTTCATTTTTTCTTCAAATTAAGTAAGAATTTGTTCACACCCATAATTTTATTTAATTGATAAAACAACTAGTTAGGAAATTATACTTTAACATGGACATTTGGAGAAAATATTCAATAAAAATAGTATTTAAAAAATGACCTCATTGCTATATACAGGACGGTAATTTAATTATCACCCCACTCCCTGATGTAATATTAGGGCATGCCATTCACTACTGTGAGCCTGAATAAAATGTATTCTGCAAGGAACGGTGTAATATAAAACGCCTATGATCGTTAATCAAATATAGTTGAACGTGACAATGGCCTCCAAAATAAATCTGTGCTCGGAAATGAGCAAAAAAAATATCTGTGGTTGGAAATGAGCGCAATAAATCTATCGTTGGAAATGAGCAAAATAAATATTAATCATTTCTTTGATTTGTGGTTGGTATTAAAAATATTTTACTAATGTTAAATATCTAACATTTACTCTCTTTTTTTTAATTTATATTTAGTATTAAAAATATTTACTAAGGTTAAATATCTATCATCTATTTTTTTTTCAATAAAAGTCTGTAATATATTATCATATCAAAAACAGAATTTACAGTAGGAGCCACCATGGATTGATTACATTTAGTCAACCCAGAAGGTACAAAAAAACATACCAAAACTACCATCATGGGGGTGGGTGCAGGGGGCGAGGCAGAGGAGCCGCAAGAGACGATAGTGATGATGCATGTGATAGAGGATGTGATCCACCTAGGTCTCCAGGGCTCAGAGGTGGTCTTGGGAGCACCTCTGTATACGACGTAGAATCTCGATGGTCTCAATGGTCTTTGTGTTGCAAGCTTCGGACAACATTGATGTAAGCCATTAATTCATTGCGGTCTTCATTTCATCACGTAGGGTTTCCAGACTAATATAGATCTGCTGGAGCTGAGAAGAAATGGCTTCAATAGTGGCGGTGGCCTCAATCTCATCTCGGGATTAGGCTACAGAAATAGCCATGGGCACTGCTGAGTGTTGGCTCTTCGTAGACTCCGAGTGGGAGCTCGGGTCTCTTGGAACCTTGTGATTGTCCATGCCTCGGCCAAAAATTCCACGCTGAGCACGACCTCGTTCTCTCAGCATACAGGCACCCTACTCTTCCGCTCACTATGTTGGGCTATCGTGAGAAGGCACCCCAATTCCTTCCACTAGTGAAATCCATGCTCCACCCCTTCACCGTCGATTGAGCTTGTCTCTGATTGCATCCTGAGTCCCGTAGACGAGCAACACTCAGCCCCCACCAGTCTTCACACTGTCGTCTAGGGAGGTGGGAAATGTCCACCACCCACAGATATGAATTGCAGGAAAGCCGAACTTCTCCATGAACCTAAGGCAGAACCACCCAGGGGCAGGGCCATGGAGGGATTTTTGTTGCATAGCCCACGAATTCTGAGCAGGCGCCCAGGCTGCAAACATGAATCTCCCAATCAAAGACACGACCACCACTCTGAATTCACCGCCACCACCCTCGTCCTCCTCCTGGTGTAGCATGCGCGATCCCGTACTCGTACCAGGAAGCTTGGCAACACCTAGCCTCTCACCATCACTAGCCAATGGGCCAGCCCTTCTTCTCCCATGACGGAAGAACTAATGCGAGGGCTTCAGAGCTAGCGGATGTTCTTTTGAACAAACCATTGTATCAACCTTCACCATCACCCACTAAAACGAAATGCTTTGAGCGACGTCCATCTCATGTTTAACCATAGACCAACCTTTCATGAGGACGCATGCCCCAAGACTCTTTACCACGTGTGCGTGTGAGGGTGGTGAGTCGGCGGGCACGTGGCTTGGGGTTGGGTGAAGCTTAACTGCCCCCCTCCTACTTGTCTTAGTGATTGGACACCCTTAGCAGGGACTTGAAGGTCTTCATCCATTAGGCTTTTGAGGTCTCGACCTTCGCCATGGTCCAAGTATTATTTTGTGAGTAGTTCATCCCAACTGCCACGAAATTCATGTGTTGGATTGTTCGTATCTCTGTTGGCCAGAAAATATGCCACCTTGTTCCCTAAATGGAGCACGTGGTTGTTAGTGCTATATTCGAGTTGACTGATGAGACTTTGATGCGGGAAAATTAGGCATTAAGCCTCCAAATCTTACGTGTTCTCTAAGGGTCCGAGCCATGGATGATTTTTTGCGTCATATCCAGAATCAGCCGGGAGTCCCCAACTATGCGTAGTCGCTTATAACTGAGGTCTCTCACTAGAGTAAGTCCCACTTCCAGCCCAGTTAGCTCTACAACATTATTTTTTGATGTACCTATGGAGTTTGCATACGCTACCTGTGGTAATCCTTTTTCATCACGAAGGATGACTCCATAGCTGACGTCGCCAGGGCTACCCTTGGCCGATTAGTCAGAATTGAGTTGAAAATAGCCAAGGAGGGGAGGGAGAAGGAAGACAGGCGGGAAGGGTAGCCCTGAGTACGACGAAAGTGGACCAGGTTTCAGAAGAGATTTCAGAGATGCAATATGGCTAGGTCAAGTGGGTCTGCATCCCAGTCCATGTGGTCCGAAGGGTCCACGAGAATGGATTCCCGAATGTTGGAAAGAGTCAATGACCAGATGAGCAGGGTGAGATGGGCTTGATTCTCAAATATAGCTCAATTTATCCCCTTCTAAGTGTTCTAGAGTAGGAGACCAGGGAGAAGCCACCATGCTCTGGAGACCACTGGGTTAGAGAATCTAAAGGTTGGCCAATCTTCAAGCAGGGCTCTAGAGGTTGCAAGGAATTCATCTACAGGGAAAAACATATCAAAGTCTTGCAACCAGTCATGAAGGGTTAAGGGGAAGTCTATGAAGATGTGATGTTGAGATTCTTCGGCCTGCCGACAAAGGAATCACATAGACAGCCCTATAAAACTATGTTTAAGGAGACGATTCGATGTCAAGATACATTTGTGCAACACTAATCAGAGGAAGCTGGCCACTTTCGGCCATAGATGGCTGGTCTATATTCTCTTCCAAACCTGAATGTTGGGGGTGACCGAAACCACCGCACAAAAGAGATATGCTTCCTTGACTGACAATACCCTGGAGATCGAGAGGCCCCATATTAAATTTTCTAGACCATGGGAGGCATGGAATTTCTGCTGGGCTCAATACTCGAAAAGCTGATCAGACCTTTGGTGGGGTGGGACTATAGGAAAACCTTCTATATTTTTCCATTGGTGCCAACCATACTTATTCGATTGGTCGCGCTAATACTCTTTTATTGGAATAGCTCCACAAGAATAGAAGAGGGGCATGAGATCCACAAATAATGGTCCTAAGAGAGGCAGGGGGATTGTTGCCAGGAGTCCTCCGAGAATCGTCCAGTTGCCCCATCGTGCACCTCTGATAAGAAGTGCTTGCGAATCAGGTCACTGTTAGTGTTGGCGAGGTTCTAGATGGCTGATTTGTGGATATGGAAGGGTGTGTGAAGGAGACCATAGTGATTTTTCCTCTGGTCACATTTGTGAGACCAAATATTCTTCCATAGTTATAGTCCTCCTTTCAACCAACGCGACCGGATTTTAGCTCCCAGAGTTGCATTGAGAATAGATGGGTCCGACAAGCTGAAGCCCCCCATCATATTTGGGAGACACAGCTTGTGCCAGGCTAGTAGATGCATTTTCTATCCTCCACGGTACCTCCATAGAGGAATCCCAAGAATAAGATAGTGAGTTCTGAGTAAATGTAGATTGGGGCAGAAGAGAGGAAAACTGGTAGAGGGGCATTGCTTGTAGGACACAATTGAGGAAGGTGGCCCGTCCTGCAAAGCTAAGGACCCGATGAGTCCAATTAGAGTGATTAGTAGCCACTATCTCATAGAGGTCTCTCCATGGGGAAATTCGCAGAGGATTGAATAGGAAGGGAACTCCCAGGTATCTAGAGGGGAGAGAGCGAATATTGAAAACTAGGGTTCTGGCTAAACAAGCTTGAACAGGGCAGGGAGTATTGAAAAATCCCTGGAATGTGAAGCCCTGTTATCTGATTGGATTGTTTAGCGGCCTTGGGCAAGAAACCCAACCCTTATGTAGAAATAATGAACAGGAAGGGGGAGAGTGGTTCACCTTGACGAATTCCCGTCAAGGACAAGAAATTTTCTGATGGCATACCTTTTATGACAATGAAGAAAAATGTAGTGCATATCATTGATTTAGTCCATTGAATCCATACAGTTGAAAAACAAAAATCCCACAGGGTTGCTATAAGGTAATCCCAGCAAAGGTGATCGTATGCTTTCGATAGATCCAATTTCAACAACATTCGACATAGCTTATGCATTTTGATAGAGTGAATGTTCTCATGCATGGAGACAATGCCATCTAGGATTTGACGTCCCTCCACAAACCCCGACTACTCATGACTATTGATGCGGTGAAGCAATGGCTTGAACCTGCAGACCATGACTATGGAAAGAATCTTATAATTCACCTTGTAGAGGGAGATAGGCCTGAAATTCCTTGGTCTTGTTGCCTCCTTCGATTTGGGGATGAGGGCGTTGAAAGTGGCATTAAGGCCAGACCATACCTATCTGTGTTGTCGCGATTCCTCCACCAACTCACATATTTTCTCGCTAAGGAAATACCATCCAACATTGAAAATTTCTACAGTAAAATTGTTCAGCCTTGGGGCCTTAATTGATGTAAGATCCTTCATGAGTTATTCCACTTCTGAGAGGGATATGGGGTTGAGAAGAGATTCATTTTGATTTTGTGACATCAAACATGGGATATGCTGAGTAACATTAAGCAGAGCCTCTAATCTGTCATAACCTTAATCCTACAGTAGGGAAGAGGAAAAGGCTTGAAGTTCCATCTCGATGTCATCGTGGCAGTCTAGGCGCGAGCTGTCAACCACCTAAAGGTGGGTGATTTTATTCCTTTCATGATGTTGGATCATTGATTGGTGTAAGAATTTAGTGTTTCATTCTCCTTCTCTCAACCACTGAATTCTAGATTTCTCTCGCCAAAGTATTTCCTCCTCCAGGTCCTTGGTCAAGGGATATTATTTTTTTTCCAGCTCTTACATGCGGTCATCCTGGATAATTAGTTTTTCTATTTTCTCTAGAATTGCTTCTAATTTTCTCTTCTCCTCAAGGATATTCCCGAAATTTTCTCGATTTCAAGCTTTCTTATGGCCTATGAGGCCTTGTAAATTTTTCTGAAATGATTGCATTTTGTTACCAGGTGGTGTACCTAGGGCTATCCACCATGAAGCTAATTGATCCATGAATCCCATGTGGCACAACCAGAAACTCTCAAATAGGAATGGATGTCTCGATTGGGGTGTAGATGAAGATAGATCCACGTTGATAGGCCAATGATTCCAGCCAATGGAGGTAAGGATATTGGAGGAGATTCGAGGTTCGGTCATTATAATGTGCTCTGAGAAGAGGAACCTATATAGTGTACAGGCGATCTGGTTATCTCCCCCTCGTCGATTGTTCCAAGCATGGAGTCCCTATTTGGGGATGACATCCACGAGGAAAAGATCCTCAATAGTGTCGTTGAAGGCATGCGAGGTTGGGTCTAAACGATGAACTCCCCCATGATTTTCTTCTAGGTTTTGAATCAAGTTGAAATATCCTCCTATGATGCAATATTCCTTTCCCTATAATATGATGATACTCTGCAAATGCAAGAGTGTTAGAGTTAACACAACGGAAAACAAATAAGACACACACAAAATTTAACCATGAAAACACAAATTTTAACGTGGTTCACCAAACCAATATGGGCTACGTCCACCTAATAGGGCATCGGCAATCTCATTCATCAACTGGAGAAAATACAATAGCAGAGTTTCTCTTCTGCTCAGCTCTTCCTCACTACACATTCCTCATCATGCTCACTTGCCTCTACGGGCTTACATTTTATAGCTGTGAATGAAGCTTGAAACTCATAAATTCTCTTTCTAACCAAACAACAAATATAGGATGCATTAACTCCTCATCAGAAATTGATGGAGCCAATGTAGCAACAAATCCTATTGTTGTCAACTACATGAGATTTTTCTCCAAATTTAATTAAAAAATAAGAATAAAATCTCAACAATCTCCGCCTTGACAACAATTAGCCTGATACCCTGTTTCATTATTATTTTTATCTTTTCTGCAAGCCAAGAGAAGCCAGACACCATCGTAGCTTCTTTAACAAAACTGGTTTCGTGAACATGTCTGCACAGTTTTCCTTTGTATGCACCTTTTTAAGAGAGACTCCCCTTTCAGTGATAAATTGTCTTACAAAATGGTATTTGATAGGTATGTGCTTTGATTTACTATGATAGGCGGGATTTTTATCCAAGTGAATTGCACTTAGACTATCACAAAATAACTTGATGTTGTCCTGCAACCTACCAAACTCACCAAACAAACCTTTCAACCAAACTACTTATTTGCAAGCATGTGAAGCATCTATGTATTCTGCTTTTGTAGTGGATAAAGCAACAATGTTCTGTAGCTTTGACATCCAGCTAATAGCTCCACCTGCAAGAATAAAGACATACCCTGAAGTTGACCTTATCTTATCCAAATCACCTGTAAAATCAGAATCAACATATCCACAAACAAATTCATTGCTCCTGTTATAAGTGATACAGTAATCACTTGTGCCTCTCAAATACCGAAGAACCCATTTCACTATTGACCAGTGTTCTTTTCCTGGATTTTCCATATACCTACTGACAACCCCAACTGCATGTGAAATATCTGGTCGAATACAAACCATCGCATACATCAAACAACCTACTACATTGGTATATGGAATTCAAGACATATATTCATTTTCTTCATTAGTGTTAGGACATAAACTTGAAGAAATCTTAAAATGGGAAGAAAAAGGGACTGAAACAGGCTTCACATTTTTCATACCAAACCTCAAGAGTATCTTCTCAATATACTTCTGTTGTGATAGCCACAGCTTACCATTGATCCTGTCTCTGAAAATCTCCATGCCAAAAATCTGTCTTGCTGCTCCTAGATCTTTCATATCAAACGTCCTAGCCATCTGAGCCTTTAACCTGCTGATCTCTGTTATGCTTTTTCTTGCTAAAAGAATATCGTCAACATACAACACTAAGATAATGAACATGCCATTACTTAATTTCTTAAAGTAAACACAATTATCATATTCACTTCTTATATAATTTTGACTCATCATGAAAGAATCAAATTTCTTGTACCATTGTCGAGGCGACTGCTTCAGACCATACAATGATTTCTTGAGCCTGCAGACAAATTTCTTGTTGCAATTTTGAACAAACCCTTCTGGTTGTTCCATGTAAATCCCCTCATCTAAATCTCCATGTAGAAATGCAGTTTTAACATCTAGTTGTTGTAACTCTAAATCAGGTAAAGAAACTAATGCTAACACAATCCGAATTGAAACAATTTTTACAACTGGTGAAAATATCTCATGAAAGTCAATGCCTACTTTCTGAGAAAAACCTTTCGCGACCAAATTTCGCACCCACTCTGTCCCTTGTATCATCACCTTCTTCACTTGTAAACCCACTCATGATCCTGGCATGCTTTTCCGCTTTGGAACAACATCCCATGTGGCATTCTTGTCTAATGCCTTCATCTTGTCCTTCATAGCCTCTTTCCACTTACCACTGTTTGAACCTTCTATAGCTTCTTGATAGCACAAAGGTTCATCATCATTAGCAGTAAAAGCAACTGAAGTAACATAATCATCATACCTTTTAGGAAGACGTCTGATTCTCGTAGACCTCCTTAAAGATGTTTCTAGTACTTCCCCAATTTGCTGATTATTGTCTGTAGGAACTTCTTCATGATCATCATCTGGAACACGTTCATGATCTGCATCTGAAACTTGTTCATGATCTGAATCTGAAACTTGTTCATGATCTGAATCTGAAACTTGTTCATCTGGATTGTTATCAGTATTTGAACTAGTTTCAAATTGAATGTGTTGAAGCTTAGGTGCATTATCCTGTTTCAATTTATCATCTACATCTGGATTTTCAAGTGAAGATTCATTAAATTTAACATCTCTGTTAATGATGATCTTGTGAGTAGTAGGATCCCACAACCTGTATCCCTTAGTGCCATCACCATATCCAACAAAGATATATCTTTTTGACTTAGGATCTAATTTAGAACACTGATGTTTCGGAACTAGAGCATATGCATCACAACCAAAAAATTTCACATTAGGAAGACCATGGGGATAACATTCCAGATACCTCTGAGGAATTGTTGGCAATTGCGCTTGATACATCGATGAATGGCAATGTTTTGAGAACCGCTTATGTCCAAATCTTCTGCAAATTGGCGTTACTAAGCATACTTTTTACTCTCTCTAAGAGAGTCTTGTCCATGCGTTCAGCAACTCCATTTTGCTGAGGAGTGTATACAGTAGTTTTATGTCTTTTGATCCCAGCATCCTTGCAATAATTATCAAATTCCTTTGAAGTAAACTCACCACCATTTTCCGTTCTTAAACATTCAATGGTTCTTCCAGTGATGTTCTCAACTAATGCTCTAAACTGTTTGAAAACTGTGAATACATCAGACTTCTTCTTTCACATATAGACCCACACTTTTCTAAGAAATAATCAATAAAAGATACAAAATATGATAATCCTCCATATGAGGTTGTAGGAGATGGACCCCAAACATCAGAATGGATATAATCAAGGATTCCCTTACTAGTATGTTTTCCAGTTTTAAACTTTTGCTTGCTTTGTTTCCCAAACAGACAATGTTTGCAGAAATCTAACTTAGAAGATTTTAAACTAGGAAGTAACTTACGATCAGATAATATTTTTAATCCTCTTTCGCTAATATGGCCCAACCTTTGATGCCATAAACGAATAGAATTACTGTCATTTTCAGATACTGTAGAAGCATGATCTGACTCTGTTCTTCCTTCTAATTGAAAAAGATTTCCAACCTTCTTTTCTTTCATGACTAGTAAAATTCCTTTATAAACTTTCATTACCCCACCTTGAATAAAGGTTTTATATCCATTAGTGTCTAGTACTCCTAGTGAAATGAGGTTTTTTCTTAGTTCAGGTACGTGTCTTACATCAGTTAGAATTTTATTTGTCCCATCAAACATTTTAATCTTGATGCTTCCAATTCCCACAATATTACATGAGACATCATTTCCCATGTAAACAACTCCATCATTGATTGATTTATAAGTTTTAAACCACTCTCTATGAATGCACATGTGATTTGACGCACCAGAATCTAACAGCCAATGTTGATCATGATTAGACAAACTAACTGATAACACTTCATCACTCATACCTGAAATAGATGCTGAACCTGTATCTGTCGTGTTTGCTTCTTTCTTCTTTGTCGAAGAATCTCCTTTGGATTCTTCTTGTCTCTTCCAACAGTCCTTCTTCAAATGTCCTAATTTGCCACAAAACCAGCACTTTACCTTACTCTTCTTCCCTTTAGATTTTGAACGCGAGTTGTTGTGCTTACTGAAGTGTCTTTCTTTAGACCGACCTCTCACCATCATTGCTTCTGATGTAGAGGTTTCTGAATTTGACCTCTTCCTTGTTTCTTCGGACAACAAAGCTCCAACAACATCATCAAATTCAAGGGTTTCTGATGAACTAAGACTTATATAAGTAACAAAATGATCCCATGACTCGGGAAACGAGCATAATAAAGTGAAAACTTTATCTTCAGATTCAAATTTTACTTCTATACTTTTTAACTGCACTAGGAGAGTATTAAAGGTATTCAGATGATCAGTTATCTTCGTACCTTCCTTCATGCGCAAGTTGTACAATTTTTGCTTCAGAAGAATCATATTGGTTAAGGATTTTGTCATGTATAGCTTTTCAAGCTTTGTCCACAAACTAGCAGGAGTTTTCTCTGACACGATGTTAAACAAAACATCATCTGCCAAACACAGTCGAATGTCGCTCAGTGCTCTTTCATCCAAGTCACACCATTCATCATCTGTCACGGTGTAAGGCTGTTTGGATTTTCCCAACAATGCCTTCGCCACGCCTTGTTGCACGAGTAGATCATACATCTTCACTTTCCATATCTCGAAGTTGTTTTTGCCATTGAACTTCTCGATTTCAAACCGGGCACTTGTGTTTTTGCCATAGCTTAATAGCTCGTGTCACAAAAATCTCCAATTGCAAATTTTAATGAATGAACTTTTTGTTAAAAAAAGAAAATGAAAATGCCCTACACCTTATAAAATGCCTTTCACCTATAAAATGCCTTTCCCTTAATACCATATGCAAATGGCATTAAAATTACAAATAAATTTAAAAACTTGTACAATATGAAATTCCAACTTACGACATCATTTAAAAATGATTTATAATGGGCCACCTCCTCTTAAATGAATAAAGTGCCACCTTATAAACTCCATTTAAAAAATCGATTTAAAAAAAATGGCATTTGAATACCATTACATTTCAATATTGCATCACCCTTTAATGAATCACACTTTAATGCAAATCGTTTTTGTTTTTAAAACATTTCAATTAAAAATCGATTTGAATGGCAATTCGAAAACCATTATATTTCAATAAATAAAAAATCGATTTTAATTGAACCTTCAAAGGACATACGACTCACTTTTTATTTCAAACCGTGCTTCCACAAATGAAATGTGTTATATCGTTGAAATCCCACGGTTCTACATTAAAACGGTTGTGCCTTATGAAATCCACGCTGCTCTGATCCTTTCAACATTCCACGTCACGTGCTTTGATACCAACTGACGGCCCAACGCACAGACTCACGGTCCTCTGATACCATTGAAAAAACCCGCCACTGTTCAACCCAGCCTGACATAGCTTTCACAGCTGATGGCTCTGCAAAACAAATGAAGGTTTGTTTATTTCACAGCTTACGGCTCTGCTTGGCTTGTCAATCCAGAGAGTAACATATCCACCAGCGTTCAACCGTTTCAACAGTCCATAGTATGTTTCCAAAATCACACGCAGCAGATTCACGAATGCTGCAACGCCTTCAAATTGTGCTCATGGCTCTGGCCATTTAAAGAAAAAACACAGAACCAAATTTCAATCACTCAACGCTCTGATACCAAATGTTAGAGTTAACACAGCGGAAAAAAAATAATACCCACACAACATTTAACCATGAAAACACAGATTTTAACGTGGTTCACCCAACCAATCTGGGCTACGTCCACCTAACAGGGCATCGACAATCTCATTCATCAACTGGAGAAAATACAATAGCAGAGTTTCTCTTCTGCTTAGCTCTTCCTCACTACACATTCCTCATCATGCTCACTTGCCTCTACGGGCTTACATTTTATAGCTGTGAATGGCAGCAAACTCATAAATTCTCTCACAACAAATATAGGATGCATTAACTCCTCATCAGAAATTGATGGAGCCAATGTAGCAACAAACCCTATTGTTGTCACCTACATGATATTTTTCTCCAAATTTAATTAAAAAATAAGAATAAAATCTCAACAAAGAGGAACACTGATTTTCTATGAGGCGTAGCCAACCCGCAGACCGCAACTAGGCTCATCCACCAGTGTTCACCTATCAAATGAGTCGAGGCTGAAAAGGTGAATTTTTTGTTTACCCAGTATTCCAAGTTAACATGCCATGGGTCCCAAAGAAATGTTGTACCCCCAACAAATCTGGTCGCTTCTATCGTCATAGCTTGGCTATTCCTTTGACATCTCTTGATGTATTTCCCTAACTTTGTCGGCATGCACCTTTGTCTCTTGCAGAATAACTACCTCTGGTTTTTACTTTCGTATTTTATCTTTAAGGGAGTAGATCTTCCTCGGGTTTTTGAAGCCCTTGATATTCCATGACATGATATTTATGAGGAAGGAGCAATGGATCTGGGAAAGAAATCTGTCAATTGTCCCATGCGCCCTGAGTTTAACAAAAGTTCGTCGACTTCACGAATAATATATTTGGTAGATTTGTGGCCCTTGTTACTCTTCTCATTTCCCCTAGGGTCTTGGATTATTCTACTAAGGGGGTTCCCCTCTATACCCATATTGTGGAGATCTAAGACCGCAAGTCTAGAACATTTCGCCCATTGGTTGAAAAGGGTGCCAAAATTGTTTAGTTGATTACCTGGAATATATTTAATGCCTGTCTTGCTCGAGATTTTCAATATTTCAACAAAAAAATTCTCCACTTCTCTGAGCCTGTTGTGTTGCTCCTCGGCTTCCAGGATCTTTCTCGTTTGCCTCAGGATCTCTTGTATGCGTAGATTTGATTCAATGTGCTTAGGGATATTTCTCTTAGAGGAGAGCTTCTCTCCAGGGGTTGAGAGCAGCTTTTCAATGTTCATAAATTGTATAACTCCATGGGATGAAGAGGGGAGGGTTTGGGAAGAGGAGGGTGGCGGGCGGGGGGGGGAAGGGGGGGGAAGGGGGGGGGGGGGGGTGGGGGTGTGGGGCGGTGTTTGGGGGGGTGGGTGGGGGAGGAATGAGGGTGAGGGATTCATCGACCAAGGCCGCAAAGGAGTTTCTAGATTTTGGATGTACCGACTAGGGGGAGGATGACGGAGCCTAAGGTGACTGGGGGTGGACATGTGATTGGTTGCCAGAGCGATCGAGAGGATTGGGATGTTGTTGTTGAGTTTTATTGGATCGTCACCCTTGAATTGATTGAAATTCATCATCGTCTTTAGCTAGCGCAGCTGCACGAGTCTCTTCTGCTACTGTTAATGGGAAGATGCAAAAGAGATGGTCATTCTCATGGAACCTATGATATTTGAAGGGGACATGCTAATAGTCCAGCGGTTTGGTCAATGTAGAGTCTTGGTAGATCAGATCAATGGATTCTGGCAGCGGTTGTGATATGTTCATATGGACAAAGATCTAAGCATAGGTCGCATTGTGATGACGTTTGGTGATCTTCTAGGTTTTAACAAACACACCTATCGAGTTCTCGATTCCTTCCAGGATATCCTGCTCTGAGAAGTCATCGCGGAGGGAGTAAGGTCATATAAAGACAGGGGAAACAATGAATTATTCTTTGTATGGGTTGTAGCATTCCTCCCAATAACGGATGAAGATGCCTACACTTCCCATGAAATATGGTCCATTTTTAAATATCTGCTTATGATCTTCTAGATATTCAAATATGACAGTAAAGAACCCTTTGGCCCTGATTTGGAGCTCGATATTTCCCTTTAGGTACCACTTGTGCTTGATCCAAGCCAGAATATCTTGATCTCTTGGCCATATCCCCAAAAACTTACTGATCATTGCATGGTCTTTCATATACAATCGAGATTTTTCCAGGTGGTTTTTAGGGATGAGAAATTTGGGGTTGATTGCAGCGTTCGGAAACCAGTGACTTCTACCCTCCTTTTATTTCTACTGCACCCCCTTAACTGGGGTTTCCACAACTGAGGAGGAGTCGTTTAATCCATAGAGAGGTTGTCCTTACATGAAGGGGGTCTCGTTTATTGTGTCGCGGTAAGATTGTTTCCCCTCCCGCCCTAGCAGGGGGCCTGACATGGGAGCTTCCACCAAGGCCTAGATAGGCTCAGAGTCCTGCAAAAGCAACACATGGTGAGGGTATAACAGAGGGTTGATAGTGCAGAGAGTTACGACTAAGCTAACAAAACCCTACGCATCTCTAAAATTCGTCATTAAAAATGTATTTTTATTATTTTAAATTAAATAAAAAAACTCATATGTTAATATTTATCATCTATTAAAAAAAAAAAACCTCATCAAAAAACTCATATGTTAATATTTATCATCTATTTAAAACTTTTTTCTATAATACAAATTTGAGCAAGATACTTACTTTATTACTTTATTTTACTCATGTATAAAAATTATTAATAATTAATGTCATAAGTACTTTGTTTACATATTCACTTTTATCAATATCATTTTAATATTACTTATAACATGTTTTTTTAACAAGAAAACAATTCTGTGAAATAAAATCTCTAACTTACCAAATTTCTCTTTTAAATCCCATCACAAATTTGATATTTTGAAAGCGTGGAAGATTGAAGTATATTTACATGTGAATTAAGTGGTTGTGCATGTCTATATACATTTCTAATCACTATATTTCATGTTAATCTTAAAGGAATTGTACATCTTCCTTGCTAACGAATTTTCTATATTTTTTAATTAATAATTTATACGTATTAAGGTAAATGCGACCATATGTAAACTCTCACGAATGAAATTTTTAAATTTTTTTTTTAAGAGAACTAGCCAATAAACATCTTCCTTCGTCATATTCTTTTAAAGATTGTGCATTCAAATGGTCACTATCATTACTAATGTCTTTGAAGACAATTTTAGCACTATGTCTACACATGTTTTGTACTGGCATTTTTTCCCATTTCTATGTCTTATTAGAATCTCCATGGTTGATTATCTATTTCATACAGTCTGGTTTTTCTTTTTATTTTTATATTGGATTCAATATAATGGGCGTATACACATAAAATTAGCATAACTTAACCGTAAAATTGATCTTGTTTCTTCTTAACCGCATCTTAAAAATAATATAAATCCTTGTTAACCACATCTCAATTTCAACGATTTATTTCTACCTAGATGGCTTCTTCGTGCAACTACATTTTTTTCCTTTTCTTTCGTAATAATTTTCTCACACTTAATTATTTTCTCTATTTACTCTTCTCTTGATGATTTTGTAATTTTAATGAGATTTGAGATTCTCCAATTAGTATTATTTTAAAATTTTTGATGAGTGAAATTATAGTTTTAAAAATGTTAGTTATCTGGAATAACAATTTCAAAAACCTATTTATTAATGGGGTTTTCCAAAATCTCTTCTTCCAATTATGTAGACTATGCCTTTTTTTTTGGTAGATGTTGGGATAAATATGGTGCAATTGTTGTGGAAAATTCCTCAATTTGCCAAAAGCATATTTACTTTTAAAAACACTAAATGTCTAAATGAACCTACTTTAGTACCAATATTATCTTGGAATTAACTTGAATATTCTAATGGTTATTACAATATAATGGTTCAAGCTTATAATCTCTATGAATGTACACATGACAATTTAACCATCATTTTGTATTTTTAATTTTTTTATCAAATCTTTCATAATAACTAACACAAAAATATTATTATAAAAAACACAATGAAACACAGATATTTAGCCTAGAAACCAATATGGAAAAAACAAAATTCAATAAAAAACTAAGCTTCCCATTGTTTTACAAATCTTTCTATGATTACAAGCTACTAGAGACTTGATATTCAACAATCCTCCGTAATATTATTTTAACTCTGAACCCTTTTAGCGTATCATCCATATCATTTCTTTTATATTCGACAATCCTCCACTATCTTATTTTTACTCTCAACCACTTTAGCATATCATTCATATCATTTCTCATAATGTGGGACAACTAGTACTTAGTGAAAAATTAAATCCTCATTGACCATTCCACTAGAATTTTTATTGCTATAATTAAAGTTAGTTTTATGGATTATAAACCTATTGGAACTTCTATGATGATTCCTAAAGTATATAGTGTATTTTCTCATGTTACTAACTACCACCGATATTTTATTTATATGAGTTAATAACATTGTTGCTCATACCTGGGAGGAATATTTGAATTAATATGGTATTAGGACCATAAAATTTCCATATAAATTCCATTATAAGTGATAGAATAATTTTTTTCAGAGCTTTCTGGAAACATATATCTAACACCAATATAACAAATTTTTATTTAAGGGAGTGAAACTATGTTAAAATTTGATGACTTGAATTTGATCAAATCAACACTATCAGATATTCCAAATTGCAGTAAAATTTCATTTAGAGCTGCCATAGCAATAATAGAATAATATGGTATCCATACAAAACCATTAATGTGTCTCATATGTTTGAAATACAAACACTATTTTGAGGATTAACATGTCATATATGTTTCTCAAGAAACATTCCATGGTATAGTATTATAAGGGAGATAGACTTATAGTTCAAGAAACATTCCATGGTATAGTATTATAAGGGAGATAGACTTATAGTTTAAAGGGTAATAAAACATGGGAAAATTTTCACTTCTATTGTTAAATGAAAAAGCAAGTGTTTAGACTAAATCTATTTATTTATCAATCTTATTATCCATTTTTAGGGCCTTAAAATTCCATATAGGAAATGCACCAATACATGCTTAAATGAAGCATCCATATGATTTTATTTTTGAGTTGGATAAAGGAAACTAAGGATGGTGTCTAAATCCATTGTTCCTCACTCTAATTCACTGAGAACATCACAATTATTATTCCACCTTATTTCTTATATCTATTAACTACTTCCACTTCATTGTCATTTTAATTATATGATAGTAATAGCCTGCAATACATTGCATGGATGCAAAAGTATACTATGTTAGATGATCTTAAAAGATGACGAGTGTGTCTATGTGTATTCTAAGGAAATATATCTATAATTTTATTTGATCTAAAAATATTAGATAGCCATATCCCAAACACATTCAATTGTATATCAAGCTAAGCTACTTTGAAACAAAATCTATTATTACCTACCTTTCCTTGCATAACAAAAAACTATATTATCAATATTAAATATGTTTTCAAAATAAAAAGGAAAACTATCATTGTTCTTAAATATATATGGATACATGTATATTTGAACCTAAGAATCATGAGTGTATCTAGTTGTATGTGTACATTTTGGAATATGAATATAATCTAGGTTTGTCTCTCCATCTTAAATCGTTCTCTTTATAGTGCATATAGTACCATATTACTAACCCTATATATGTGAAAAAAATAAATGTTTGAAAAAAATATCATTTGAGATTTACATCATCATATTCATATTCTCGTTTTAAAGTGGAACTCTTTATTTTTCATTTTAGTTGTAACCATTGAATATTAAGGGGGTTAAAATGAGGGACCTACAAAAATAAGAAAAGGAAATAATAATAATATCCATGCTTTTATGTATTGTTATGCATGGAGGTAAATTTATAGTAAATAGAACCCATGTAGTGGTGTGAACTTCATGAACATAAGAAGGATCACTTGAAGGTTCCACCTTCTAGAATGCTTATTCTCTAAAATATTCATAGGAGTTAGATAGTGTTATAAATAAGTAAATGTAATATAAAATAGTTGGGTGAATAGAATTGTAATTATATTAAATAATAATTTCCTTAGGAGATCATTCTTTCCTTAACAAATAATATATTATGATACCATATGCCAATGCGTTTTTTTGTATTTTCATGTGTTCAATCTTCTGCAAATGTTCAAAGGTTTTTTTAGCCTCAACAATAACAACCTTCAGCCTCCTCCTCTCACCCTATACACCTCCCTCCATCCCCCAATTCCCCTCAATTCCTTTGAAACTTATTTATTCTTAGATGGAATTTAGGACTCCCACATTTCCATGGTGTTTAAAGGTGACTCCATGAAATATATGCATCACATAATGGCTATGTTAACCCTACAATGAAATGAGAAAGTGGAGGAGAATTTAGGAGTTTTTCTAGGATTTAATAATAAATTCTTGAGCATAAACATCCTCTCCCACCCTTACTTTTCTTGAGAAAACCCATGGGGAAGGCCTTAAATTAATATCTCTTGCAAATTTTCATGGTCTTAAACTTTGTGAAGTAGTGCGCTTATTCTTCACCCAATGTTTTACCATACCACTAGCTCTGAGAACAGCATTAGAGGTCCATACTTAGAGATTTGAAGGTTTATCTCAATGTTTTTCCTTCTCCAAATTTTGTAGTTCTATTTTAACCACACAGCTAATGCTACAATGCTATATATGCCCCAATGATGTACTACCAATAATCATTTTCCTCCTCCTTAGCTATGTAGTGATATCTTCGTTTTTCATTAATAAGGCTAATTTGATGTTCCTTCTCTCAAATTTTGAGCTCTCTAATGCTTAATAGTGATCATCAATTTACTACTATAATATTACAATACTACTTAAATATACACTAGAAGGTCCGCTCGACCTTCCCCAAATCCAAAACTATGCATTCCATCTTCTTAGTTATGAGGGTAAAAATTCCACTTAAAAGTCAAATTTTGGTCATTAGTACAATGCTATAGGAATCATTTCTAAATAGTGTAGTGCTCTATCATCTCCGTAAGCTTCCAATATAAGCCATGGTGATTTCCTAGGATTTTTCTCTCATTTATTATTATTTTTCTAGGGATTTTTTTTTAATGTAAAAATGGCTAAAACTCAATTTTTTTTTTTCTTTTATTATTAACATGAATCATTAATTTTTTTGACGTGAGCGATTAAAGGCAATCCGCAAAGTGTTAGCTCAAAGATAAAGGAAAGCAACAACTTTCTAAAAAAATGGCGGATCCAACCAAGCCAGGCAGAAAGATGAAGAAAAATATAATGGAGAATCTCTTGAAAGCTTACTCTGTTGGTAATCCCTCACAAATTCGAAAAGGTAATACAGGGATGGGATAGAGAAAGCAGCAGTAATGAAGAAGACATAGATGGACAAGAGGATAACATGGACTTTGTATTCAATCCAAGAAATACTAGAGGACATATTTTTCTCTTTCATCAAACTATCCATACATACTGGACTCTGAAGTGTGTGCTTGCTAAAGCACTTCAAAGCTTATAGGAAATAGATGGCAGTCCAGAAGTAATCTCAATATTTAAGGAAATAAAAACTACAATCCAAAATATCAAGGTGTCATAGTACCATGCAAAAGTTCGAATTGGTAGAATTGAAAGGTAGATTCAACAAGGCAGCAAGTAGGCATGCTTGGCTCTACATCAAAAGATCCGACACCGATTGACTCTTCAGATGGCTAGCATATCAAGCTTTAAGTTTTAATGATTTTTGATGATAGCTTTTATGTTTTATGTTGTCAAATAGACTTTGTTTTAAACATTAAGATGGACAAAGTGGCTAGAAGTTCAAAAAGAAACAATTTCAATTTTGGTGGTATTTAATGCTTTAAGGTGGCCAACAGACTTGGTTTCCTCCGAGCAGATTGAAGTCATCGAATATGTATATGTTGCAACCTACCTCTTTTTTTCTAAATAGAAAATGGTAAGGAACTACTAAATTTACGAAAAATAAAAATAAAAATTACCTAAACTCGAAATTTAGTTAAGGTAAAATAAAGAATTAATTAAATAACCAAATCTTCCTGAAAAAAATCTTATTAAATCCATAATAATCACAAGATAATTTCTCCTAAGTTACACACGGTTTCCCTTCATCAAAACCTCCAGAGCCATCTTAATGCTCTTACTCAACTTTCTAGATTGAGCCTTAATCCATATTCTTCCCTCGTACTTAAAAAAGTATTATCATGTCCAAGTATTATGCATGGCTATCGGAGTAGAACATTGAATATGTTCTCTGTAATAGTTAGGAGTGCTTTTACTGTTAAACGACTATTTTTTCAGAAAGATATTGATGATTCAAATATGGATAACAATTACAAGTGTCTAAAAAAGAAATCCACCCTCCTTTAAGACTCAACGTAAATGGCATTGATCTCAAGCTTTTCTCCTAGAAGGAGTTCGTTGTTCCTTTTAAGCCAAACAGATAGACTTCCTGAAGGTGAATCACGTGATGAGGATAAGTACTTAATTTCTTATATGAATATTTAACTTAAAATTTGTTATTGGATATTGTGAATCAATGCAAGGCAGTAAAAAGTATATATATATATATATATGAATTAATAATTATTTTTCAGATAAAAAAATTATAAACATTTATTATATAATTTTATTTACTTATTATATTACCGTGAATGTTGTTTTCATTATAATTTTATAAAATATCCTTAAAGCCTATCCTATTTGATGAAACATTTTTTTTTTTTTTTAAGTTAAATATAAGTGTAACAAACCCAACCTAAAACAGATAGAATCTGATATCAGCCCACATAATTGAAAACCGAATTCTATGTAGACATTCAGAAGTATTAATAAGAACTCCCTTTTACACTATTAGCGAAATTTACAATTAATAAATAGAAGATGATGTTCGATAAGTAAAAAGAGCACCCATTGCACCAAAATAACTTAAACAGTCGTTCTATATGTTAATAAGAATTTAGTGGATCTGAGTTTACGCTACCCTGGTTCAAAGATCCAATTGAAAACCTAGCTTATCTGTATTTACATTAAAGAAACATAATATTAACAATCTGCTTTCCTTGAAGATGTTGTAAATCAGCTTTGGTGTTAGAAAATTTGTTGAATAGAAATGTAATTGGACATCCTGGAAGGCCATAACTATATATATATATATATATGATATGATATTTTATTTATTTATTTATGTGATAAGTAATTGTTTGATTCTTTCCTTCCAGGAAACGAACAAATTTTATTTTTATGAATGTAAACCTATTATCTTGTTCAGGAAAATTGCTTTCCCTGCGATTAAACTTAACTTAATGTGAAGATGACGTAGTTACTAGATGGCATGCATGCATAACTGAACCTACATGAAAGCTGTAATATAAAAATAGCATAACACATGCAGTGAAATTAATTATTTGGTTGTGTGGCACTCATTTTCATGGTGATTCTTCGCATTAAAAAAAATCTAATTCCTAAGAATCAAGGACATGAAAATGCTAAAGACGAATAAAATAGGAAAAATAATAACCAGACCATGATCCCCATCCCTCATTTCAGCTTCTGTAGATCGATCCCAGCCTGCCCATTCAACCCTTTCCCTCCTATTTCAGCTTCAACAGATCGATCCCCTTCTGTGCCTTTGCGTCGATGTCCATGGCTTGTATGAAAGTGAGCGCAACCAGATCCACATGCCCTTTTATTAGTAACCTAAAAAGCAGATAATCTCTTCAACTTTTTCTTCAAATTAGATAAGAATTTGGTTGACATCCATAACTTTATTTAATAGATGAGACAACTATTTATGAAATTATACTTTAATATGCACTAAATAACATGCATTTGGAAAAAAATGATCAATCAAAATAATATTTAGAAAATGAGTTCATTTCCATTTACAGGACTGTAATGTCATTATCACTCCACTCCCTGATGTAATATTAGAGCATGCCATCCACTACTTTGAGCGTCAATAAAATATTTCGTGCAGGTAACGGTGTAAGATAAAACGCATATTAGTGTAATCAAATACAGTTGAACGTGACATTGGCCTTCAAAATATATTCAAAATATATCTGTGGACGGAATTGTGAAAAGAAAACCAGAATAGAGCCTCAGCAAAGACATGGTAGTGACGTCATTCCATCGAAACTTGCGAAACTTATGGTTACACTTAAGACTGCCATTTGCCGTAACTTTCTTTGATTCACAAATTATTCGCAAGCGTGCAACTTTTGTCTACTTGTTGGTGGCTGGTAGATTCTTACAACGTATGTATAAATTAAAATATTATCACCTATTTTGTTTCCATGACTCTTCCATTGCGATCTCATGGCATCATAATTCTAATGAAAACATAGTGGTCATGAGAAAATAGTAATTATTTATATAATCATAACTCCTAGTCCATTGATACTAAGTGATCCTATTATTTTGTAATCTTTTCATTTTCAATTAAGTTAGAAAAATATTTGTTTTTAGTGCGATTTTTTTGACTTGTTAAGGTGAAATCTTGATTTGTGTTATTTAAACTGGTTTTTTGATTGTATATATATGGATTCAACACTCTGCAACATTTTTAGGCACTTTTATTGTGCAGATTTACTCATCAAACTTGTGATTTCAATAAATTCCTACCAAATTTTAGAGAAAATAGATGAGAAAATACTACTAAAAAAATTTCTAAGAAATCTTATAAATGTTTCATATAAATTTATTATAAAAAATTTTGAAATAATTTTACTTTATTGAATTTTTTCAATTTTTTTATATAAACCAAATTACACAATATTCGTAGATTTGCATTGATTTTATATATGAGAAGGGGTTAGGAAATATATATATATATATATGAATATGAATATGAATATGAATATGAATATGAGAGTGATTTATCTTAATTATAATGGAAACTATATAACTTTTTTATATTGAGGGTTATATCATTTAAAATATTTTAATTATTATATATTTATTTATTTTCTTTTTTATATAAAAATATATTTATAGAAATGTGGTTGATTAATCTATTTTCATAGAATGAGGTTAGTGATTTCTGATATCAACTTCTTTCCATTTATGAAGTTCTACCTAATCATTTTGTTTATACTTTCACTGAAATTAGCACAACCATATCAACTAAATGGCTTGGAAGATCTTATACACATTAAAACACTTACATCATGATACATTTCACATTCCCAAAATTAAAAAAACTTGTAAAAATTATAGTTGAATATGAGAAAGATATATAATTCCTTATGTGATCAAGGTCAAATTTCCATGTATCCCTTTTAAATTAAAAATAACACATTCTCTCAATAAAAAATAATAGCTATAATAAAGGCAAAAAATGAATATATATGTTTGGTCATTTTAATTAAAAACATTATAAAACATCAATGATCGTACTTTCACTATGTTTGTGATATATTATTGATATTAAAGCCCATGTAGTAAAAATATTTCTCTTGGCCATAAATAACATATTTTGATTTTAATGTGAAATAACATAATTTTATATTAGTTGTAAGAAAGAAGAAGATAAGAGTATGTGAAAATAATAAAAGTAATATATTTTCATATTAATAATAATTAATGTGTATAAGTCTTATACTTAAAAAAAAATAAAGTAATTGAATATCCATGATATTTAATTTGCTTCAATATCAATTTCTCCATAAAAAAGAAAAAGTATTTCAAGGTAGAAAAAATACTTTCTAATAAAAAAATTAATTTCGCACACATATACATAATTGAAACGTAATAACAGAGAGATGTGTAATTAATTTCATTTTTCACAGAAAATTAATGAAGTTGTTTTAAAAATATTTCTAATAATAAAAAAAATTAGTGTGGGTTATTAGTCAAATATTTCAATATGAAGAGTTAATTAATATGAACATGTATTTAAATATATATTAATAAGAAAAATAATAATATAACCAACGTAGTCTATAAATAAAATATTTAAATGCTCATGTCAAGTAAAATATTATAAACTAACTATGTATATATAGTTGGAAAAGAACTATGTATATATTATATAAATCAATTGAAAAAAAAATGATGATGATTAAAACATTTCAAGTAATATTATTGCTCTACCTTGTGGCTCTTTTTTAGGTATATTTTTCTTTCAATGTTAGGTTGAACTATTTGTTGCAAGTTTAAGTTGTGTAGTCTACACAATCGAAATGTTCATCTTAGCTTTAAATTCTTATTATTATTATTATTATTATTATTATTACAAAAAAAATTAATAAATGAGATAAATACATATATATTTTAAAATACATACAATAATATTTTTAACCATCAAGATTCATCTCCACATTACTCTTGACAATACCATGGCTTACTAATACCACGTGTCAAAAAAACCATAAATCATATTTATATCACTTTCTTTTTTATTAATCAATTTAATTAAGGCATACAAATAACATCAATCATTTTGAAATAAATCTAGACCTTTGATTTATGAGCACTACATGTTGGCTTGATCTCTATAGTGTGCTACCAACAAAGCCAATGATCACTTGCCTTTTAGGCAACGACCTGCAAGAACATCACAGTCTCACACTAAGCCACTATGGGAGGACGCACAAACAAGTTTTTGTAGCCTTGAAGGACTAGGGAATGTGGCATTATAATGTTATCATATTATTAGTACTTATGTATCTATTTTTTGTATTAGATTAATTACTTAAACATGCCATACAAAACCATAAAGTACGTCGAAGTAAAATGAAACTACAATAAATGCTACTCTACAACAGATAATAAGAAAATATACACATCAATCACACAAGAACACTAAATTACCATGGTTCACCCCAGTGTAGGGCTACGCCCACAAGAATGGTTGCTTAATATAATGAATCCTTGAACAACAAACATTTCTTGGTCTACGCACTAAGCTATAGGCTGTCTAAGAACTAAGTTGCAGACTCTTCTTCAGGCCTTTGTGCACTTAGCTGCAAAGCCTCTCCTTCACTATTAAATTACATATCACAATAATTTCCACATAACTCTCAATTGATGATTTATTCTTATTACTTTACCCTATATATACTATTACATTATAGAGTTACATCATCAAAATACCATGGTCAAAATACCATGGAATCCTTAAAGAAAGCAACTATGGCCCCAAAACCATTGTTCCCTTACAAAATCGCACACGGCTTTGACCCACATCGAATCTCTTAAAAAACCGCGTAGTATTCCTCAAAATGTGCTCCACTGCATACTCCATTACACATTCAACTCCACAAAATATAGAGGCCTTTCCAAAATTTAAGCCATATTAGGATGCACCCAACACGCCTCCAACACTCACATGTGACTCATCCCGAGTCACTTAGCCAATTTGCCTCTGATATTCATTGAAATTCTATTGTAGGTGTTGTTGAATTTCTGAAGAATGTCTGTGACCTGCTTCTCTTTGATGCACACTTCCTCCAGTAGTGCTTCTATTTCTGGTCCCATAGCCTTCTGCATCATTACCTCCTCTCTCTGTCAAACCTCTTAAAGCTTCTCATCCACTACTTAGGATAGTTAGAGAGCCTCATCCTTCCATTCCCGAGTTCTCTCTATCAGAGTCTACTCTCCCTTCTTCAACGCCTCTATCCTCTTCTAGAGGGAATCTCCCTCGTCTATATTTGCGAGCTTTTGTGAGATTGATAAGGTTCTCATAGTTGCCTAAATCTCCTCCATTTGCTTCTGCTGAACATCCTCTTGTAGTTTCTACGCATTTGGATCTTTCTGTAGTGAAGTCCAAATCTATAAGCTCTCATCGAATAGCTTCCCACAATATTCCACTCTTGTGGAGATGCCGACTAATCCAGCCTTTAGATTGGCCTCCCTCTTCGCTCACGCTTCCTCTGGTGTGGTTGGTTGTAGCTTCATCTATAGTTCATTGTTCTTCATTTGATATGTAAATTTCACATCCACAATATTATCCTAGTATCCTTTTTACTACAAGGTGTCCTTTTACTACTGGTGTCCTTCAACTTCTGTTGCTGCTATACTGCTTGATCCTTCTCTTGGATCCTCTGGTCAAGCTTCTGCTGCAACAAAGCTCTCTCTCTCTACCTAAATTTTTAACTGCGAGGTGAGTTTTTCGCGCTGATTTAGCTCATCCATGATCTCTTGATGCAGCATGTGTAATCTCTGAAGTGGCACTGTTGTGATGTTCATCATCACGTGTCTCCACTTTTTGGTTTGCTGTTGTACCTCAGCGGAGTCAAACTAGAGCACTTCGACAGGTATCAGTGCTATGTGCGCCGAATGTGTAGACTCTACCACTTTTTCCTCTCCAAGTTTCTCCTCTTCCCGCACTGGTTGTCTGACTGTTTATGCCAATATCTTCAATTCTGTGATGCAATTCATGACACTTGTTAGAAGTGCGGCATGGTAATCCTCTATCTTGTTTCATGATTTTTCTATTTCTTTCTAAATTTTGTCCCCAATCTGGTACATGTCCTCGTCAATGAGGACCAATGGAGTTATGTCCCTTGTCTTGCTTCCCTTTTGCCTCTTTTTGCTTCTTTTGGTAGCTTCAACATGTTCCCTCCTCTTCTCTGTGAAATATGGGTTTGTCTCCTTCTTTTCGGCCTCTCATCTCAGCTCATCATCTCCAAGAGGATCCTATTATTCTAACTCTTGATCATCCATATCCTTCCCACTCACTTTCCTATGTTGTCTTGTGTCCTTCTCTGTCGGAGTATCCTTCATCTCTATCTCTAGCGCAGTGATCCAATCTGTGGACCACTGTTGTATCTGTGTTAGGAGATCATTTTATATCTCTAAATATGGAACTAAATATGGTAAGGGTTTCCATGTCTTCCTCGTGTCCCTGCGAGCCTTTATGCAAATTTTGTGGAAGTGAGCGTTAAACTTCACAACAGATCTATACTACTCGTATAAGCTCAATGAAAGGCAAGGGTGCTCTTTCACCAACATGTATAATTACATATGGTAAAAAACAAAAAATATTATGTTATCCTGTGTTCGCGCCGAATCAGTGGTATAGGACAGCGAGGCATACACACGGCTTCACAAATTTCCAAGGCTATCAAGGGAACTCTGAACCTTATGACTCTGTCCGTGAAAGCATCGGAGTTATCATAATTAACTATGCATAGTAAAACATAGTACATTTCTCCTAAGCCTGGCAACAATCGTCCAAAAACTCTTGGCATAGATATGGATTTTCAGATATATTTGAGGTGTTTTGCAAAATCATAATATTTTTATGTTTTTTAATTTTTACCCAAAATCCCTTTTAGGATTAGAAACAAAAATATTACTCCTTTATGCTAGATAATGTATTTAAAAAATTCAAATTTCAGATGTTGAACATATTTTCCAAAGAGGATTGAGCACTTGAATCTTGAATAATGTGTCGTGATTGTTGATAGGGAAGCCATGCATATGTATTTGTCTTGAATAATGTGTCGTGATTGTTGATAGGGAAGCCATGGATATGTATTTGAGTTTGGTTTGCATCTCAGCTCTACATTGATGAATTATGGGTGTTTGGTGACTCGAAGGTGCTTATTGACCACTTAAATAGAGGCAACAAGTTATGTCCAGGACACCTCATTACATGGTTGGAACGCATTGATAGTTTAAGGAAATCCTTTACCATTATACAATTCAATCGTATTCTTCGGGAAAGGAATTCCCAGGCAGATAGGCTCTCTAAAAAGGGATTGGTTGGTGATTTTGGTCAGATGTTTTATGAGTTATCGACTTCGGATGGGGAGCCATAGTCTGGGTCCGATTTTCATAAAAATGTTACTCACATGCCTGCTGTGTTCTTTACTGGTCCGGTTTATCAAAAGTTACATGATATATGTTATTGGCGCCTGTGGTTGGCAATTTTTTTGTTTTTGTTTCGGGAGTTTTTCACATTGTTTGAAGTTTGTTTTTGGAATGATTATGTGGGATATTTCTTGGGAGGTGGTTTTTTGATGCTATATCTACACCGCAAAACCATTGCACGTGACTGTAATGTTTTGGGACTGATTATGTTTTTGGGACTGTAACAACATATCAACTAGGAAAAATGGAAACTTAGGATGTAAACCAAATTTTTATTTTGGGACTGTAACAACATATCAACTAGGAAAAATGGAAACTTAGGATGTAAACCAAATTTTTATTTTATGACATGGATTGAAATAATTGTTAAGAAGGAATGAATTACCTTGGAAAAGTTTAAAGCTTTTGTAAGGGTTACCAGAAAACGAATTAAAACTCGAACATTATATATACCAGAGTTTTTCTTTGAAAAAAATATGTATTTGAGTTTGAAATTAGTGACTTTTAAAAATTAGTTTCACATTGGTTTACATAAATATGCATTAGTTACTTAGTTTGTTTGTTTATTTATTTATTATATTATATTATAAACACATAGATATGCATTAATTAGTTAGTTTATTTATTTATTATATTATATTATTATATAAAAATTTATGTTAATTTTGAATCTATTAAATAAGTAAATATGTTGTTTAAATTTATATTAAATAATTGAATATGTTTTATAAATTTATATTGTATTTGTATGCCTCTCGAGGAAGATCAAAACAAGCTAGGTCAATTGTTTGGATGACAAAGATTATGTCCATACTCTCGCCCAGAATTGATCAAAGGTCAGAATTGGTTAGAGTCTGATATACTACAAGAATTGGAAGCACCTATAGTTCAAAAATCTACATTTCCATATTTAAAATATGCCATAAATTGTCTTGGCTTTTTACTTTTTATGATTAAACTATGAAAAAATAAATTTGAGACATCTCTTCGCTTTAAAAAAACGAGTTTTATTCTTAATTCTTTAGTCATGTTGATTATCTCCAAGGTTTCCAAATTTTAATCAATCACAAGAAAATCAAATATGAGGTTATTTGTTTTACTACCGTTCTCATATTTACTATCTTTGAATATCAAAAACTCACTTGTAACAAATTAAATATTGAGAACAACTTGATATAATTATGAACATTTTCATATATTTGTGTTGACATACTTTCGAAAGGATCTTTTAAACAAATGTATTTAAAATTGAAAAATTTTCAATATAGCACAAGATTTTGTTTCCATATATATTATCTATTAAGACATAAAGCCTATCTCTTTCATTGGAAATAAAAAAAAAATATCTAGAAATTATTATTTAAAAATAAAAAATTGATGATTGAAATGAAAATTAACCATTATAAGTGTATGAAAAAAATCACCTTTCCTTGAAAGGCTAACCTAAATGACATTGATATCAAGCTCTGAGTTGGTTGTTCCCAAAATTTCAATAAGTTGAACCAAATAGACTTCTTAGAAGTGATTATAAGTTACTAATTTCTTATATAAATTTTTATATTGTATTTTAGAAATGGTAATAATTGAATATTGTGAATCATGAAAAAAGAAAAATGAAATAAATTATTTAGAAAAATAAAATATATTTACATAATATTATTGTGAATGTAATTTTTATTTAATTTTATAATATCTTTAAATCTTATTCTGTTTTATTATTACCTCTGTATATGTATAAAACTAACCAACCCAATCTGAATATATCAGCCCATAGAATTGAAAAGCTGAGAACCTAATTTCTATGCTGACATTAAACAATATTAATAAAAACTCCCTTTTACACTCTTAAGGAAATTTGCACCAGAGAAACAATGTTGAATAACTTTGAGGACAGGATAAATATAAGTTGTTCGTTAAGTTAAAAAAAAAAATGATGGCATAAAAATAACTTAAACGCTCGGTCTGTAGGTAAATTAGAATTTAGTGGATCTGTGTTTACGCTAGCCTGGTTGAAAGATCCAATTGAAATCCTCGCTTATGTGTATTGACATTAAAGATACTTAATATTAACTATCTACTTCTCTTAAGGATGTAGGAAATCAGCATCGGTGTTAAAAGAATTGTTGCATAGAAATGTTGTTGAAAAACATGGAAGGTCATAATAATGACATAATTTTTATAATATTATTACTAGCAATTATATTACATGTTGCAAAAGAAACGTCGTAAGGAAACAGTATAGGAAAGAGTAGCTTATAAGAAATAAGATGTTGCAGAAAAGGAGTCATAGTGGAGGATTTTTCAAAACATCACATTGTCCTTTACTGCCATGTTCTTGTTTTTTCAGTATGGCTGATATGAAGTTGGGTTTTTTTGTTCTTTGTGAATTAAGTAAAAAATGTATGGAGAGGTGTCTTTCATCACTTCAAGAGCAGTAAAAATAAGGTGATTGAGAAAATACCTCCAACACCGAGAGAGATTTGTTAGCATTTATGGAGTTGGCAAACATGTTTTGTTTTGTGGTGTTGGCTTTCTTCATCTTCTTTAGAAGAAACGAATTTTTATTCATATTATATTACATTAACCATGAAATTTCCAACATTCATGGCACACTTTCCATCACATTTGTAGACAAAATTGTAACAAAGTATCACACTTTTCTTAGCTAAATTGTCCTATATGCAACAACGGTGAATTTCATCACTTAAGAGCAGTAAAAAAAAGCTTATTAAGAAAACAACTCCAACACATTTTTACAGAAAATTATAACACAGTATCACAATTTTCTTATCAATGATAAATTCTCCTATATGCAACAACGATGTATTTCATCACTTAAGAGCAGTGAAAACAAGTTTTTTGAGAAAAATATTCCAACACATTTGTAGAGAAAAATATAACATAGTACCACACTTTTCTTATCACATATAAATGCTCCTATATGAAACAATGTTGGCTTTCATATGGTGTTGGATATCCGGCATATATTTCTTGATATTGTATATAAGATTGTAAATTTGCATGTAGCTTATACTACATTAACCATGAAATTGTCAACATTTAGGGCACATTTTCCATCACATTTGTAGAGAAAATTACAATAGAATATCACATTTTCCTTATCATATCTAAATTTTCCTATATGTAACAGCTACCTTGTATCTTATAGTTTAAATTTGTGCAAGGAGGAGTGTTTAGGTGTAAACTAAAATATGAAGAGAAAGAAGAATCTTGTTTGGGACTTGAGATAGACTCATTCTATGCACATCTAGAGTAAATATTAATAAAACAAAACTCACCATAATTAGAATTTTTTAAGTAATATCAAGTAAAAATTAGAATACAATTTTAACACATTTTACTCAATTACACATTTAACAATATTCAATAAAATACAAATTACTATTTTAAACAAAAATAGTACAAAAAATTTAACAATATTCATTTAAAAAAATACAAATACAAATTACTATTTTAAATAAAAATAGTACAAAGAATCACATTAATTACCATGGCCTTCATGCACCTTCTTCTTATTACTTATTCTAATCAAATAGTGTCAATTTTGTAAAACTATAACCTACAAGTTTCATTTTTTAGAGCTTTGGTGGAAGGGTAGAGTATCTAAATTCCCTTACCATTTAATAAGCATCATCAATTGTTGTCTCACCCACCTATACATCCAATCTAGACATCTTAGGTTATTCTAAATTGATCAAGAATATAGAATTTTTAGAGTGGTGTTCTATGTGCACTAAAATTCCGATGAGGTCCATTACTATGTATGGGGTTTATTGCAAACTTGTATATATTTTGTAAGTTGTTACGATTTTTTTCTTGTGGCTAAAACTTAGTTTTGGTTGTCACCTAGTTATCATGATTCAAAACCAGGTTATCAGCTCAATCATTATAGCATTAGATATATTTTGTGAGCTAATGTGATCTTTTGTTTGTCACAATGATTCAAAAAGCAATTATTATACCACAATATTGACTTTCTCGTTGTCTGTTTTGTTTATGAACCCTTTATAAAACAACAAGAACATTTGATTTTACACTGCGATCTCCCTAGCATGGGCGGGGGATTCAAAAATTGGAGAGTAAATTGAGTGGTTATTGTTAGAATTTCTTGTATAAGATGGAAAATTTGGATGTTTTGTAGACAATATGGATGTCATAAGATATATCTATTTTGAATTTTTTAGTGTCTCTGGCCACCATGCATCTAATAGGATCCATTTCAACTAATAACGTCAAGAAATCACTTTGCTAATGATAACTTGTGACATCTCTAGCCATTTTATTTGATTGTGGATCAAGTTATAAACTAATAACTTGTGAAATCCCTAGTCACTTTCTTTGATTTTGGATCAGGTTATAAACTAGAATATACTCTCTCTTGAAATGACTCTGCAATATATATTGGATGGAGGGAACAACAAAACCCCTTAGAGTTGTGTCAACTTATTGGATTTTTAATTACATAGTGTCAATTTTGTAAAAATATAATCTATGTTAAGGACTGAGTGGGTTTTTTCTTTTGTAAGTTTTGTTTGGAATTGAAAAATAAATAAAAAAATTATAAAACATAAAATTATGTAATAAAAAACTGTATTTAAAATTTCAGAATAAAAATTTGAGTAAGTTTGAGATCATATAATATGAAAATTGTTTATGATTATGAAGTAAAAAACATGTAAGATTTTCTTAGCTACAACTAGGTAATTAAAGATAAGAATTTAAAAATAGTTTTATTAAATAATTAGTTTAAATATATATTATTTATCAGAGGCATCAATTCTCTTTTTACTTTAAAAGAGGTATATCAAGACATATTCCCTCTTTGAATAAACTACATTCGACATGAATACCATGGGTCAATACCATGAGTTTTTTTAATAATTTATTATTATTTTCTTTTATTATTTTTATTTTTTATTGTATTTTTATAATGTTCATTACATTATGTCAATTTTTTTGTTTAATTTACTTATTAAAAAGAAAAAGAAAAAAACTAGCATTATAAAAAATATATAAAAAAAATATTTACTTGTGAATCTAATAGCCTAAAACATTTCAATAGTCTAACATTTGATCTAATGACTGAAGCATTATAAAAAGAACATAACACATGCTGGAAAAGTCACTACTTTGCTGTGTGACACTAATCTTCCTTGTGATTCTTCGATTTGAAAAAATATAATTCGTAAGAATCAAGTACATCAAAGCGTTATATACGGAAAAAAAAAAAAAAAAAAAACAGCGGAACGAGATCATTGCCTACCCATTCAAACCTTGCCCTCCTTCCATTGCTGTTGCAGCGGAAATCCTGTTGTATAATAGTGAGCACAATCAGATCCACGTGTGCATCTATTAGTGACTTATAAGCGAATAATCTCTTTCATTTTTTCGAATTTTTCTCACGCCCATAATTTTATTTAATTGATAAAACAACTAGTTATGAAATTATATTTTAACATGGACTAAATAACGTAAATTTGGAGAGAATAGTTAATCCAAAAAGTATTTAAAAAATGACTTCATTTCTATATACAGGACTGTAATTTAATTATCATCCCACTCCCCGATGTAATATTAGGGCATGCCATCCACTACTGTGAGCCCGAATAAAATGTATCATGCAGGGAAGATAAAACGCATATTAGTGTCAATCAAATACAGTTTAACGTGACATTGGCCTTCAAAATATATATATGGTGGTTGTAAATGAGCAAAACTATAATATAAAACGTATATTAGTGTCAATCAAATACTATTTAACGTGACATTGGCCTTCAAAATAAATCTGTGGTGGTTGGAAATGAGCAAAACTAAGAAATGACCAAAACTAAGAAATGAGCAAAATGAATGTGGTGGAAATGAGCAAAATAAAACTGTAGATGGAAATGGAGCAAAAAGAAATTTCAATCTTTCATATTATCTTTAGATAATATGTGGTTAGTTGGAAATGGAGCAATAGAAATTTCAAAATTTCATTTTTTTAATATATGGTTAATATTAATAATATTTTATAGAAATTTATTATTTATTTAATAATTATTAATATTAATAATAAAAATAAATTTGCAAAAAACATTTTCGAAGATTGACATTCTATCAACATGCTTAATTCACTATCTTATTTCACCCATGTATAAAAACTATTCATAATTAAATTCCAAATTTTTTTATTTACAAATTCACTTTTATTATTATCATTTTAATATTACCACTCTACCTTAAAAACTACTCATAATTAACTAATAATAAAATTTTGAACAATTTAATTTATAACATATTTTTTTTTTATTAATTTGTTAATTAAGTGGTTAGGTCCAAAATGAACTATATTAATTTTTTAATTAAATAATTTTGCATGTTAATATATATTTATAATCATGACATGTGAATTTTATATTAATATTAAAAAAATTATACATCTTCCTTGTTAGGTAATGTTTTGTTTAATTAATATTTTATAAATATCCCTTGTTACTTTTATGCTTTAAAAACAGATACTAAATTCAATACAATCCTATATAAACTTTGGTAAATGAAATTTAAAAAAGGTAGATTCTAAAGCTAACAAATATACATCTTCCTTCGTCAAATTCTTTTAAATGTTGTTCATTCAAATGGCCACTATGATTATTAATGATTTCGAAGACATCTTCTGTTTAGTTCTGACATTTTTCATTTTTCCCTTTCTGTTTTATTAGAATCTCCCTGGTTGATTATTTTTATTTAATACAATGGGCATGTACACAAGCTTAAATAACATAACTTACTCTCTTATATGACCGCAAAAGTGATCTAGATTCTTGTTAACCGCATCTCAAAAACGATCTAGATTCCTGTTAACCACATCACGATCTCAACGATTTATTTCTACCTAGATGGGTTCTTCGTGAAACTACATTTTTTATTTTCTTTCATAGTAATCGTGGCACACTTCCCATATAGTTACTAATGTGTCTGCCCCATATAAGGCTCTCAATGTGCATTGTCTGGCCAACTCTAAACATGGTATTATGGTTTTAGTGTGGAAACTTTACTTATTGCAACAAACAATTGAATGCATCTGCTTCATCTTAATAAGGATTTCTTTTAATTTTTCGTTCTGTTAAAAAAAAAACGAAAATAGTGATGGCTATAATCATATTTTCTAATTTGTGATTCTTACTTTTATTTAAGTTTCTTTGTATGATTTTCTGATTTTCTAATTTTAATGGGATTTTATATTTTCCCTTAAATCACTAGTATTATGTTAATTTTTTTTTCATGAATAAAATCATATTTTTAAAAATGTTAGCTGTTTCAAATAAACGCTTAAAAATTATTTATTTCTTTCATTAATGAGCTTTCCCAAATATCTTTCTCAAATTTTATAGAGTATGTCTCTTTCTCAACCTTTTTGTGTAGAGGTTGGGATAAATATGATACAATTGTGATGGAAAATTTCTTGATGTGGGAAAACATATTTACATTTTAAAATACTAAATTTTTAAATTAACATACTTTAGTACCAATATTATTTTATAATTAAGATGAATATTCTAATGGTTGGTGTAATATAGGTCTAAGCATAGAATCTTTATTATGAACCTACAATATAACCATTATTTTTAATTTTTAACAATAACCCAAACTTTTCATAGTAAATAACACAAACATACTATAATACAAAACACAATGAAACACAAATATTTAACCCCTTAAAACAATATGAAGAAAAATAAATAAATAAAAAGCTAAGTTTCTTATTGTTTTAAAAATATTTATATAATTACAAATTAAAAGAAACTTGATATTCACCAATCATCCGCAATCTTATTTTATCTCTCAGCCCTTTAACATATCATCCATATCACATTGCTAGTAATGTGGGACCACTAGTACTTAATCAAAAATTGAATCGAGTATATAGAAAATTCCATAAGTAAGCCTAACATGTTTTCATTTAGGCTAATGTAATAGCATTCTTGCTCATACGTGGGGAAATATTTGAATTAATATGCTATGAGGACCAGAACATTTCCACCTGAATTCCATTTTGAGTGGTGAATATTTTGTTCCTTTGATAAGGAAATCCTATGGAAACCAATATCTAGCACCACGAAAACATAAATTGTTATGTAAGGGAGTGAAAATATATCAAAAAGTTGACGATTTAAATTTCATCAAATAAACACGATCTCGGAGATATTCCAAATTGCTCTAAAATCCCATCTAGAGCCTCCATAGAAATAATAGACTAATATGGTATCGATGCAAAACCATTAATGTGGCTCATATGTTTGAAATAGGGACACTATTTCGAGGATTAGCATTCCATATATGTTTCTCAATAACCATTCCATGGTATATGATTATAAGTAAGGTAGGCTTTCAACTTAAGGGTAAGAACACTTGGACCATTTTTACTTATAATTCCATTGTTTAATGCAACTATATGATTATAAGTGATGTAGGCTTACAACTTGAAGGGTAAGAATAGTTGGACCATTTTTACTTATAATTCTATTTTTTAATGCAAAAGAAATTATTTAGACTAAATCCATTGATTTATCAATCTTATTATCCATTTTTATAGCCTTGCAATGCCATATAGGCAATACACCAATACATGCTTAATTGAAGCCTCCATATGATTTTTAGGCAAGACATCAATACATTGCATATGATTTTATTTTAAGGTAGATGAAAAAATCTAAAGATTATATCTGAAACCATGGTTCTGAAACTAAGGTTCCCCACTATAATTTGCTCACAAGATCAAAATTATAATTCCTCCTTATTTCTTCCTTCTTTATGTGTGATGTATATCCAACAACTACTTCCATTTCATTCTTGTGTTTCATTATATGATTGTAATACCATGCAATACATTGCATGGAAAAAATAGTATGTTAGATCATCTTTAATGATGACCACTATGTATGTGTATTCTAACTAAAAAGATCTATAATTTTATTTGATGTAAATAAAATTATATAGTCATATCTCAAACTCATTTAATTGTTATACTTTACTTAAAATAACATTTATTATTACCTACTTTTTTTCATAATAAAATAAAATTATTAGCAATATTAAATACTTTTAAAAAAAAAAGAAAACATATAGATTTGAATCTAATAATCTCAAGTGTATTTAGTTTCATGTGTATTTTTGAATATGAAAATAATCTAGGTCTATCTCTCTATCTTAAATCCACCTTTTTATAGTCCATACACTACCATATTAATAACCCTATATATGTGAAAAAAAACTAATAATTCAAAAAAATATCATTTGAAATTTCACATCATCAATTGTAGTGGTAAAATAAAACTCTTTATTTTTCATTTATTTTTTAACCATTGAATATTTAGGGGGTTAGTAAGGGGTATCTACAAACATAACAAAAGGGAATAATAATAATATATATGTTTTTATGTATTGGTATGCATGGAGGTGTTTTTTTAGTAAATAAGGCTCATGTAATAGTGTATAGATAAGAAGGCTTACTAGAAGCTTCCACCTTCTAGAATGTTACTTATCTATAATATTCATAGGAGGTATATAGTGTTATAAATAGATAAATGTAAATTAATAATGGTATGGTGAGTACTATTGTAATCATATCAATTAATTATTTCCTAAGGAGTTAATTCTTTCCTTAACAAATAATATACCAGGTTACCCTATGCCAATGGGTTTATTTGGTATTCTCATATTTTCAATATTTTGTGAATGTTGGGGTTCTTTTTATCCTTAACAATAACACCCCCAATTCCACCCTCAAAATCCCCTTAATTCCTTAGATATTTCTTTGTTATTGGATGGAATTGAGGGCTTCGACATTTTCCTATCTTTAAAGGTTACTCCACCAAATATATCCATCACATAATGACTATGTTAAACTCTATAATGACATGAGAAAGTGGAGGAGAAATTAGGAATTTTAGTAGGATTTACTATAGAATTCCTCAACATAAACATCCTCTCTCACCCTTAGTTCTCTTGAGACAACCAATGGGAAGGTCTTAAATTAAACTCTCTTCCAAATTTTCATGGTCTTAAACTTTGTGAAGAAGTGCACTTAGCCTTATACCAACTTTGTGGGATACCACTAGCTCTTGGAACAACATTAGAGGTCCATACCTAATCAAGAATTTATTTTCTTTTTAGATATTTCTCCTTCTCCAACTTTTGAAGTGCTATGTTAACCACACAAGTAGTGCTTCACTGCAATCTATGCCTCAATGATGTGCTACCAATACTCCTTTTCCTCCTCCTTAGGTATGTAGTAATATTTTCTTTATCTTCCCAATGCTACATAGTCTCCCTTGACCAAAATCAGTGTTCCCTTCCTCAAATTTTGGTCTCCATAACCCTTAGTAGTGATCACCAATTTACTCCTATAGTGTTACAATAATACTTAAGGATGCACTACGAGGTTCCCTCGACATTCCCCCAACTCCATAGTTTTTCACTCTATCTTCTTAGTTATAAATGGTAAAAATCCTACTTAAAACACAACTTATGGTCATTAGTACAATGCTACATGACATCATCGATAGATAGTGTAGTGATCTATCATCTCCTTAAGCTTCCAAAATAAGCCATGGTGATTTTTTAGGATTTTTCTGTCATTAATTATTCTTTTCCTAGGGATTTTTTATATTAAAAATGACTTAAATTCGAGAGAAAATTTACGTAAGGTAAAATCGAGAATTAGTTAAAGAAAAATTCTTGAAAAATATCTTATTATTTCCATAATAATTTCAAGATAATTTCCTCTAGTTATACAAGGTTTCCCTTCATCAAAATACTTAGGATTTCATGCTCCACAACCATGCTAATAGCCTTACTCAACTTTTCAGATTGAGTCTTAAACAACTTTCTTCTACCTTCAAGCATGGGTACTTAAAAAATATTATCGTGTCCGAAAAACCTAATTTCTCTTACAATATAGAGAGAAAGCCCCCATGGGAAAATGCATGGCTATCCTAGTAGAAAATTGAATGCAAGTGCTTTTACTATTAAATTTTTTCCTCTAAAAATATCCTTACAACTCGAACAATTTGTTTCTCTAACCATCTAGTTACAATTGAAACCTGCTTGTCACCATCATCCTAACATAATTACTACAGTAAAAAAAAATTACTTACCACTATCATATAAAAATTATTCATATGAATCATACTAATCAACATATATATAACCAAACTGATTAACCAATCAATGCTATTGGTTCTCAGTAGTTTTTTATTGACTTGATAATTATTGAAGTACTGGATGTGAATAATTCTATCAAACTATAATGCACAACTTTTACGAGTGGTTTACTTCTTGAACATTCGAATATAGGTTCATGGATATATTACTCTATCCCAATACCTTGATAATTGTATGAACTATGGCTTAATATATTATTGGCGCATGATAACTTGGTTCACTCTAGTTGTAATACATTCACATCATTGGAATGGATATATCTTATATGCATAAGTCGATGTTATTTGTTGGTTTTGGGTTGCTGGAGACCCACCTGGTAGTGGACATTAAAATCCTACACAGTTGGTGCCAACTCCACTTCACCCACTGCTCAGCGCATTAACACCACTGGGACAACTGCCATGCCCTTCGTAATTCTCCTTGGGATTTGCTGCAGAGGTCTATCAAAATTCTCCAAGTCGAGACTTCCACTTACACCGAACATTTTTCTTGCTGAGAGGGAGTCACAACCCGAGCTTAACACTGTCGAGGAACTATGGTTTTTCTCTGCCTAGAACTTCATAAATACTACTAGTTTTCTTCTTGGTTCTCTTGGGGAGTTTACAAGTATGGCTCTACATTTTATTGGTTTCTGAATTATTAACTTTCTCGAGTTAAAAGATATTTTCAATGATTAAAAACCTAAACCGTGCCCAGCTGTAGGGTTTCAAGAGCATAAAACCCTAAGTTAAATTCTGGCAGAAGGAGGTTCTCAGGTATAAAATGATTACTTTCATCGTCTGCGCAATAGATTATAGTGTTTAATCGAAATTTCCTCTACAATCTCAGCTGTTGTTTTCAGTGGTTTATGCTCTGAAAGGTTTAATACGCATCTTGTTCTTTTTAGGCTTTTTAGTCCTAGCCATCGCGAAATCCTTTAATAGATCTCAGGTAAATTCTTTACCAGTTAATTTCTTCACCGAGGGTTTCTACCCTCTTTCTTGGTTAAGTTATTGCGCACAACCTCGTATCCCATAGGTTGATTTGTTTTTGTCTGTGGCAGGTTTGCTGCTTGCTCTTGCTATTCAAGTCACATTTGTGCTTACCTTGGTCCTTGAACACTTTCCTTACGACGCGTTAATATACAGGTACCATAATTATAGAGGGAGCCAAAACCCTAGGGTTCCAGTCTCGCATCATTCTGAAAACCCTCATTGGGCCGTTAATGTTTCTTCTCATTAGTTTTATCTGATAAAAGAAATGTCAAGAGTTCAAAGACTCTCTGATTTCTATAGTTCTTTTGTAATTTGATACAGTCAAACTCCATTGAAATGTTTAGGAAGGCTTTTAATCCTCCAACTTATTTCAGGGTTTAAAGAAAGAAAGGGGTTTTCTTTTTATCGACTTTGTTATGCTCGTATATACATTTGCAATGATAACCGAGTTAATATATTTACATGTTGGTTCAAATCTTTTTTTTTCTCTATGATGCATTTATAAATCTATTCGAAATTCCTTGGTTTTAAATTCTTCTTGCATAATAATATTTGTGAGGGCTTTACTCCATGCATGCATACATTGTTGAGCATGCATTGCATCTTAGAGAGAAATAATGTTTATATTTATTGTATTATTGAACGATATTTCATGGTTTATCTTTATCATATACCAATTTTTGTTTACATGCCACATGATATAGTGACGAAGGTTTATGTGGTTTCTTTCATATAGGTTCTTGTTTTTTTTTCCTCTGTAATATAGCGATATTGTTAACTTATACTCCTCCAATATTTATTTGCTTACTCGTTGCTTTTATCATAGGTTATACGGTAACCGGAGCATTGGGTGAAGGTATGAGTATAGAGATTGGTTTACAAAGAACAAATGGGCAAGGATAGGGTTTTGGCTCAAACCCTAAACCTCAAGTTCTACATTTCTTGATTTACTAGTTTTCTACCTTCAACAGTCGTCAAGAGATTTAAATCTATGAGTATCAATATATATTACAGTATGCATTTTCGTCAACTATTTGTATCGTTTTTATTGTCTGCTTCCCTATTTAATACATATTGGTATCTGTGCGTACAGTAAGGTTATAGCTGTAATAAGAAAATACCATTTATTTTCCTGTAATTGCAATGAATCCCTGTATGTTCTTGATAGGTAAACATATAAATTCATACCGCAGTCCACACAAAATATAAATGTAATTTTTTACAGTAGTACCTTTCTTTCCTTTACATAGAAATTACATTACTACCATTTAACAGAACTCCCTTTACACAAAAAATTCATGGCAACCTCTTAACAGAACTTTGATATTCAATCCTCTATGGATGCATTGTAAAATCAGTAAATCTAAAACAATCTAAACTTTTCGTATTAAGACTGTAGCTCAACATACTCTTGTTTTGTATACTTATATGGAACTTAATATTTCAAACTGTGGTCCTCCCAACCTTCAAGGGAGGCTATGACGTCCTCCATTTGCCCCCTAGCTCCAGAATCTGGACAGTGCCACGGGTTAACACTGGAAAATATTTCTTTTCTAATATGACCTCTGGATGGCCAATCCAGTCACACTAAGAAATTCAGGCTTTATAAGGGTTGATGTGAGCTATTTTCAACTAGTCCCCAACCAGCTCTAGAAAATACTCCCCTATACCTTCTTCTTCACAAAACCCCTACTCCTCTCCTGGGATTGAACTTTATCCTTAGAGGAGTAGGTAACTGTATTCCAACTGTCCCCAACCACCTCCTATTCTTGGAAAATTTTTACCATCAGCTTAAAATATTTTCCTTTTACTCATTAATTCCTCCAATTAACTCAATAAAAAAAACAAAATAATAATTTGTTTCATAAACATAACAATTAAGTCTTTCTTGCCAGAAAATAAAAATAAGAAAATTGTCTTTAACTAGTTAATACTAGTTAACTCTTAATGAGGTTTTCACATCTTCCCCCCTGGAAGTAACACCATCCTCGGTGTTTTAGCCTAGCTTTGTGAAGAGCTCCGGGTAAGTTTCCCACATAAATTTCTCGTCCTACCAGGTAGCTTCATCCGGTCCACAGTGCTTCCACTACACTTTCACCTGGACAACTACTCGTTTATGGAGTTCAATTTCTCTTTTGTCAAGTATGCGTTGTGGCTCAACCAGAAACTCTCCGTCCAGTTCTACCTGAAAAAACAAATTGTTTTCAAGTCAGTATGCATCAATTATTCAGAACTTTAAGTTAGGATTCCTATCCTTTTTCCTACCTGAATACTTTGCCAATGAATTACATGTTTTTCATGATGTACATATCGCTTCATTAGGGATACATGGAACACATTGTGTACTTTAATATGAATAGGTAAGGCCAATATATAGGCTACTCGTCCCACTCTTTCTTGTATTTGGAAAGGTCCACAGTACCGAGGAGCCAATTTGGCACAAGAGGTCCATCTGATGGTACTTCTCTTGGGCTTAATTCTCGCGTAAACATGGTCCCCTACCAAAAATTCATGGTAAGATCTTTTCTTATCTGCATAAATCTTTTTTCAATCTTGCGCAGCCTTTAGATTCTGCCTTATTCTTCTTACCTTGGCTTCCATTTTAGCCAACATTTCAGGTCCCAACAATAATTTTGTTTCAGGACTACTCAATTTTATAGGTGTTTGACATTTCCTACCATACAATGCCTCAAAAGGACTCATTTTTAGAGATCCCTGATACCGGTTTTTATAAGAAAACTCCACAAGGTGCAAGTAGTCTTCCCACTTGGTTGGCTGCTACATTACATACATGTGCAGCATGTCTTCCAGAACTTGTTTTACCCATTCTGTTTGCCCATCAGTCTGAGGATGATAGGTAGTACTAAAGTGTATCTGTGTTCCCAGACCAAAAAATAAAGTTTTCCAAAATGCGGATGTAAACTTAACATCCCGATCTGAAATCACAGTCTTAGGTATGCGATGCAACCTAAAGATTTCCTTCATAAATATATCTACAATCTGTACCGTGTTGTATGTAGACTGTACAGCTATGAAATGGGCAGACTTACTTAATCTGTCTACCACTACCATAATAGAGTCATTTTGTCTTTTTTTTCATGGTAAACCCATGATAAAATCTAAGGAAATAACCTCCCACTTCCATTCAGGGATGGGTATGGGAAGCAATAGCCCTACAGGATGCTAGTGCTCCACCTTGACCTTCTGACATTCCAAACATTTTCTTAGATACTCAGCAATATTTTTGCGCATCCCTGGCCAAAAATATTTCTTTCTTATTGCAGTAAGAATCTTTTGATATCCTGGATGGATAGCATAATTGATGCGGTGGAACTCATTCATTATTAACTCCCTTAGACTTGTTCAATTGGGCACATAAATTCTCCCTCAAAAAGTTAACACTTGATCTTCATTCTTTCCAAAATCGGATGTTTTGCCTTGCTTTTTATCTTATTCCATTTGCTGCCACAAGAATTTATATTCCGAGTCTTTTTTTGCTTCCTCTTTTAACTGTTTCATCATTTGGATTTCTAGCCGATTATAGTATAAGGCATAAATACCATGCATTTTTCTGCTTAACGCGTCTGCAACTCGATTTTCCTTCCCCTTAACATGCTATATGTCCATGTCAAATTCACTAAGAAAGGGATTCCATCTTGCTTGTCTAGAATTTAAATCTGCTTTCTTACAATAATTAGTGAAGTTGCTATGGTCTATTTTAAGTACAAAACTCTTACCCATCAAGTAATGCCTCCACACCCGGAGAGCATGTACAAATGTTGTCATCTTCAAATCATAAGAAGAATATTTATGTTCATGGTATTTCATTTTTCTAGACTCGTATGCTATCACCTTACCTTCCTGAGTTAATAATGCTCCAACACCTTCTTTGATGGCATCAGTACAAACTTCATAGTCTTTATCAGGGTCAGCTACCCTCAGTACCAGTGTTGTAGTCAGAAGTTGTTTCAACTTTTCAAAGCTGTTTTGACATTCATTTGTCCATTTGAAAAGCTTTCCTTTCTTCTGCAGAGATGTAATAGGAAAAGCAATTTTAGAAAATCCTTCTATAAACCTTAATAACCAGCTAGACCCATAAACGATCTAATTGCAGCCACATTCTGAGGTACTTTCCATTCCATAATAGTTTTGATCTTTTTTGGATCAGCAGCTATTCCTTCAACTGATATAACATGTCCCAGATATCGGACTTCTATTTTAAAGAAATCGCATTTGCTAAAATTAGCATAAAGTTGATGCTTTCTCAACATTTCCAAAACTATTCTCAAATTCTCCTTATGTTCCTCCTTACTCTTGGAATATATCAGTACGTCATCTATGAAAATGATTACAAAGTTATCCAAAAATTGATGAAAGATGCCATGCATGAACCTCATAAAGGTTGCTGGTGTATTAGTCGATCCGAAGGGTAGCACCACAAATTCATAATGTCCATATCGAGTGCAAAATGTTTTTTTGCAAATATCTTCATCTTTAATCCAAATGTAATGATATCTGGATCTTAAGTCTATCTTGGAAAACACCTTAGCCCCTCTTACTTGATCGAATAAGTCATCGATCCTTGGTAAGGGGTATTTGTTCTTAACCGTTAGCTTATTAAGCTGCCTGTAATCCATACACATGCATAAAGTCCCATCTTTCTTCTTAACAAATGGGACTAGTGCTCCCCATGGAAACACACTTGGATGGATATAACCTTTATCTAACAGTTCTTGTAGTTGTATGTTTAGTTCTGTTAATTCTGGCACGCTCATTCTATAAGGGGCTCTTGACAATGAAGAGGCTCCTGCCAGCAATTCGATGGTAAAGTCAATATCCCTCTTGGGTGGCAAACCAAGAATGTTTTCTAAAAATACATCCATAAATTCCTGTACTATAGGAATATCTTCCATTATTGGAGCCTTTTCCTTGCAGTCTGCATATCCTACTTGTATTGCATATAGTTGACATCCCTTTCTGATACACTTACCCATTTGGGATGTTGTTATTGGTCGTAATTGCACAGACTTTTTAATTCCTTAAATTTCTTTTCGTGTGCCATCTTGCATTCTGAAGTAGATAATATTTTCTTTCCATTCCACTAGGGTCCAATGTCTTTCCAACCAGTCCATAGCCAATAATACATCAGAAGACCCCAGTGGTAAGATATTTAGATCTACTTGTAGCTATTGTTCTGCCACTTCCAGCACACACTTAGGAACTTTCGCTTTTACCTTTCGTTTTGCCCTAGTAGCTAGCTATACTAGCCAAGAATTCTTAAATTTAAGTTCCTTCAATTTACACATTTCCACTAACTTGGGACTTACATAATTAAAACTTTCTCCAGGATCTACCAAAATTGAAATAGGTTTAGTTAGTAAAGTACCTTCTACTTCGATCATTGTGGGATGAAAATCAGCCTGCTAATCTTCCAAGGCTGCATTGATGCGGGGTATGTTACATGCCACGTCCCCTATCATAGATGCCTCCTGTAGATTTTCTACAGTTTCACTTTTATTTCGCTGCGGACATTTTTTATAATAATGAGCCTCTCCATAGCCCTAGCATTGAAAAGGAGGTTTTATGGTCTGTCCCTGCTCCGGCTTGCTAGATGCCTCCGTGGGCTTCTCTTCCCCTGGAAATTTAATTCTTTGGTGATTTCTGCCAAATTTCTTAATGATGGAATTCTGTGCTGCACCTTTAGAATTTCCACTTTTACTGCTTTTAAAATTGGAATTATGTTTATGGTTTTTCTTTGGCTGCTAGCTTTTCCCTCCTTCACCTTTGTCCTTGGACTTCTAATAGCATATATGAGCTTTACAGATGGCTTCATCCATGGTTTGAGGATTAAAAAATTCTATCCGTTCTCTCATATGAGTAGGTAGACTACTCAGAAACCTCTGCACTTTGGCCTTTTCCTCTCGGAGATAAGGGACATAGCGTAGTAGGGAAGTGAATTTAGTGACATAATTGTCCATGGTCATCTACCCCAATTGTAAATCATGGAATTCCTTAGCCTTATCATCATAAAACATTTCTGTCAAATACTTGTCTTTGAAATACTGCTGGAACAGCTCCCAAGTGATGTTATGTTCATCAATACTACGTACATTTTTCACTTCTTCCCACCACAAAGTGGCCATTTCCCGTAACTGGTATAGAGCCAATCTGCCCTTCAGATTGCTACTATATTCATACACCTTGAAGTAATTCTTTATATTAATTAACCAGGCTTCAGCCACCTCGTCGGCCTCACCATCCAAAATTTGGTGGTTTGATTTTGTTAAACTCCCGCTATAGTTCCACTTTCTGTCTCTTATTGTCTTGCTGGTCAGAGAAATTTCTCGACTTCGCCTCATTATAATTCCTATTTTTGCTCTTCTAGGAGGGACTCTTTTCAATTCTGCCTGTACTGTTATTTCTAGTTTGCTGATTATCTTGTTTTGCTGATAATTCTCTTTCAGCACTGGGATGTCCCATCTCCTGATTTTGTTTGTCTGATAAAATTTTTAAAATTTTCTCCTCATCTTGTAGCAATCGCTCATTTTCTTTTCTGAGTCTTAACATTTCCTCTTGTAATTGCTGCACTGTGTTCAACAAAAAACTAGTTTCGTGCTGCTGTTCTCCGAGAAATTGACTAGGCTTTTGATGTTGTTCTACACTTAACTGAACCCACATCTCTGTATTCATGACTGTTGGTGCCTGATTTTCCTCTAGTTGCGATTTCGATGATATCGTTCTTCTCATTGTCACTGGTTCTCCCTCTCTGTGTGCACTAATCACATACACAGCTTCACTGTTAGTAGACTCTTAGGATCCCAGTGTAGCAAACGACTCTGATACCACTTGTCACCATCATCCTAACATAATTACACAGTAAATTATTTTTTTTACTTACCACTATCATATAAACATTATTCATATGCGTCATACCAATCAATATATATATAACCAATCTGATTAACTAATCAATGCTATTGGTTCCGAGTTCTTTTAACATCGACTTGATAATTATTGAATTACTGGATGTGAATAATTTTATCATAATATAATGAAAAAATTTTATGAGTGGTTTACTTCTTGCACATTCGAATATAGGTTCATGGATATATTACTCTATCCCAATACCCTGATAATCGTATGAAATATGGCTTAATAGATTATTGGCACATGATGACTTGGTTCACTCTAGTTGTAATACATTCGGATCATTGGAATGAATATATCTTATATGCATAAGTCTATGTTATTTGTTGTTTTTGGGTTGGTGGAGATCCACCTAGTAGTGGACATTAAAATCTTACAGAGTTGGTGCCAACTCCACTTGACCCACTGCTCAGTGCATTAACACCACTGGGACAGCTGCCATGTCCTTCGTAATTCTCCTCGGGATTTGCTGCATAGGTCTATCAAAATTCCCCAAGTCGAGATTGCCAGTTACACCGAGCATTTTTCTTGCTGAGCGAGAGTCACAACCCGAGCTTAGCACCACCGAGGAACTATGGTTTTTCTCCGCACAAAACTTCATAAATACTACCAGTTTTCTGCCTGGTTCTCTTCGGGAGTTTACAGGTATGGCTCTACATTTTATTGCTTTCCGAATTGGTAACTTTCTCTATTTAAAAGAGATTTTAAATGATTAAAAACCTTAACCGTGCCTAGCTGTAGGGTTTCAAGAGCTTAAAACCCTAAGGAAAATGCTAGCAGAAGGAGGTTGTCAGGTATAAAATGATCACTTTCATCTTCTGCGCAATATATTATAGTGTTTAATCAGAATTTCATCTACAATCTCGACTATTGTTTTTAGTGGTTTATGTTCTGAAAGGTTGAATACCCATCTTGTTATTTTCAGGCTTTTCAGTCCTAGCCATCGTGAAATCCTTTAATAGATCTCAGGTAAATTATTTACCAGTTAATTTGTTCACCGAGGGTTTCCATCCTCTTTTTTGGTTAAGTTATTTCACACAACCTCGTATCTCATAGGTTGATTTGTTTTGTCTGTGGCAAGTTTGTTGCTTGCTCTTGCTATTCAAGTCACATTTGCGCTTACCTTGGTCCTGGAAGGCTTTCCTTACAATGTGTTTATATACAGGTACCATAATTACAGAGGGATCTGAAACCCTAGGGTTCCTGTCTCGCATCATTCTGAAAACCCTCATTGGGCCGTTAATGTTTCTTCTCATTAGTTTTTAACTGATAAAAGAAATGTCAAGAGTTCAAAGAATCTCTAATTTCTATAGTTCTTTTGTAATTTGATACAGTCGAACTCCATTGAAATGTTTAGGAAGGGTTTTAACCCTCCAACTTATTTCAGGGTTTAAAGAAAGAAAGAGGTTTTATTTTTATCGACTTTGTTATGCTCTTATATACATTTGCAATGATAACCAAGTTAATATATTTACATGCTGGTTCGGATCTCGTTTTTTTCTCTATGATGCATTTATAAATCTGTTCGAAATGCCTTGGTTTTAACTTCTTCTTGAATAATAATATTTGTGAGGGATTTACTCCATGCATGCATACATTGATGAGCATGCATTGCATCTTAGAGAGAAATAATATTTATATTTATTGTATTCTTGAACGATATTTCATGGTTTATCTTTATCATATACCAATTTTTGTTTACTTGCCGCATGATACAGTGACGAGGGTTTCTGTGGTTTCCTTCGTATAGGTTCTAGTTTTTTTTTTCCTCTGTAATATAGCGATACTGTTAACTTATACTCCGCCAATATTTAATTGCTTACTCGTTGCTTTTATCATAGGTTATACAGTGACCGGACCACCGAGTCAAGGTATGAGTATAGATATTGGTTTAGGCAAAGGTAGGGTTTCGGCCCAAACCCTAAACCTCAAGTTCTATGTTTCTTGATTTACTGGTTTGCTACCTTTAACAGTCATCAAGAGATTTAAATCTATGAGTATCAATATATATTACAGCATGCATTTTCATCAACTGTCTGTATCGTTTTTATTATTTCCTTCCCTACTGAATACATACCGGTATCTGTGCGTATAGTAAGGTTATAGCTGTAATAAGAAAATACCATTTATTTTCCTGTAATTGCAATGAATCCCTATACGTTCTTGATAGGTAAACATATAAATTCATACCGTAGTCCCCAAAAAATATAAATGTAATTTTTAACAGTAGTACCTTTCTTTCCTTTACACAGAAATTACATTACTACCATTTAATAGAACTTCCTTTACACAGAAAATTCATGACAACCTCTCAACATAACTTTGATATTCAATCGCCCACGTGGTGTAGAGCAGTCGGTGATGGGGTGTACTCTTAAGGCACTCCGTTCTGCAAGGTCACCGGTTCGAAATCCGTGGGTGGGATGAGAGGAGAAAAAATGGGAAGATTAGGATTAGTCTAAACGAGAAAAAAAAAAAAAACTTTGATATTCAATCCTCTATGGATGCATTGTAAAATTAGTAAATCTAAAACAATCTAAACTTTTCATATTAAGACTGTAACTCAACATACTCTTGTTTTGTATACTTATCTGGAACTTAATCTTTCAAATTGTGGTCCTCCCAACCTTCAAGGGAGGATATGACGTCCTCCACTTGCCCCCTAGCTCTAGAATGGATGGTTCCATGGGTTAACAGTGGAAAATAATTCTTTTCTGTTAAGACCTCTAGATGGCCAATCCGGTCACACTAAAAAATTCAGGCTTTATAAGGGTTGCTGTGAGCTATTTTCAACTGGTCCGCAACCAGCTCTAGAAAATACTCCCCTATACCTTTTTTTTCACAGAACCCCTACTCCTCTCTTGGGATTCAACTTTATCCTCAGAGGAGTAGGTAACTGTTTTCCAACTGTCCCCAAGCACCTCCTATTTTTGGAAACTTTTTACCATGAGCTTAAAAGATTTTCTTTTTACTCATTAATTCCTCCAATTAACTCAATAACAAAAAACAAAATAATAATTTGTTTCATAAACATAACAATTAAGTCTTTCTTGCCAGAAAATAAAAATAAGCAAATTGTGTTTAACTAGTTAATACTAGTTAACTCTTAATGAAGATGTCGCACTGCTATAGTGCTTTTACTGTTAAATTTATTCCTCTAATAGTCTTCTTACACCTAAAAATTACTATTTATTCAGAAACATATTAATAATTCAAATGAGAATAACAATTAAAAGTGTTTAGAAGGAAATCCACCCGTCCTTCAAGGCTCAACCTAAATGACATTGATCTCAAGCTTTCCTCCTAGAAGGAATTAGTGCTTCCTTTTAAGCAAAACAATAAAAAAAAAATATAAATTGATAATTAAATTTCAGATCAAAATATATAAATATTTATTATATAATTTTATTTAATTATTATATTGCCGTCCATGTAGTTTTCATTATCGTTTTATAAAATATCCTTAAAACCTATCCTATTAGATTAATCTATATACATCTGAAATATATGTTTTTTTTTTTGAATTTAAATATTCGTGTAACAAACCCAACCTAAAAAAAGATATATATCAGCCAATATAATTGAAAACGTATATATATCTGATATATATCAGTCCATATAATTGAAAACGTAATTCTATGTTGACATTTAACGGTATTAATAAGAACTCCCTTTTACACTATAACGAAATTTACACTTCCAGAAACAATGTCGAACATATTTGAGGACAGAATAGGATGATGTTCGATAAGTAAAAAAAAACACGTATTGCATCAAAATAACTTAAACAGTCGGCCTGTATCTTAATTAAAATTTAGTAGATCTGATTTTACGCTACCCTGGTTCAAAGATCCAGTTGAAAGCCTAGCTTATCTGTATTTACATTAAAGAGACATAATATCTGTATTTACAATCAGTTTTTCTTGAAGATATTTTATTTATGAGAGGAGTAATTACTTGAATGTTTGTTCATGGAAGTGCACAAATTTTATTTTTATGAATGTAAACCTATTTTCTTGTTCAGGAAAATTGTTTTCCCCGCAATTAAGCTTCACTTAATGTGAAGATGAACTAGTTACTGTAGGGCATGCATGCATAACTGAACCTACATGACAAGTGTAATAAAATAAGAACATAACACATGCAGGGAAATTCACTATTTGGTTGTCTGGGACTCATTTTCATGGTGATTCTTCGCATTAAAAAAAATCAAGGACATGAAAATGCTATAGATGAATAAAATAGGAAAAAAAAAAACCAGATCAAGATCCCCATGCCTCATTTCAGCTTCTGTACATCGATCCCCATGCCTCTGCGTCGATGTCAAATGGCTTGTATGAAAGTGAGCACAATCAGATCCAGATGCCCACCTACTAGTAACTTCAAAGCAGATATCTCTTTAATTTTTTCTTCAAATTCGGTAAGAATTTGGTTGACATCCATAATTTTATTTAATTGATAAAATAACTATTTATGAAATTATACTTTAACATGGACTACGTAGCGTGAACTTGGAAAAATAAGCAATCAAAATAATATTTAAAAAATGAGTTGATTGCAATATAGAGGACTGTAATTTCACTATCACCGCACTCCTTGATGTAATATTATGGCATGCCATCCACTACTTTGAGCGTGAATAAAATGTATCGTGCAGGAAACGGTGTAAGATAAAACGCATATTAGTGTCAATCAAATACAGTTGAACGTGACATTGGCCTTCAAAATGAGATGAAATTTTGACAAGAAAACCAGAATGGAGCATCAGCAAAGACATGGTAATGGCGTGATTCCATCGGAACTTGCGGAAGTGATGGTTGGAATTGTGACTGCCATTTTCCAATAGCTTTATTTGATTCACAAATTATTCGCAAGCGTGCAACTTTTGTCTACTTGTTGGTGGCTGGTAGATTCTTACAACCTATGTATAAATTAAAATATTTTCAACTATTTTGTTTCGACCATGACTCTTCCATTGCCATCTCATGGCATCATAATTCAAATTAAAATAGTAATTATTTATATAATCATAACTCGTACTCCTCTTATTGCACTGTAATCTTTCCCTTCCAAATAAGAGAGAACAATCTAGCATAAGAACGGCTTATATGGAAATGCAAATGACAAATGAAAATTTTCATATAAATTTATTACATAGAGTTTTGAAATGAGTTTAGTGTATTAATTTTTTTCAATCCTTTTATATAAACGGTTTTGATTCCTCTTTAGACATGATAAATTAGGCTTAACAAGGATGTATATTAATTTTATATATTTGTGTGTGAAAGCTCCCTCAATCTTGAGAAAATTACACAATCTTCCTTGTATTAGCTTTTCATTAATTTTATATATTTTATATATATTAGAGGGGGCTTGAACTTAACCAAAAATGAAATTGCATATCTTTGCATTAATTTTAGATATATAAAAGAGTGCTTTATCTTAATCATCATTGAAATTATTGGAAATTATTGTTACATCATTACCACGTTTAAAATATTTTAACCATTTTTTATTTTTTTTTATAAAAAACTAGTTCATTAATCTATTTTTATAAAATGGAATTATTGATTTTAAATATTAATTTCTTTATATTTATGAATTTATATCTAGATGATTATGTATTTTGTTTATACTTTCATTTAAACTAACGCAGTCATATAATTTAAATGGCTTGCAAGAGTGGATAAACATTAAAACATTTACATCATGATACATTTCACATCTCCAAGATTAAAAGAAATTGTAAAAATTATAACTGGATATGAGCGAGATGCATATTTCCTTAGATGCATATCCCTCTTAACATAAAAATAACATATTATCTAAATAAAAAAATAACTATAATAAAAATAAAAAATGAATATATATATATATATATATTATCACTTTCACTATGCTTAATATATATTGTTGATTTTAAAACCTGCCTTCGTAAAAGTATATTTGTCAACCATATATAAAATATTTCTATTTTAATGTAAAATAACATAATTTTATATTAGCTTAATATGTATAAGTATTATACCTTTTAAAAAATAAACTAAGTAAATATCCATGATAATTAATTTACTTCAAGTTCAATTTCCTCCTCTCTCTCACACAAACATATATATTTAAAGAGAAAAGTAATTCAAAGTAAAAAACATATCAATTAATTTTTAATAAACACACACACATATCTACATATAAAAGTAATTCAAACTAAAACAAATACTTATTTTATAATTGAAGTAGTAAAAGGGAGATGTGTAATTTCTTTCTTTTTTAACAGAAATTAAATTCTTTAAAGAATATTTATAATAATTATAAAATTTAGTTTGGGTTATTAGTCAATATTTCAATATAAAGAGTTATGTAACATTAACATGTATTTAAAGATATATTAATAAGAAAAACATTACTATAACCAATTTAGTCCATAAATAAAATATTTTAATGCTCATGTCAAGTGAAATATTCTAAAGTATCTATGTATATATAGCTGAAAAAAAATATGCATATATTATATTAATCAATAGAAAAAAAATATTATGATGATTAAAACATTTTAAGTAATATTATTACTCTGTTGTGGCCCTTTTTGAGGTGTACTTTTCTTACAATGTTGACTGAAATACATTAACTATTTGTTGGAAGTTTAAGTTTCCTGGTATGCACAATCCAAGTGTTCATGTTATTTTCAAATTATTATTATTATTATTAAAAACAATTAACATATGAGATAAAATTTACATGTATGTTTAAAAAACATGTAATAAGATTTTTAACCATAGACATTCATCTCCGCATTGTGCTGGATATTGTTAACCTATAAATAGTCCTTGTTACAATATCATAGGCTAATACCATGGCTTACTAATACCACATGTCCAAAAAAACCATAATTAATGTTCATATTACTTTTTTTTTTATTTTTAAATTTAATTACAATGATAGAAATAACATTAATAATTTTGAACTAAATCTCAACCTTTGATTTGTGACAAATAGTATGATTATTTTAGAATATTTTGTGAAAGTTAAATCCCTACCATATCCACGTAATAATTATTGATAATAGAATTAAAAATGTGGAAGCCCTATTCCAAAATAGACATATTGAAAATCATTATTCAGTTTATGGATCAAAATTCTTGATAGGTCAGTGCCTAAATCTAAAATTAATGCTCTACCATGAAAGGTACTAATAAATAATTCAATTTTTTTTTTTCAAAAATCTATCTTATAACATGTTTTTTAACAAAAAAAAAATAAAAAAAAAATGGAGAAATAAAGTGCCTAAATTACAAAATATTTATTTTAAATCCCATAGCAATTTTGATACTTTTTGTTTTTAAATATACTATATTATTCACAAAGCCACACCTAGATCATGAATTGTACAATAGTTTTTTACATAGAGATCCCCTCGAGGCAAACTATACCTGTAACCATTTGACCATCATTATTTTCTTCAACTATGAAATTTCTGTAGATCCTTCAAAACACAAGGTCTTTTGAGGTGTACACTCTCCAAATTACCTGTAAAAACTAACAAAATTTACAGAGAATAGAAAAATTTCCACACTTTTTCTAGATTAGACATCATGGCAATTATCCTCAATGGGAGGATCATTCAGGTCAAATACTATATTTAAACTAGTGATTTATTCAGTTGAACCAACAAAACTGTGTTGTGAGAAGTATATTTATAGATCTTGTAGAAGCTGCATGTGGGCTTCCATCTCATCTTCCATACTTTTGTGCTTGAAGGAACCCTGAGGATCTTCTCGAAAAAATTCATTTCTACCTCTGAAAACTGAGTCAATTTTCCCAAACAATCTCTTAATTGACTTTTAACCTATCTAGGTGCTACTCAAGAATTCCTACAACTAAATTACCGCTAAATTTTTCTTGATCTCCAAGCTCCATAGTTGTAACGATAACATTGTTTAACGTGCAAAAGGAAGAGAATGTTGGTTAGAGGATAAGCCTTATCTCAACACCATAAGGGAGTAGAAATTTCACCCTTAAGGAGGGTGAAATTACTAGAGTGAGCTGAATCCAGATTTGAGTCTTCTGAATTATCTCATGCACAAAAATGTGACTAAGAAGGCCAAAACTACGCCAAGAAGACAAAATTTATAATTATGAAGAAACGTTAGAAATAAAAATGCACCATCATTTTGAATTAAAATCAGGCCTCAGACAAGAGTGATAAGAAAGTTACAGAAATTTCCAAAAAAATATTGATTTATTATATACCTGAGATCCTCATTGAAATTGCAACTTGATGTGGAAGGAACAACTCCACTAGAAACGTGATTGCACCCACAAGCTTCCTTCGTCTAGGTACTACTATTTTGATCTAAAAAATGCGATAATGAGGTAAAGAAAATAAAAAATGAAGGAGTATGTTACGATCCACCAAACATCCTCATAGAAATTGTAACTTTTCTAAGGAGGAGCAACTCACTGAAAGGGTTATTTAACCAACAATTTTCCTTTAACTAGAAAAAAAACTAAAAAGCCATGGAAGGAGGGAACCTAGAGGGACTTGTCCCAATCGGTGCACCAACACTCCCACTTCAACGTGTCATCCCTAATTAGAAAAATGAAAGAAAAGGATGAGTTGACAGTGTTGGAAGTCCGCCAACACGAGCGGATCTCCTAGGTATAAAGTTCCAATTACACTCTACAACGTTTGGTGTGGGAATCTTATTCAGGATGATGCATTTTCTACTGTGATGTTGAGTTATTATTTTCCTTGGTGAGGAATAGTAACATACATGAGAAATCCCAATTTCTTTTAAGATCTGCAAGTATGTTAGATTTGTGAAATCTGCGAATATAATATGCATAAAATTAACTCCACGAACCAGGTAAATAGCATGAAGATGTATTTGAACAATATTAATATTATTATAATATATACACAACTAACGAAAGAATCACAACTTAATTGGAAAATGTTGGAAATTTAGCAAGAAAAAGCTTCATTTGACTAGTGCCTTATTCAAATGGAGAAAATTTGATTTTCAACATCATACGCATGACTTGGATTTCAGTTAACTAGAGTGTGACGGCCTTGTCTAATAGTTAAGTCATTAAATTCGATTTTGTAGGGTAGAAGTGGATTTGTGCATGAATTGATTGCTAAGATCTAGAAATCTAGTTGAGCTATTATTAGTTGAACTCTACTCATTAGGAGAGTTAATTGATGGTAAATTGAGTACTTATGGTTATTGTTAACTCAATGATCAGCCAATCAACTAAAAATAGACCCAGTCATGCATGGAATATTAATTTTCTAGTTGGGTGAATGGAAAGGAGATATTTGTATTTATAATTGTATATTGTTGATTGTAAAGTTATTTTTCACTGATCAAGTGATCAATTCCCCTTGTATTTAAGCAAGGAAATAGGGAATTTCCCTATTATTTAGGAGCTTAATTCCTTTAGGATCACACAAGGAAATATGGGTTTGGTTGAGGCTTGAATTAGCTAAGTGTTGGTTAGAGCAGATCATTGAGCAAGAAATCATAATTGCAATGTATGATGTGCTTCATGATTGAAGACATTGTTATTGATCCATATTATCATATGAATTAATGCAAATAAGTGCACAAGATTTTTCCAGTTGGGTTCCCCTATAAATTCATAGTGTTCCTTGTGTTTTGATTGTTTCATGTTATTGCATGTGTTTCTATCATGTGTTTTTCTTTCTGCAGAATAGTTGAAGAAATTAATATCTCTTGGTTTCAGTTTGATTCCATTACGAGTAGAAAATTTCTTGTAATTTTTACAGAAAACAGTTTTCAGTCAAGAATGATCATGAAAGCATGAGAACATACATTTTCATTGAAATTCGTATTAAATATAATGAAATATTTCATTACTTTAATACAAATAGACATAAGAACATACCATAAATATTACAAGTAAAGTCTTCCAATAAGTTTGATACATGTGAGAAAAGGTTTTCTGACTCTATGAGCCTATGATGATTATGTAGAAGAAATAAGATGCACCATTAGAGAAACATTTCACTTATTCAAATAGTGGAACATGGAAGCGACACTTTGCTTAAAAAAAGAATAATCTCTATCTCACATGCTAACTAGAGAAGCCAAGCCTTCAATTCCCTTTCCTTGAGCGATGAGGGTCTATATATAAAAAATGTGGCAACCTTTCACCTTCCATGTGACTCTTGAGTTTCCTCATGGCTCATCAGATTCCAAGTGACTCTTGGATATAATGGTGACTTTTCAACCTCTACATGACTTTTAGTTTCCTCTACTTTCTAATTAAGAAACTTACAAAATTCAAAATAGAACATATTTATTCTATAATTTGAGTTAGTTATTATTTGGCTAATATGACATGGAGTTCCTTTCTGATGTATTAGTGACAATATTTGTACTTTTCCATACACTTTTCACCTTTAGTGGTAAATTTGGATTGTTCCTTATCTTATGCTCCAAGGAATCCAGAAATATCTTTTTAGATCCTACTTGTATATTATTCCACAACATAGTCAGCTTCATATGTAACTTAATTGGTTCAGTGAAATATTGCAAAATGATCTCCTTATTTTCCACCAGGTCATCTTGTGTGCCCATGTGTCTTGTTATATCCAAAACCATTTCCAACTCTTTTCCGATAGACTCGTTATGTTTCAATTCTACCAACGCACCTACTAAGGGCATATTTTGTGCTCTATCCAAGGCCTCCAATCAAGTATGCAATTTCATGTGAGGAAACACACTATTGGCTATGTAACTTTTTAGATGATCATAATATTGAATATGAATCTTTGTCACTACTTTTTCCATTTCAGCTTCAGATCTTCCTTTCCTTTCGAATGTTTCTGGTGCATTTAAGTACTTGGTGCTACACTGCTAGATCGTATCCACAACCATATGAGCCAATCTGGTAATTCTCATTTTTTCATGTAATTCATTTCGGATATCATGCAAAGGTGCCATGACCTTGCGCAATATGATAATCTCTTCATAAACATTCTTTATCATGTCTTCCAATTTCTTGAGTTCTTAATGTATGGCTCACTATAGGCCTTCTCTACTAGAACTTATGGAATACAAGCTTTGATTTTCAATGAGGAGCTACTCAATATTGTTCATTGCAACAAATGATTATTTATTCATTTGTTTCTTGTGCATAATAAAATCAATGTTATTTTCTGTGGATACCGCAAAGGCTACACCTGCTGAAGAAACTTCCATGGAATTTATATCTGTATTCAACACAATAAACATTTTTGTATGAATAGAAATTGGTCGATTTGGTGAATTTGAAAATGAGTTCCTCACTTCTTCGAATATTTTTTCTTTGAGCTCATCAAATAGGAAATTGGATATTTCAGTAATTTTATCTTCATTTGTAGGTGGAACCTGCATGTCACCAAAAGGAAGGTTTCGACCACTAAGAGGAGTTGGAGGCTGAATATTCAAAGGAACTATAATTGGTTCAACTTTTGCTATTTTTTTCTTCCTCTTGCTCATCATCTATGATAATTTACTCCTATAACTTCTTCAAAAACGCATCCTCTTCTTGTTTTGTCCTATTTTTCTCCCCACGCTATAATATTATTTTTTCTTCTCCCTCCTCCTTCTTAAGATCCTCGTCTTCTTGTTTCTTAAGAGCTTCCTTCTCTTTCTTTTTCTTCGTTTCCTATTTTCTTCTTTGCATAACCTCTTATTTGGCATTTTATTTTTCTTCCTCTCATATCTGCTCTTTTCTTGTTTCTTTCTTGTAGCTTCCTCAAGTTCTTTCTTCCCCCTCTCCTCCAGAATTTCGCCTTTAGTTTTTTTTCTTCTTTGAAATTTTTTCTCCTCTCATCCTCTATTTCTTGCTCCTATTTCCTCTTGAAGTTAGTAATATTATGTATTCCCATTTTCTCTTGGGTCCCTTCTTGTGACTTTTTCAGAATATTTGTTGTGTTAGACGGGCCTTCTTGCTATGTATAAAGATGGCAGCTAACTTATTGCATGTACAATTTATCTAATACAAACAATTCCATAAGATTTGGAGGTCTATATGCATCAAATACCCCGATGAATTTACCTTGAGGTAATGTTAACCTGACAAAATCATCAACTATGGATTCCTTGGCCTTGTTAATCATGCAAGGTGGCTCAATATCAAATTTAATTTTATATAATAATGAGATGAATCTCTCAATTATCTTTGCATACACACCCTATAATTGGTATCCCACAATATCTTGTATTATAGGTGGATAAAAAGTTGTCGCTTATTCCACTTCGACTCTAAACATAGAAATTCATTCTTAGTACATATTCCATATAAAAAATAGGATGACATATAAAACTCTATTTTCACAACTTGTGCCACATCCTTTTCATTATTAACAACTTTCTACAATTTCTCATCTATGATATCAAACCAGCTAAATATGGTGGCCTTGTTGGTGCATGGGTGTACCATATAGGCCCATATTTCTTCAAAACAATTTGTGTTCTTACATCCATACAAACCACAACATATGGCCATCGTATATTGGTATAATTGAATTAATTAATTGGTCTTGTAAATACCATGAGGTTTCTAGTGGAATTTTCTTTTCTCTTGCCACTAAGTCTTCATAATTCCCATTCTAGATTCCCTAAAACTATCATAGAATATTGTGTTGATATATTCTTCAGGATTTGGGAGCTTATAGTATCTATGAATATTATGATCCTAAAATGGGAAAAGCTCCCGACAATTTTCACTTCTTACTATCACACCTTGAGAATAAATATGCTATAATATCCACCTAATGGCTTTTGCACAAGATAACACTATGTAATGGAAGGAAAATATATGGAAGGTGGACCGCTTGATATTGACATAAACATTTATGCAATCTAGGTCTTGTGGGATTTTCTTCTTATACCAAAATCCTTAAATATATTATACCATGTGAGGGTAGTGGATTTTTCAATGAAACATGTTGTGCCTATAAAAGTTGGTGCTTTGTGTTTTAGGTTATTCCAACATCATCAATGTTGCTTTTAGCTACCTCTCTCACAAGTCCTTTCCTTTTAAATGGAGGTATTTTGTTTGTATAGGATGACAAAATAATAAACTGGATATTTTTGGTACCTGAATGCTGAAGATAATACATGGAAACATATACAAGATTACTTCAAAACCCTTACTCTATCTCATTCAATTTGTGTAAAATATTGACTGTGGAGAAACAATTTGCTAATATTAGGTGCAAGCACATGAGAAAAAGATAGGTATTGATCAAACTGCGAATTAAGAGTGTGAAACACAATAAACTAACAAATATTATCTATTGGGAGCATAGTGAAAGGTCTGGTTACAAGGATTGGTGTGTCTGTGGCTGGGAGCAGACAATTTACTATGAAGATGAGATCACTTATGATGGGAACATGGTGTAGAATCAAGAGGCACATGTCAATGGGGCTGGGCATAAAATGCACTCGATGCACCATAGGAGAAAGGGAATAGTGTGTTTCACAAGCGTAAGGATTAGGAATATATGATTTAAGGCTAATATTAATAGGTACAGAGCATGATGGGTTAGGGAAAGGTTAAGACTGGTACAAGTGCATTGTTGAGGAGGGGAGACATAGAGTTGGAGCTCTTATGTTATGATATGTGCTATGTTAAATCTCAATAATGAGAAAAAGAATGAAATTTAACTATGTATGGGAGGAAAAAATAGAAAGAGAGTGAAAAAGAAACACAACCAAATTAAAAATGTATGCACATATATACATATTTTTTTTTGAATAATGTGAAGCATTGTAAAACAAATGGGCACATAAGGAAAAATCAAGAAAATTAAATAATTAACCAATAAGCACAAATATTGAGTGCGATAAGAGGAACTTACCCATGAGGAGCATGCATGCAATTGCAAGTTGGAAGTGTGACTATGTGCTCGAGAAGTGCATGAACTTCTAAAGCATAGAAATTGACTATGTAATGAGCATGGGGAAGGGTTTGTATATATAATAAGATCCCACATGTGGTCCAGTTGACATCTTAGAGTGCGCCTAGTTGAGATATGTGTGACAAGGGTGTCATCTTACCACAACAAGGTCCGCTTGTGTTGAGAATTTAGAGGGTGATAATGTTAAGCTGAAGAGGTGAGCTTAATATGACAAGGGAAAACTATGTCGACGATAAGTTATGCTAAGCTTGTTAACAAGAATCACACATTAACACATACATATTTTAGAGGAAACTCAAACAAATTTAAATTCCTAAGGAATTTCAAACCAAACATGAGGTGACCTTGAGTACTTAGGCGTATGGAGAAAAGGACCAATATGGGCTCAAAAATTAGTTGAAATCAAAATTTTGCAGAGTTTTTTTAGCAACTGCAACACTTCACAATTCACTGGTAGGACCTCAACTTCTATGTTCAATCTATCATTAAGTTTAAATATTATACCTTGTTAAGTATTGATTCATCCTAGAATCACTTTGGATTTATTAATACTTTTGATTATAGATATAATCTCTTCTATTTCCCTCATCACCTCAATCAAATTTCATGGAACTAATTAAACTCAAATTATATCGACTGTGGATAAGGATAGTGAATATTCGCGAGTTTATGATGTTCAACCTCTTAGAACCAATCGCAGGTGTTTTTACATTTTTAGCAAGTATGTTCAATACACCAACAAAGTTACTCTATGGAATCACAAACATTGCTTTGCTCCGAGAAAGCCTGTTTAGTACCCCAGAAGTTTCTCTCTTCACCTCTCTGCATAAGAATCATTCTCTTCCTTCACCCTTTATTTATTCTCGTTTATGAAAATTTCAATTTTTGTATGCTTTTATTTCACCATGGCAGAAGGGGGATCCTGGATTATTGTATAAGAAAGAGAGTTTTTTCCTTGTTTTTTAGGGACATATATATCCTATGAAATTCATTTTCTCACTTAATTTTTTTCCTCTCCCGTCTCTACTGGATTGGTCAACATGTTTACCACCAATTAATACAATTTTTTTTTTTTATAAATGCATATAATATTACATATGTGGTTTTAATATCTCTACTAAATATTTCCATTCAAACAAATAATATCTTCTATCTGGGCATCATTGAATTTTAGAGATATTTAGGCCTAAATAAAGGATGAGATCAAAATTTATCCAAGAATTGTTAGTTGTCACAATGTCATTCCAAAATATTTCTACATCTATAATTGAACAAAAAAAAAACACCTTTTCACAAATTGTCTTCTTTATTATTATGATCAAATATCGAAAATAAACATAAACAAGCTTAAAATAAATGGAAAAACAGAAATGATAGGGAAAATAACACTACGTACAATTGCGATATGCAACCCGCAACTTGTACTGAAAATAAGGGTTCATATATTAGACATTCATGGGAAGAGAGTTACTCTTCCCTTCTAGGGATTACGAAATATAAGTGTGTGGGAAGAGCTTCTCATGGACTGTGTATGGACAAATCCACATGGATTAGAGATTAGTGTGCTTTCCCTTGTTCTCATGCATTTTATCCCACTTTCGGAATATATATCCAAAATTTAATTCTTTATTTCCCATGGAACTTTCATCAAACCAATGTTTAATATTCTTATGACGGACTACAAAATTTTATTTGGTTTTCTCCTGTTCATCCTCCAATGAGAGGAGGGTGTTAATCATATTTTTCATAGTTGGAAAAGGCCTACCTATTGATTTTTTAGACAAATCCAAAGCTAGGATTTATATATTCATAAGTAGGAGTACCTCTTTACCATAGATAAGGAATTAAGGGGAATTTTCAAGGGAAGGTTTTGGAGTTACAATGTCATCATACAAAGAATTCATAAAAGCATTATGTCAATTCTTTTTTTCATTTAAAATTACTCTCCTTATGATTAAAATTAAATTCTTGTTCGTTTATTCCATATGAAGGTTTTCTTGAGGAAAATAATTAGATGAAATTTTTAAGAGATTATTATTTTCCAATGAAAAATTATATAATTTCGATGATGAAAAATTATTTTCATTATCAAATAAAAGTGACAGAGGATTGCCAAACTTGGTAATGATTTTTTGGTTGATAAAATGGATGACCTCCTCATCATTCACTTTATTGAGAAGAATGGGTTCCACCCATTCATTAAAGTAGTATGTAGAAGTTAAGATGTATCGATGCTTCTTCGACAAGTGCAATAATATTTCTCCAATAAAATCTACTCCCTACTCGAGAAAAGGTTCCTAAAAAATGATCAGTTGTAGCAGGGCAATTCACCTCTTCTCATGGCCAACAAATTTTTGAGATATGGGACACCTAAAAGCATAAGTATCTAAACCTTTATCTAATTTTAGCAATTAATACCCATCTCACATAATTTTATGTTTGGTAGTGTCCCTGCATAATGCACACCAATTGGTTTGTCATGAAATTTTTTCAATATCTCTTTTGAATCTGCCAATTCGAAGCACTTGAGCAAGACATCATTATGATTTTTTCGAAAGATTAAAATATGAAACAATTGAAATGAAAATGCCTATATTGATGTTTCCCTCTTTTTTTTAGTTGAAATATGATAGCGAAAAATTTCGTGCTAAATATATTGTCGTATTTCCTTGTATCTTGATGACAATGTATTTAATGGAGGAGAAAAATAGATGTTGTACATCTCGATATCTTATTCCCAACTGGATATATATTCTTCCCGTGGACTATTTTCCTCTACGATGAGTTGATAAATACCATGGACCTTAATAGTATGAAAAATATTAAATTCTAAATTGTACTGTTGTAAGTGTTTCATCCAACTCACTCTTCCTTCACCCAATTCTTGTTGTACAAACAATGATTGAAATTTTGGGTGAGGAATGAAGACTACAACATGAATATTCAAAATATAAGGCAAAATGTGTTTTACTTCCTTATAAACTGCATAATCCTGTGTTAACAGTGTTTGATGTTGCCAAAATTATAAGGGGATCTTCCCGATGTGAAGTCTCAGTTAGAGCTCACATCGTTTGGTGTAGTAGTACCAATCACACAATTTGACCACCATTGGAAATTTTATTAAATATATTCCTTGATGACAATCGAAGATAGGAGAACACAACATCTCTTTTAGACAGCAAGGATGTGAGATTTTTCATACACCCAATGTAAGGCATAGAAGGGAGATTTCCACAACTAGATAGGGAAATTAGGCACCATTTAGAGAAGGTATAGTACTATCATAAAGGGGGCCCCGAGAAGATAGAGAGAGGCTTGTTAAGTACTTGCATATTATCCCACATAATAAACAATAATTGTTAAATAATAACAAAAATCATTCAATAATATCCACATATAAGAAATGAATTAGATCATTAACATAGTATGTAATTAAAGAAAAATATACCATAAACATAACCAAAAAAATCCAACTATATCTACGATACATGTATGAAGGAATGCCGACTCATTGAGCTTCTTATTAAAAGTGCAAGATCCTGGGCCCATTGTTACATGAATGAAACATTGTATATAATAGTGGAACACAAATACATAACCTGCTTCTCTAAATAATGATCTATCTACTATGTATTGCAAGAGAAGCAAAGACAAGGCCTCTAAAATATAATCTCAAAAAAACGTTCTTTCCTTGAGTTATGAAGATCTATTTACAACAAGTAGAAATTACCTTTGAGCTTCTTCATGACTCTTTTAATTCTATGAATATTTATATTCTATACATGATTCATTACGCTCCAATGTGTCACCATTCATACTCCACATGTGTCCCTTGGAAATCATTACATATCTTTTATTACATAAGATAAATTACAAATGATATTATGGCTATATAAGAAAAAAACTAACAATGGCACAAAAATCATCAAATGGATAACTCATTTTTTTTCCTCATGGAGATAATTTGTAATGTAAGTGTTACAAGCTATGAACCCCATGAGATGACTTAGACCTTAACTACAAGTCGCTAGTATAGTGCATCTTCACCTCCAGTGCCTACATAAATATGTTATTAGATTTTGAATGTAAATTATTACACAACCATGAGAGTTTCATATGAGCTTTGAATCTTTCAATAACGTACTATAGAATAATGTCTTTAGTAAATTCCAATCCTTCCTATTCTATGACCTATTTTATTTTTTCAATGTATTGCTCAATATTCGGGAAGATGACCTCCCTATCTCTGATTCCTTCTATTTTACCTATCTAAGGGATCCCATGCTTCTATGTTAGAGACCCAAATGCATTATGTAGTTGATTATATGTGGAAATAGTACTATTTGATTGTTCTACAAGGCACATGTAGTTTTGGTGGTGGAGTCTCAAATGAACTATATCCATCTCTGAGATAATATTCTCCTTATTCTCCAAATGTTGTGGAGAATATTGATACTTGGCAATCCACTCCTGAAGATGATTGACAGATCTATTTAATACCATTAGGAGTTTCGCCACTTATTTTTCCTTCTTCTGAATTCCAATAAGAGGAGATACCATTTATTGTAGAAGAATCATCTCATCATATAATCGTGTCATTATTTCCTCCATTATCCCCAATTCCTCTGGCATGGTTGACTGCCACTCAGCAGCGCTGAAGGTATGTGATGACAACCATTGCTTCTCCATTGCAATATGTTCCACGTGTTGCTTCACCGCAATAGGTTCTCTTCTCATCCTAGCATTTTCATTCAACAAGTATTCAAAATTATCCCGTGCTACTAAATAAAATGCAATATTTTCTGCCATAATAGCTTTGGTATTCCTTATAGGAATTTACAGGGTAAATTCCTTAGATCAAACACCAAAGCTCACCTCTCACAAAAATAACACAAATCATTACACCAGTATTTGACGTGGTTAAAACCATCAAAGAGGGAACCAGTCTATGGCCTGAGCCAACGCGACCACGTCAGGAAATTTATTAATATAAAAATAAAATTTAAATAAGCTCCTCTCATAAACCGTTACCAGAAAAATGACCCTCCATGCTCTTTAAATATATATCATAGACCAATCGAGTGTTAAGACATGGATCAAGTGTCGGTAATACTGAGGAGAGAGTGAATCATCGGATCACTACATATCATGACCGTAAGATTATAATTTACAAATGTACATAGTAAGTAAACACACTTTACCTAACTCTACGCTAGACCAAGTTATACTTAAATATTTTTTAGGTGTTGGAATATCCTAACATCCCCCCTTAAGGACAACTTGGGATAGGATTGAAGGATTTACAAAGGTGACACAATAAGAGAAGGGAGGAGGCTTTAGAGCCTATCTCCCCTTAATGATAACTTTATTTAACTCCAAGCATAGACCAAAGTTTGGTAAAATTTTCTTCTATGAGAGCCTTTGCAAAGATATCGACAACTTGATCATTGGTTGAACAATACTACACTTCATGAACACGATCATGAATGAGCTTTTTGATGAAGTGTATGTGAAGCTCAATGTGTTTCGCACACTAATGTTGAACTCAATCTTTGCATAGATTAATGGCATATTTATTATCAAACTAAAGTGTAGTTGGATGGTGCTGATGAAGGTCAAATTCAGTCAGGATATGATGAAGCCAAAGGGATCCCTTGCTAGCTTAAATTGCACCACAATACTCTTCTTCTACTGAAGAAAGAGAGGTGGCACATTTGTTTTTACAATACCAGGTAATAGGTCCTAAACCAGGAGTGAATAAATAACCTGCAGTAGACTTTCGTTCATCAAGGTCAACTGCCCAATTAGAATCAGTGAAACCAATCAACAATGGAGACGCTCCTGAAATTTAATGAATCCTGAACTAAAATATAGCTCGAATATATAGAAGTATTATTTTAGCTTCTTTCCAGTGACTTTCATGAGGTTGGTGCATAAATTTAGCAACAAGACCAACGAAAAAGGAATGACCAGGACGGGTATGGGTTAGATACAAAAGTTTACCAATAATTTGATGGTATAAGGTTGCATCAACTTTAGGGATACTTGGATTGAGAAAGGGCAATACTTTCTTTGGATTGCAAGACCTAAAGACCAAGGAAATAATGCAAGGGTCCTAAGTCTGTCATTTCAAACTTATTTTTTAGGTTAGACTTCACATGGTTTATATGGTTTAGATCACTACTATTAAGGATAATATCATCGACATAAGGAACAACGATGATGAATGACTTACCCACTTTCTTGGTGTAGACTATGTTGTAAGAATGACACCGAGAAAAGCCATTATCTAAGAGAAAGCTATCCATTTTAGCATACCAAGCCCAAGGAGGTTGTTTGAGAGCATAAAGAGACTTCATAAGGCGAAAAACAAGGCTCGAGTCATTTTTCATAAAGCTAGGGGGTTGTTCCATGTAGATTTATTCATGAAAATCTCCTTGTAAGAAGACAAATTTAACATCCATCTGATGTACTCACCATTTAAAGGAGGGAGTAAGGGAAAGAACAACGTGGATAGAATTCATTTTGTCAATAGGTGAGAAGGTTTCAGTATAGTCAATTCCTTCACCTTATGAGAATCCTTTAGCAACAAGAAAATCTTTATGTTTATCCACTTTTCCGTCTTGTCCAACTTTGTGTTGTAAACCCATTTTCATCTGACAAGTTTTCTTCCCTTTGGAAGAGGAACAAGATATCAAGTATTTTTTTCCAATAAGGAACGATATTCTTCATTCATATCTTCATCCCAATATATATGACTTGAAGCTTCTTCAAAGGTGTCTAGATCAGGATTTTCTGGAACTAGAGCCAATAAGAAAGAGGCTCTTTCGAACTGAGAATGTGTACGATGTTGATCTGCAGGGTCACCTGCAAGAGAAAATACCGCATCCCCAGTAGAGCAGACCCATCTTGGAAGATGTGGAGCTGAAGTAGTATCTTGAGGAGGTGGAGGAGGATTGTCATCCTCGTTGTCATCATCCAAACTAGCAGGAATGTTGTAAGAAATAGAAGAGATAGAGAGAGGTCGCACATATGTTGAATCAGGCTCGTAGGCCAAAGGTGGCACACTCGCCAAACTAGGCTCATGGGAAAATAAATTTTCATTAATTTTACATCTCTTCTAATTATTATATTTTTGTATTATGGTTGAAGAAGTATATATCTCAAGTATCATAAAACAATGGTCAATGTTTCGAATTCCAATGGGGATCCATCTTCAGGATGAAAAATGAATGAAGAACAAAATAAGGTTGCAAAAGGTCAATATCAAGCAACAAAAACGGAGGGAAGACATGATGAGCTAAATTTGTTAAACTTATACAACCTTGTGGAATAATTAACAATGCCAGTAGCTAAAATGTGTTTAGGATATTTGAAGTCCTTTATTACGACATCATGAGGTGATAATTGTATTGTTTTCCCTTCACCTGAATTAAACATTGTTACCGATGAAATAGGTAACCTGACCTCAAAACGGGAACTCTAACCCAAAAAGACTCAAAAAACATGAAAAAACACCCCAAAAATAAAAGTGTGTATTCCAAAACGCACTTGTTTTTTTTTTAGGGTCAAATTTCAATATTTTATAAAATTATGCTAAAAACAAAATTGTTTATTGAAAAAAAGATTGAAAAAACACCCTCAAAATAAAACCAGTTGATGTTGGAATAACCAAAAAAAAATTTGTGTCATACTTTTGACATTTTTAAAAATAGAAGTAACATTTTTTAATTTTTAAAATTCAAACCTTAAAAAAACCCTAAAATTTAAGAAAAAAAATAAATTTAAAAAAAAAATTTAAAAGCTTAAAATTTAAAAATATATCCACATAAAAAAAAGAAAAAAAATAAAAATAAATAAATAAATAAATAAAATTTCAATTGAAACATTAAAAAAAAACCTAAAATTTAAGAAAAAAAAAATAAAAAAAAATTAGAGATTAAAATTTAAAAATATATAAAAATTAAAAATTAAAAATAAAAACAAAATAAAAATATTAAATTAAAAATAAAAACAAGTAAAAAAAATGAAGGAAATTATAAAAAATAAAATATAGAAATTAAATTTAACAAAGAAAAATAAAATGTTTATTAAATTAAAAACAAAAAAATTAAATTTAAAAAAAAAAAATTTAAGAAATATATTAAATTTTAATAAATTTAAAACTTTAAAATAAATTTAATTTTTAAACTTTAAACTTTAATTATTGTTTTACATTGGAGATGTATCCAAACAAAAGAAGTTAGGACAACAAAAAAAATTTGTCGAATTTGTATGAAGGCATGTGTTGGTCTTTGAAAACCTCTATGAGAGAGAGATCAATTGTTTTTTACATAGTTACCAAATTCGAATTTGAATTCGGATTCGAATTCGATATGATATGATAAAAATTCGTACTAAAAATTTTCAATTCGAAAAAAATTCGATAGTATAACTCATTTTATATAATATATTTGTAACAACAATGCTTTCTAGCCATATTTTTCTCATTCATCTTAATATTTAAATAATTTTGATAACAATTTTAAAACTGCAATTGAGTTAACAAAAACACAACCACACTTGTCAATTATTTTTAAAATCTATTTCATATTTTATTTGAATTTTTTTTTTTTAAATTAAATATTTGAAATGAAAAGTAAATCTTCCAAATTTCAAATTTCAAATATTACCTAAAGTCTTTTTAAATAAATACATATTTAAAAACTAAATATTCAAAACTTATTTATATAAAAATACATTTTAATATAAATGTATTTAAAAATTCAATTATTTTTATAAAATTTATAAAACTTAATTATTTTTATAATTTTTTTTTTGTTATTTCAGCTTTTTAAAAACTAAAAATATATATTAAAATTTCTATTTATTAAACTTAATTACTTTTTATAAACTTTCAAATTTAAATTTAAATCCTTCTTTTGATTATTTTAGCTTTTTAAAACTTTAAAAAACAGAATAAAATGTAAAATTTAGAAATTTCTCATTCCAGTTTCTATTTCCTTAACTTTCACACTTCAGCATCTACAATTCACTTGCTATTTTGACTTGCTATTAGAAACACAAACTACCCAACTATCACCACTCGGAATCTGCGTTTACTTGCCATTACGGACAGAAATTATCCCTTCCGCATTTCCATTCTACGTACCATCAGGAACCAGCGAACCGATTTTTTATCGAAAAGTTCGACGTACAAATCGAACTATCGAATTTTCGTATTATGGAGGTAACTATGGTTCCTTATAATCCCGAGGTGAATGTAGCACTTTATTTTGAAAAAAATGGAAGCTAATCTTTTATTCAAATGGTTATTTTATTTAAACTAAACATGTCTTGACTTTCTGGTATCTGTCACATAATTATTCTCACAGAATTTGTAAAAGCTGAAACACATAATTTGAAACAACTTGAAACCAATATTTTTGCCTTATAGAATAAAAAATTGAAAAATACAATAAATCTGCAATAAAGATAAGTTTAGTAAAACAATAATTAAATTTTAATAAATTTCGCTGGCTCTGATGGGAGTATGGGAGTAGCAGCTGGTAGCGGTGGGTAAAGAAGCTTGTTTTTTGCAGGATAATATTCATGTGCCCTATGAAACATACTTGCAATTGTTTGTTCCTATGCATATCTGCCCTTGGCATGAGCTAGGCATTAGCTCGTTTATATATTTTTTGTGTTCCCGTCACAATAACATGTGCGATAGGAGTAGTTATAATATTTATTCGCGATAAGAGATTACTCCTGTCCTGCCAGCCCTCCAAGAGCTCCTGCCCGATTCCAGGAATCAGCCGATTAAAGTTATAAATGTCAAAAGTGGCCCTTTCAGTCCAGTTTGGAATAAATATAGATTACTCCTGTCCTGCCAGCCCTCCAAGAGCTCCTGCCCGATTCTAGGAATCGGCCGATTAAGGTTATGAATGTCAAAAGTGACCCTTTCACTCTAAATTTTTTATTTTTAATATTATTTTTTTAATTTGATTTTTTTTAATTTTCATTTTTTTTTTTTTTAATTTCAAAAGATTTAAAATTATTATTTTTTAATTCAATTATTTTTTTAATTTTAAATTTAATTTGTTTTATTTTTTTGTTTTGTTTTGTTTTGTTTTGTTTTTTTAATATTTTTTTTTTAATTTGATTTTTTTATATTTAATTTTTAATATTTTTTTTTATTTCAAAAAATTTAAATTTTTTTTTTTTTAATTCAATTATTTTTATTTTAAATTTAATCTGTTTTATTTTATTTTATTTTTTTATTTTAAATTTAATTTGTTTTATTTCATTTTTTTCTTTAATTTAATTTGTTTTATTTTTTATTTTATTTTTAATTTGTTTTTATATTTAATATTTTAGATTAATTATTTTTTAAAATTTAAAATTTAAAATTTATTTATTAAATTTATTAAATTTTAATTTAATTTAAATTTTTTTTAACCTTTTAGTTTATTTAGTTTTTCATTTTTAAAATTTATATATTGTTTCATTTTAAAAAAAACACTAAATTTATGTATGTTTGTTGTTTAATTATTTGCACGTGGTTTTTTTTATTTTTTTTGCTTTTTAATGATAGTTTTTTTTTTTTTTAATTTTCTTTTTCAATTTTAAATTATGTTTTTTTCTTTTCGAATTTGATTTTTATTTTTTTATTTTAAAATTTGTATTTTTTCTTTTCTTATTCTTATTATTATTTTTTTTATTTTAAATTTTTAAATTTAATTTAATTTTTTTTTTGTATTTTAGTCTTTGTATCTAAATTTTAATTTTGTAATTTTAATTATTTTTAAATTTTCTATTTTAATTCTTTTTTTATATGGTTTTTTTTAATAACTTAGAAAAAAGTGTTTTTTATGTTTTTATTTTAATTTTTTTGGTTCAATTTTTATTTTTTCTTTAAATTATGTGTTTTTTTTTCCAAATTTTGTCATTTGTTTTGATATAATTTTCGAATATTTTTGTTATTTTTTTTGTTTAAATTTTTTTATTTTTACAACTTAATTTTGTTTTCTTTTACATTTTTATTGGTTTTTTTTTGTTTATATATATATATATATATATATATCTAATTTTTTTTTTTTTATTACCAACATGAAAATCACCACTCTAAAAAAAAAGGTTGATGCTGCGTCAATATGTTTCAAAATTAGCATGAAAATCACCGCTCTAAAAAAAAAAAACTTGATGCTGCATCAATACGTTTCAAAATTAGCATGAAAATCACTAACATTTTAAAACAAATATTCATACTTCATAAATAAAAATATTAGAGTGTCAAAAATGTGCAAAAAAAAAAGAAAGGGTGATTTTGCATCACTGCTTTTCAAAATCGAGTGCTTTTTATGCTACAAAAAAAAAGTAGGTAACAGTGCGGTTACCTATTTCATCGGTAACAGTGTTATTAGTTATCTGATAAATAGATAGAATGTTGTAGGACAAGGTAGGAACACATAATACATCATTAAACTGACCATTATCTAGATGAGTGGTTCTAGACCCTACAACAATAAGAGATCTATCATCAGCAACATATATGTTTTTGGTGTTACAATCATTTAAAAAAGAAAAAATGGCTTTGTTTTTGGCCATTTGGTAAGAGGCTCCCGAATCAATGAGCCATTCATAAGAATGGGAAGAATAAGATACATTTAATACATAACCAAATCTTGATGCTTCATAACCACAAGTAGAATGTGCCATTCTCGAAGATGAAGTTGACGATTTCTCCAAATTGATGTTGTGCTTCTTCATTGCTGCTTCCAAGGCTTCCATCTTCTTAAAGAATTTCGACTCTACATGGCCATCACGATAAAAAAAAATTCAATGTCTATCTATTTTCTTCCCTTTGTTTTTATTTTCCTTATGAGTTTTTTGAGTTTCATTTTTAGTTTGTGGCTGAAATTACTTAAGACCCTTGTTTGGTTTAGGACCATTCTTTTTAGGATGTTTCTTCTTAGGATTCTTTTGATATGGTCGTCGTTGTGCTGCTAACACTTTCTTAAAAGAGTTTCCAATATTAATAATGCCAAGGTGTAAGAGTTTTTCTTGTTCTCTTATATAATAATAAAAAGGCATCAAAAGAGGGGGAATGGTAGGTTGTTCCTTGAGACATGAGGGATTCTATAGTGCAATGGAAGGCGGAAACAAATACACAGAATGCAAGGCCAAGCTTAGCAAGAACAGAATATATAAGGCTAAAATATTCCTTTTTACCTTACAACCTTCTAAAAGATGTCTAAGGGTCTCGAATTTGGACAAAAAATCTCCAGTAAAGGAGAAATTATGGGGGTCCAAAGTAATAAACTCATTTTCAAGTTGGTGGGCATTGATTTCATTATGAATGCCGAAAACAGTGTTTAGTTTTTTCATAGCTACATCAGCGGTGTCAATTTATTGGATATGAAATTGAATATATTTAGCAATGGACATTCCTATCAACCCTCACGCTTGATCTTATTTATTTTCCCATTTGACATCTTTATCTCCATCGGTAGGTTTAGTTTCTTGTCCCATGGCTATTATATAAAGCCTTTTACTTCTAATTAAGTCTATCATGTGTGATATCGATTGGAAATAATTGGTGTTGTTAAGAATAACCTGGCATGCACTTTCCATTTTTTTTAAACTGAAGCTGAAAAAGCTAAAAATAACTTCTCCAATGGAAATATCTCGAAAAACTAGGTTGTTTAGCAAAAACGGCTTTCGGATGAAGAAGTTATGCATTTTTAGAACAAATGTGTTGTAGATGTTGAATACTTACATGTAAGGTTGAAAGTTGATGATGAATTTCTACTTTAAACCCCCCTCCCCCCCCCCTCCTTTTCCAAACTTAATACAATAAGCACACTTTATGTGACCCATTTTTATAAATAAATGAGAGTCACTTTTACAATGTTACTTTTACATGTGCTTTTTAAATAAAACCCTCTTTTTAAAACTGGCAACTTGCCAAAGGGATTTATAAGAAAATGTAACTTAACAAAAATATTTTTAGAAAAATAAGCTTGAGAAAGATACTTTAACCCAAGATCTCTTTTCTCATAAACTAACTTTACACCGAGTGAGCTAGTAAAAGGAACCTGTAATTGTTTGAAAGGAGGAAGGGTTTTTTATTTTTTGGTTGTGCGTGCTTTTTCCTGCAAAAAAAAACACAAAATCCATGGAAAAAAAGAACAAGTGTCATGCCAGAACGTTAGATTTATGGTTTTTCTTAACGTCAACTATCTATTTTTCACTATTTTTGATTTCTCGAGATCGCACAAAGATGCATGGAAAGAGAATACGTTGCAAAAAATCTTGTCGTCCTATTTCTAGTTTTCCGAGGTCGCTCACAACATAGTGAATAAAGAATACATGAAGAAGAGGGTATGGATCCAACAATAAAAATATATAAACCAAATAAATAGAGGGAACCACAATAAATAGAAGGATTAATAAATATAACTACAAAATTGATATTTTATACTTCCATATCTAAAATGATATAACTTGGGCAACCATTAAAGTTTTCTCATGAAATGAAAGGGTTTACTCACTGTAACAGATGCTCCAGACACAACAAAGCAGTTCTCTCTGCCCAAAAGTGGTCAAAAATAGTAGATCTGGAAAAATACAGTCACATGTAGTCAAATTAGCTTCAGATTTGGATCAAAAATGGATCCAGCCCTCAAAATGGCTCTGATACCATGTAGGAATTTACAGGGTAAGTTCCTTAGATCAAACACTAAATTTCACCCCTCAAAAACAAATCACAAATCAGTACACCAGTATTTGACATGGTTAAAACCATCAGAGGGGGAGATAGTCCATGACTTTAGCCAACAAGGCCATGTCAGGAAATTTATTAATATAAAAAAAGAAAATTTACATAAGCTTTGCTGATAAATAGTCACTGGAAAGATGACCGTCCATGGTCTTCAAATAGAGATCATGGACCAATCGGATGCTAAGCCATAGATCAAGTGTCGGTAATACCGAGGAGAGAGTGAACTGTTGGATCACTACATATCGTGACCATCGTAATTATAAGTTACAAATGTACATAGTAAATAAACACACTTTACCTAACTCTACGCTAGAAAAAGTTATACTTAACTATTTCCTATGTGTCGGAATATCATAACATTCCTTTTGGTGTTAGACATTATCAACTTCTCCGACAAAAATGAGGTTGGCTTCTAAGGATTATTCAGGAAATATATCTTCCTATGCACCATGATCCTCTTCTAAAGCTGATCAAATATTACATTTTATACATTGATGACTCTATTAGCTGGTGGAAGTAAAATCCACATTTACACAAATTGAAGATGACCACCTATAAGGGGCGGTTCCCCTTGAGTGTTTGATACATAATCCATGGTTTGGATGATATCTTATTCCCCCAATGCTTCTTCTTCAATCTCCTGAGTCAATTTCTCTTCTTCAAGTCTTTGCATTGCTTCATCCTCCTGGGAATACTTCTATTGGTATTCTTCTATCCTTCTCCTTTCTTCTTCTTCTTCTTATTGTTTATGGAGAAAATTTTTCTAGTTCCTTTTCTCCTCTTCTTCCTCTCCTCTCTCCTCCCTTTCTCTATATGAATTTATCCTTATATTAAAGGATTTACTTTCCATTTCTTTTTCCTCTTTCTTGTTGATGCATACCTGATCCTTTTCTTGGGATATAATTTCTTTTCTTGAGGTGCTATTTCCTCCACCTCCTGCACCTACAAGTTTTGAGCTAGTGGATCATGGGGTGAACTGGTTCCCATTCCTGGATGTGTCTTCATGTTTTCATTCTACTAGTTATTTATCTTCTCATCTTCTGATATGGACTTCGATGAGTACCCTGTATTGTGGTTGATCCTTTGACAATGTTTCCTAAACATTCACCTGTAATCATATCCATGAAAGTATTTGGTGGTGAATTGTAGGCGGTCCAAATCTTGTATATCTAAATATTTTCCCTTGTGGATCTTTAACTCATATAATTCAATCCTCAATGGAATGATAGGTAAAGGGGGTTTCCTCCTCCTATGAAGAATTCCTGACAATCCCTTGTCCAATAGATTTGCTACTTCTTGCACGAACATCTTGTTGGTCACATACCACATAATAAAATGAGGGGATATCTAACAACTAAAGCACTTAATGTATGGACCCTTAGTAGATGAAAACTAGTCTATGATATCTCAGAGTGAATCCTTCACGTGATCGGTCATGCAAGGACGATCGATCCCAACTATCACATGAAATATAACTGCAAAGAATATTTCAACCAATTTTTCATATACACCTCTAAATCCTTCTTCTGATAACACTCTACAGTGAAATTAAAGAAAGAAATTATCCTTGGGAGTCTAGTTCCAATTGATTCCAAGTAACGGATAATGTGCACAAATTCCATATAAGAGGAGTGTAAAAATGTAAAATCATGGTTCTTGATTCACCCATAAATATGCTTTTTCCAACCCCACCTAACACTATAACTCACATGACATTATATTTTTAAAATTGAAATCTCTACAACAGGTCACCGTTGTATCAACATCTATAGACAATTTCCTTTGAACACCTCAACATTCTTGTGCACATGCAACTAAAAACACATGGCTATCAACTACTGATATATTCCTGAGAATATTTGTCGAGTATACTGCAAATGGGAAATGGTGAAACTTGGAAGGATCTCAACATTCTTATTTAATAACGTCACTTCTGTCGAGGGTAGCCCATCTCATGTAGAAATTATCATTTGCATATTATTTGGTATTGAGAATCTTATAATATTTTGGCATGTTGTCACCATAATAGGTGGAGATATGACTGCCACTATCACTATGAAGAACAAGGTGAGAGTCATCCATATGTGTAATGATCCATTCAATCACCTCCACACAAGGCATGAACATGAACCTGCATGTCATCCTATGCATCTTGGACTTCTTAATATATATGTACACATGCACATATTATATTTCCTCAACAAAAATTTCCTCCATAAATATGTTTTATATCATGCTAAATGTGACCTTTCTATCCTTATTAATACAACACTAAGATTTTTCATATATTGGGATATTTATCTTTGTAGCTTTTGCATGCTCATCGATGCTTGCTTCTGAAAATTCTATGGAGGAAATTTTTTGAGGTGGCATGGCTCCAAAATATTATGACATGTGACGATACTCGTAGAATGAACACCTATTCAGGGAAACATACTCATAGTGACAATATTAGCTTAAAGTGGCCTACTTATGCAGTAATACTTGTAAATAATAATAAAACAGCCATCAAAGATTATATAAGATGAAAATATATGAATGATAGAACAAAATAGCTTGCATGCATGACAAAATAGAAATCAAATCTAGAAGGGTGCACTTTCAAAGCATGATGGGTTGTATGGGGTCATTCAGGGCTTTCAAATGCACTGATTCACTCAAGCAAGTGGAGAAAAACAGTAAGGGAACAATGGCGTACTTTGAAGGGTTGAAGGGATTGAATGATGGGTCTTTATGCCTTCACCATATTCTCATGCGCTCAATAATATAGGTAGAGTGCGTTGTTTCACTCTGAAGGGACAAAGCGCTGAGTCAACATGTCTTTTGGAGTTCACAATTCACTCATGCACTCAAGGAAAAGGAGGGTGGATTATCACATGCCTAAGGGATGAAGGAAGATGCTTCATGTATTCGTCATGTGCTCATGCGCTTAAGGGAGGGTACAGTTCTTCGTGGTGAAGAAGTCCACTCAGGAGGAAAAATTTGATCAATCAAGGCATAATTTTTTAGGCTAATCAAGCTTCAAGCTTAGGAAGTGCACTCTACTTATTGGTAGCTCAGGAACAAGTTTAAATAGTGGGATTTGATGATAGGATGAGGAAAATAAAGATATTCTATGTTATATAGTTTTTTTTCGCTCATGGTGGAATTTGGAAGGTTGAATAATGCGAAGCATTTCTGCATGTCACAACAGATTAAGACTTGTAGCATTAATATTGAGCATAGAATCCAGTGTAGAAACTAAAAAATCAAGAATCGAAAGCAATAAAAGAAGGAATGATAGTGATACATGAAAGGAAATAAATATATTCAACATGAAAATCTTACGTGCAACACTAGTTGATGAAGAGACTCTTGATTTCTAGTTATGTGCCCAAATCAGATGGAATAATTATGGAATAAAATGATTAACTAAGTTGATTTAAATAAGTTTACATGAAAAATGATTCATGCATGAGCACCATTTTTCATCACATGAAATGATTAGCTAAGGGGAGCTAATTGGGCTGTTATTTTATAGGAATGTGCCCACATACAACAAGATGGCTCATGCATGCATCTAGGAAGGGTGCATGTATTTGAGACAAAGAAATGCACTCATGGAGGGTGCACTTTTTGAGCCTGAAGGAGTGCGCTCAAGTTGATCATATCTATTCACTAACTTGGAGTATGATTTTCCTTTTTTGAGTGATTTTATTTCTTCTGTTTTCTTTTGAGTGTTTTTTGAGTGTGCGCATGGAAAGAAGGAAAGTTTCTAAGTCATGCAACAACATGAGTTCACCTAAACATGGATTAACTAACTCAAGTGCTTCTAATGGTAAAGAATAGGAAACATTGACTTAGGAAGATGTGGAACCATGAGAAAACACATAAATAAGAAATCAAACAACATGACGACACACGGGTCATTGAAATGATATTTTATGTAGTATCCAAAATTGACATAAAAAAATATTTTGGAGGGTCGTGGTTGCAGGGACAACAAAATATTTGTCCATGACGGTATAGCTAAAATATGATCCTTATAACCCAATGCTCATAAATTAAATTGGTCATTCATTTTCTTGATTATCATTTTGATTTAATAAAAACGCAATCAAAGAGTCTGAGGGAAAAGTATAGAAGAAGAATTCATTTTAAAAATTCGGGTTGTAGAGTGTGTTCGTCATGTACGTCCAGTTTTGTTCGAGAAAAAAACATATTTCTCCTTATAATCCCATTTTTATATCGTATCCTTCTTAATCATATCATGTAATGGTTTCACAATCTATGCATAGTCATAAATGAATTTCCGAAGGAAAATTATTTTTCCAAGGAAGGACTACATTTCCTTCTTATTTTTGGGATATTGTATGTGAGAAATAGTTTTAACCCTTTTCGAGTCCACTTTAATACCACTCTTTTATATAATGTGTCCTAGGATGTTTCCCTTGGACATTGCAAACATGCTTTTCTTTTGTTCAAGGATATTCCATAATTTTTTCAGCTTTCGAAGATCTATTTGACATGGTGCAAATGATCACATATCCGTTTAGAGAAAATTGTTACGTCATCAAGGTATAATATTATGCTTATACCAAGAAAGCCTATAAACATGATATCCATGACTTGTTTAAATGTTCCCCCTACATTGATAAATCCAAAAGGTGTTTGTCTAAATGTGAATGTACCCGATTTTGTTTTGATCGTGGTTTTCAGTCTATCTGGTTTTGCCACTAGTACTTGATTATAACACAAGAATCCATATAGTAATGAGAACATCTCCAGTCTAGAAGGAATATGTAATATATTTTCCATTGAAGGCATACCGTAGTTGTCCTTATCAAATTCTTGATTGAGACTTTGGAAATATACTTTACTTGTATTCTAATTTCACTAGACTTTCTCCTCAATACAAACAGATTTGAAACCCACGTTGAATGACGAGCCTTGAATAGAATGTGGGCATTTACCAAATTTTTAAACTTTTTATGTATTAGAGACTCAAGTCTTAGATGTGATTTTCTAAATTTCTATTGGAACAACTCGACCCCTTCCTTTATTGGAATGACGTGTTGGATGCTCGTAGTATCATATGTCTTTAGATATTTCTAATTCCATGCAAACACATCCCTGTATTATTTGAACAAACATATGAATGCATGTCATACTTGCATGGAACAACATGTGTGAAGTTTGAAATATTTAGGATATTTTGTTCTCCCTAGGTTGATCTGCTCATGTGATAATTTTGAGATTTGGGTATTGGTATTTAGTAGTCCTTTGAAATAGTTTTGTAGATCGAAGGGATTTTATGATGTGACCACACCTTTAGGCATTGAGTTTCCTTCGTGTATTTTCCTGCTTCTTGTAAATATTTATCATGTACAACTTTGTCGATATCCATGTCCTTAAAAATGTCAGCATTCAAACTAAAATCGAGGATTTATTGATCATAATTGAATACACGTAAATTAGTCACGTTATCCAATATAGAAAGTCTATAAATAATTTCAATAGAAAAATAATCTCGAAGTGGAGGAAACCTAGTAGCTGCATTTGTTAAATTATTGGAGATGACATTATTTGCCCTAGATACAAATTTGATATCAAAATCTTTAAAAAATTAACAGAGTCTCCATACATTTTTTTAATAATTTTTATATTATAAATAGTGGATGGTATTGCATACCTATCTCATGATAGTTTATGAATAATATGTCACTTTTAAGACATATACCTTAAATATCAATTGAATTGTTTAACCCAAGTATAAACACTTATTATTTTGCAACATTATTAGTACATTCGAATTCTAAATAATAATAGATTAAATATTTTATTTTCTTTGGATCCATCAAGATGCAACCTTCTCCATCCCCATATTATGTATTAGATCCATCATAATAAGATTTCCAATGACCAATAACAACTAAGATAGTATCTAAACTAAAATTATTTAAATCTATGGTATAGGTGTCAACGCCACCAGTTTGAGGACTAGGAAGAAGTTCTAAATGGATATTTGATGGTAATAAATATGGTGGTGTAACATAAAATATAATGTCTTATTCAAGGAAATATTTTCCTACAATTTATTTCACTATGCTTATGTGCTTGTTATGTTATTTCAAATCCATGATTATATACTTCATTAAAGTCTCACTATCAGTTCAGATATGGTTCTTCTTTCCCTTGTAACAAAACCATTATTGGGATGAGTTCATGGCATGTTGATTTTTGGTAACTTGGGAGGTACTCCAGGCCCTATGGTTTAGGGTTTGGAGGTTGTAGCACCATAATAGAAAATTATGGGCTTGTAACCCAAGGTTGGGGTTTTATACCCAAAGGAGTTAGGCCAAAACCATGAGGCATTTGAGCGTGGGATGATTCTAGGTGATAGAGGATGTGAAGGTGAATATAATGCATTGATAATCACTTGAGTCAGAGCTCTAGATCATGAGATAATAATTTTAAAATGTCATTGTTGAGTTTTGCACAAGTAAACCTAGTTGAGGAAGGCTTGTTGATAGTTGGAAAGCCACTTTAGGACATTCTTTGAAGCCCTTTTATCATATATAAATAGGAGGTGAGTTAAGGATCATTTGGACATCCTAGTGTGCAACACAAAGAAAATAAGAAACTTCCATTAGGAGAATATATGTCTATGTAGGCCTCATATAAGGGAGGCAATACCAATGAGGAAGAAGAGGGCTTTTGAGGGAATTTTCATGATTGTTTCATCGTCGAGTTTTTCTTGGAGGATGGTTTTGTGAGAGGAGAATATTCTAGGTCTGTTTTAGTGTCAATTGAAGTGTGGTATATTTTTTATATGAAAATTGTAGCCCTTAGAGGTTGTTGTTGGTTGGCCATAGTACTTAACATCCTCGAAAATTAGGGCACAAGGTTTTTTTGGGGTTATTTTGTGCCTAAAACAACATTGTGTGGGAAGATAAGGATTGTAGGATATGATCACAGCTGGAGAAGGGCCTTTGAGGTAGAAAGGAAGGGTTGAAATGGAGCTACAAGAAGCCATAAATATATCATATTAATAAAGTATTTAAACACCATAAATGAGGAATATTTTTAGTTATTTTTACCTTGAGTTGGGTCAATCATTGACTAGATTGGATGGTATATCTTTTATCCTGTACAAGTCAAGTGTAAGGGTTGACTTGGGTGATTAGAAGCCCTAACCTACGAGAATATTCTACACTGATTATTGACAGTTGTATTGGGCACCTTTGGACTATTGGATGGCAGCATGTAGGTGACCCAAGGGTAGCCCTTGATCAACATGACATAAATAAATTTGACAACTAAAGGTGGGAGATGTTTGGAGCCTAATGTGGAACAATTTGATGGAAACAAATGGCTGCTACAATAAGTGTTACATAGCTCAAGTATTGGCCAGCCTAAAAGAGTAGATTGGATGAGTCAAAGTTCATTATAGGATAAGTGACTTGCAACAATGATAGCAAGCATCTATATTAGAGCCTCTATATGTGGTTACTTGATGAATTAAGGGGAAGCTAGTGATAATTGGGAGAAAAATGACCAGTAGGTTACACGTTATGACAAAGAAGTTTTGAGGTGCACCACATCGACTAGACCATCATGTTATCTTGTATTTGTATTCTTGTACTTGTGGGTATTTGAGGGAAAATATCCCTATTACAAGAGCCGAGGACTATTATATTATTTTACTAGTCTAATATAATGAATAATCAGTTATTTTACAATATTGTGTAAAACATTTGCATATATTTTGTGCACTAGTAGATTTAATTTTATATATACTTCTGCTATGAAAAGTATATTTGTTGTCATTATTGGTTTGGTAGGATCATAGATTTAAGATTCTATCCTAGACACTAGTGTCATAGAAAAAAACATGCTATCAAAGAGTGTCTAGGATACTTTGAGGAAAACTAAATCAGAGTGTGCACATTGAAGTAAAAATTAAGAGGGATTTGGTCACATTTTAGGTGAAGGGCTCACTAAAATGTTGAAATTGTAGGTTGGTCTTCAGTATGGGGATAGGTTGGAAGTGTTGTCCCACAATAGTCCATTTAAGGAAAGGATAAAGTTTGTCTTATAAATCAATCGAACCTTGGAGTTCACCAAGAAAGCCATTAAGGATACAATTGACGCTAAGGAGATGGAACTGTATGAAGAATTGGATTCAGAGGTGACATTGATCATCCCATATGGAGTGAAGGACTCCTTAATACCACATTTTTCTAGGAAGAACTTGGTACATGAGATGCATATGTCTCTTCATAATTTGTTAGAGAATAAGAAAAAGATTCAGGTACTGGTATTTGAGGACAAGTTCAAGTCCACCAAGATATTATAGGGTGAAGGAGTGACTTCTTATATGATGAGGTTTTTTTAGGTGAAAGATGAGAATTTTTTTATGAGTGTGACTATTTCAGATTCTGATATGGTGATGATTTCTTTCGAAGGGTTCACTCAGGAATGGAAGCCCTTCATCAAGGGTATCATTGCTAGAGAGAAGTTTCTATAATGGAATATACTGTGGGAGGATTTCATTCAGGAAGAGTTGCGAGATGAGGATCATTAGACGAAGAATAAGAGTTTAGATCATGATGTGGAACTTATAGCAAGAATGAAGGGAACGTAGAAGAAGGACTTGTGTAAGATAAAGTGTTCCAACTGTGGTGAGATGGGTCATTTTTCAACGAGATGTTCGATGAAGAATAATATGGGAGATGATGAGAAGAAGAAAGGGAGGCAGGTTGCTAGGATTTCCACTTCTCTTAAGATAGTGACAAGAATTGAAAATTGAAAATAAGTTGAGTAGAGGATTGCTCTTCTGAGTAGTATGAATTAGTTAAATAGGACTACATTTGAAACATCAACATTAAATGACTGGAGTTAAACTCATCTAAACTGGACTAATTGAAACTGAACTGGGACACTTGGATGGATTATTTCGACACCTAGCAGTTCATTGGAATTAGATTCTCCAGCACTCCCCCTTAATTACAAACACATAAACATTTAATTAAGATACTCGTTGGTCTATGTCTCAGCGAGGCTTACAATTTAGCAAATTGACTTCAACTAGATTTAGTTTTCTTCTTCTCTTCTTCTAGATTCTATATCCTCTAAATTGTTTCAACTTTTTGTCTTTGTTGTATCTTTGGGAACTTTTTTTCTTCATTTGTTGGTGGAGGTCTTCTATTGTTCCAGGTTGTCTAAGAATGTCCTAGAATTCTTCAAGAAATTAATTGTATGGGGGCTATTGCCACATATTTATTATGTAGTGTGATTTTCATCAGAAATCTGTTGCAACATAAGATTATAATAATATTTTATCTCTTCAAAACTCCAATACTTGAAAATTTCATTGACATGTTCATCATGCATGATGTCTTCAACATTCATATCTACAACTTCTTTGTAGATCTCATCTATACATGGTGTTGCAATCCATGTTTCACGAAACTTTAAATCCTCTTCATAATCAGTATGTGTACATGCACACTGGAAATCAATGTTTGAATTAAAAATATTTTCAGAATGACATCGGTTCTAGTTCTTCTACTCTGCAATGAGAGTTTTTTTCTTCTTGCACTTCCTTCTCTGCTTCTGCCTCTTTCTTTGTTTTTTCTTTCCCTTTACACACTTATTTCTTTGCATCTGTCTCTATATTTTCATCACTAACCTATGTTGTTTCAAATATGTTGTCTTCAACTGACTGAAGTGGGATTATCTCACCAAATAATATCATGTCTATATGATGTTTTTCTTGCATCATCTACAACCAATCATCATTAGCCAAAAATTATCCATCAAAATTTACATCACCCATATTAATCATTGGATTTACCATAGTATTTTAAGTTTCATAGGGAAGCTCAGTTGTTGGATTCACCAAGTCTTCATGAGCAAGTTTTGTTGTTGGATTCACCAAATCTTCATCAGCAATTTCTATTGCTGGAATCTCCAATTCATCATCAAGAGGCTCTATTGCTGGAATCACCATATCATCAACAAGTTGTGTTATTGGATTCAAAAAATTTACATCATCAATATTTGTTGCTGGATTCATCAAATCTTCGTCAACAACATTTGTTGTTGGATTCATAAAATATTCATCCACTTGTGCTTGTTCATAGTGGGGTTCACGAGCATCTTCATGGTGCTTCTCTGCTGCTTCTACAATTTCTTCAGATCCATCCTCATATTCAACTTCAGTGCTCCCCCTTGCACCAAAACACCTCTCAAGGGTACTCCATGCCTCCTTGGCTGTCTTGGCATCTGAAATAAAGGGAAGAATGCTTTCATCCACAAATTATTTTATGCATTTTAATGCAAATGTGTCCTTTTATCTCTTCACTTCCCATAACCTCATTGCTTGGCTTCCACAAATAGAAAATTCTATATACATTTATCCCATATCATGATTCCTTCAATTGATCTAACAGTGGTTCTAAGTAGACATCCATATTCTTCACTTGTATTCTACCACGAACTATGAGAGTCAACATAAGATGTTCATTATTTATGGATAACCATGGGGGGATATTGTTATTGATCACTACTACAGACCAAACATAATAGTTGGTGTTTTGGAGGGAACATGGGTTGACGCCATCCATGGCTATGTCGAGTCATATACTTTGTACTTCATCGTCAAATTGTTTGGGCCATTTATCCTCTATATGATTCATGGCTATTGAATCAGTTTAGATTCACATAACTCCCAAATCACTTATGTTTAAGGCATACTTTCCCTGCAACATATCTAATTCTTTGCAATGAAAGAGCCTTTGAATTCTTGGGATTATAGGCATGTGCCTCAATATGTTAAAAGGAGGACAATACGTGATTTAGCCTTATTTTTTTATTTATCATACCTCTCATCCCCACATTTCAGACATATATATTTTTCAGCATTTTCCCCTCTATATAGAATACAATAATTTGGACATGCATGATATGAAATGTACTCAACACCCAACATTTTCAACAATTTATTTGCCTATTCGCAGCTACCGGGCAAGAAATTATCACTCGAAAGAATGTTATCTTTAAATAACCTGTAGTTGGTGATCATGGAAAAATATATTAATAAATGTACATTAATGTTGACATAATTATTAATGTTCAAAAAATTTACCATTTGTAATGTTCATTGTGTACTGACTATATTTCTCAAATTTATATAAGGGAGAACATTATGGTAACTTGCCTCAAAATTTCCTAGAAAAATGCATTCGACAAGCCAACATTTTCTTTAAATTTGTATAGTAACATCATTGTCCCCAACTAGGTAGACTTTGACTAACTTCCAAGTCCAAAGAGAGGGGTGGTGGAAGCAAATTTAAGGATTTCAGAAAAGGGGCCAGTGATATGAGCATCATCCCCTAGTTGATCATCGTTTTGGAATGCATCTAGCAACATTGTCTCCATCGAAATTGTATCACTTAAGTAATCATCCATACCAACCTCTATTTTATTTCCTCCATTTCCAGCTTGTGAAGAACTACTATTGTTGTAGTCACTCCTAGTTGGTGAATGTAGACATAGCAAGAATTGAATTTGTGGTTGATTCAACCATTCTTGGTATCGTTCCTCTCTGATTTTTTCTCTTAATTTAGTATTCTCTTGATTTGACATTGTCGTGGGGTGCAATGAAATATGGTAGGTAGGTCTCTGATCATCAATATAATCCTAATAATTTAAAAAATAATATTTAAACATGACTAGTACAAAATATATGATATCAATTAGTAAGCATGCTAACAATATTGCATGATTAATTGGTTTGACGTTGAAATAATTACATTAATCAATATACCAAACAATTACAATTATTACCATTATTGTCCCAGGATTTTGGCTAGAAGATACATCATTGTTACAATTGGCAAGGTGAAGCAGTTGTCCATTTTCATTTACCAAATGCACCTTGGGTACGTTGCTCCTAATAAGAGCTTCCGTCATTTTGGAGCTGTTTGAATATTTTGTTCATCTAAACTCAATTCTGAATATGCATGAACCTACAAATTTGTACACATTATAAATTTAAATAAGCTATGCATGATTGACATGGATAAAAAACATAATTTCAATTAGATAATGAAAATATAAGTAAAATCTGAAGTAAATATTACGTCTCGAGATGGATAGGGAGAAATATGTGATGGACTTTGAGAAATATTATGGAACGAGTTGGATTTTGAAGATTTTTCCATTCGATAAAATTATGATATTTTTTGCCTGCATTTGGGCAAAATCAACAATAAATTTTGGTATACAAACCTAGAAGTAATTTCGGTGCCTTAGAAATGGACTTCTTGTAATCAGTGATAATGTACAGATAACCGCACCCGTGCATTTTAGTTACTGCACATTGGTGTCATGTTATCAATGGACACACCGGTGCGGTGCTATTAAGTGACGCACCAATGATGAATAACTGCAAATAAAAAAAGTGCAACTCTATTTTCTTTAAGTGAAAAAAATGGTAAATTATAAAATGGGTGGCAAAAATTTTTCGAAAATCTAATTTCATAAAACAATTCTTTAAATACTAAACACTTTTCATTATTTCACTATTTTTGCAAAAAATTTCAGCCAGAGATTTGTAAGAGACATACCTGGAGCAACAGAGCACGAGAGCACTACGGAGCGACGAAATACGTTTAAATTGAAGTATTCAGACAATTAGAATTCCAAACCTCTCATGATTCAAACCCTGTAGCATAGAATTTCAAATGATCTTGTGATTAAATTTTGTTTCTTTTTTTTACTTCATTTGCAATTTTTTTCCCATAGTAAGAAAAAAATTTCAATTTGTTTTTCATTTTCAGAAACAAAAAAAAAAAAAAATCAATTTTTACACAAAACCCTTCAGTTTTTTTTCTTCCCTTTCTTCTCAATGTTTCTGTGATTTTAAAATTAGGGATTTTCATTTTAGATTTATATCATTTGTATTTCTATATATAGGCCTATGACATCCAACCCACGGGATGACTTGCATAGTCGGATCCCAATCCATGTTGAGCCTTACGTGAATTTTTGAAAAAAAAATATTTTTTTTATTCGTGCAGCTGGCGTAACCTAGTGCACCAGTGCACTGGATTATCCCAGTGCACCGTGAAAGTACTGTGTGATAAAAAAAACATTTTTTTTACTGAGTGTGTCATATGTAAATAGGGCACTAGTGTGCTATTTCATTATGGCGCACCGCACACATGATCTTTCACAAAAAAATGTTTTATTGTGTTAATCAATGCACCATGTAACATATAATGCACCGCATTGGGTCTCCTAATCGAAAAAACCACTATATGGTGGTCCCTTGTTTGCGTTAGGAATTTATGCTACAAAAACTAACAATGGAAATTTTGTATTATTTTGTCTATGTTAATCGGTGCAGTGGTTAACATGTAACGCATCGATTCTCCTTGTTGACATAGATAACCCTACGGTCTATTATACTGTTTTTATGGTGCATTTATAAGATCCCCATGCACCGAGGTCGGTGCGTACAACATGAATGTCGCACTAGTTTCTTGAGATTTTTTTTTTTTTACCTGAAAATTTGACAATTTATTTATAAAATATATTAATGAATGATATGTTACAGGTTTCATATTGATAAAGAAATGGCTCACAAGAGATCAAGTAACAAAAATACTGATAACACATCAGGAAAAGAAGAAAAGGAAAGTTCTTTGTAAATTCTTTACAAAAAATATTATTTTTGAGCTATATGTAATTTTAACTAATATGTATTGTTTACTCTGTATCATGTAGATCAAAAAAATCAAAAATCTCGGTAATATTATTTCTGATCTAAAATCAGAAGAGCGTAAAATACTAATGGAAAAATTGCAAAAGGATGAATGAAGTGAATGAAAAAATATTATCGATCCAATATGAATGTCCCCTTTTAATTTTCATTAATAATATAATTAAAATTATTAGATAACATGTGTCAAACAATCTATTAATTCACATATGTTTAATGTTCTACAGGGACCAACAACTTAGAAAAGGAATGTTGTTCTAAGAAAAGAAAAAAAATAGAACATGCAAAAAAAATTGAATTGCTCCTTAGCTCATCTGGAGTGGTGCTAGAGGATAACGAAAGGGGGGAACACTTTTACAAAAGTTTGAGGGATCTAGTGGAACAAATGTATAGACATTATTTCCACTTACAATATAAAATTTAATCCAATTATTCTTAGAACCAAATTTTATCTAAACTACAGGAAGAGTTTCTAGGGAATTGGTCAATGACAGATGTCAGAGTTTTAATAGAAAAAGCATACAAAAACAAAAAAATAAGGAATGAAAAATTAATATTCCTTTAACTGTTTGTGTAAAATTATTTATAGATATCACTTTTGTTATATTTATGTTTCATATATCAATATAAAAATTAAATAGTTTATTTTCATGTTACATTTTCAGGAAGATTATGAAAATCTAAAAATATTAACGAGCTAATATCATAAATATGCCAGTAGGAATGTCCAAAAAGGTGTACACGGAGATGGTCAAAGAAATGGACAAAATTCCATCCCCGGAGGAGCCATCTAAAAAACAACGTGCTTCAAGTGTAATATGTAATCATTGAGTTTTTGGATCATTAGGTACAATAAATACGAAATTTAGCATTAAATATTAATTTTGAAGTATTTTCTTGCAGAATAGAAAATAAAATGGAGCCCATTCAGTAGATAAAACAGGACGACAAGGAAGAAAAGGGTTGATATCTAAGTTTGTGAATAATTGTTACTTCCTTATAACAACTTAACTAGATTTCATTTTTTTAATTTTTTTATTTATTTTACAAAAATCATCTTGAATGTCTTGAAACAAGTGCTAACATACAAAGAAGAACCATTAGAAGAATTGATTGAGATTGGGTTAAATATGGGTTGTGAGTATATGTTCGCATATCAGGAATTAATTGTGGAATTTTTAAGCATCTATCAATCTTGTTTTACTTAGCTCCGTCTATAATTCATAGAACAAAAAATATTTTATATTAAATATATGATTTGTTATGGGTTATAAAACTTGCATGAAACAAAGTATGGAACTGTTCCAACAGATGAAATCTTGAAAGATGGCATACTACATGGTTTTGAAAGATTGTGTATAGTTCACGAGTCAATTGTTACTATGGTACGTCATTTATTTTCGATTTACATTTATTTATATTATGTAATATTCCAATTTTCATTATTCTCACCAATATATATACACTCATTGCAGTTTATTTTTATGTTTGTAGGTGGAAGGTGAAGAAGAAGAAAACAATCAACACCATGAACAAAACATTCCTGAAAATAACCTAAGTCATGGAAGTAGCTCTAGTAGTGACAACAGTTCAAGCAAAGAATGATGATCAGTATGTTTGGATATCAAGGCAAGGTGTTTTATTTTTTGAAATATTTTTCTGTGAAATCAGACATTTTGTTTTATGTAACGGATATAGTGTCCCAATTGAAAGACAAAGGGATACCAATAACTATCACATTTTGTATGACAAATATTGTCTTATATATATATATATATATATATATAATAAAATATGTTTTAGTTTATTCTATTGCATTCTCCATTGTTGTTGTGAAATGTAACACCACTAATTAAATTTATGGATAATTAAATATTATAATGAAGAGATGTGAAATTTGATGATATGATATAACAAATTAATCCAAACATCACATTCAAATGCACTAATAAAGATTTAATTCATATGAATATTGTTATAATATATATACGTTTCGACTTTTGATCAATAATGAATTTAAAAAGATCACAATAATTGGACTGTCACAGGTCGATGTTTCTAAAAAATACAAGATGAACACCGATGAATGTCAGTTGCTGTACACTGGTGTGTTTGTATGATACAGTGCACTGGTGCATTTTTACGACCTATGGGCACCACATAAATACCAATTCCAATTATAAATCTCAGTGCATTTGTGTGATACTACGAATCAGTGCGTTTGTGTCAAACTACGCACCAGTGCATTTGTATGACCTATGGGCACCACACAATTACCAATACGAATTAAAAAAAATCGGTGTATTTTTTTGATACTGTGCACTAGTGCATTTCTATGTGTTGATGGATTGAGACGACCTATGGGTACCGCACAAATCCCAAGACTAGTGAAGGAAAATTTGAATACTCATCTTATTGCAGAAAATAGTCTCATTACATAATCATAAAAGTCTCAAAAACCTATTATAAGAGCTAAGAGTATATTAGCTTCCTTCAAATTTAAAATACTAATGAGCTCTTCCTTAGCCTTATTTAACCTAAAGGGTAGCTACCAACACCTCCCTCAAAATTCAGTGATGTGTCCACTTTCACTGCAAGAGAAGTGGAGCTTTGGTCCACTTGATCTCCCACTTGCTTGGTTGCCTTTGATTTCGAGATGTTGGAGGGAATCTTGAGGAAACCTTGGCTGCCTTTATGAGTTAAGGAGGTCAAAAATCACCCTATAATTTCTCCTTGCTATCTACTCCAAGATTTAATGGAAAAATATTCATGAAAAGTGCAATATCTTCATGATTATCCTGCATTTAAATCACATTATGAATTTGAAGTATGACAAGCCTTAATCACCATCTACACTAGCAACATAAGACCATAATATAATTTAAATGTGAGAAATAGAGACTTAATAAGGCTTAAAGGTGACAATTAACCCCTCCAATTACACATAATGATGGAGATCATCATCACCCCCCTACCAAATGGTTGGTCCTTCCCTTAGCAACTTAGTCCTCCTTCTGCATTTCTTTCAAAGCTTTAATGGACCCTTCGACTTCCCAAGTAAGAAGTGTGGGAGTCCCTTCAAGAGGGTAAAATCCATCATTATTTTCTACTTCCTCTCATTATTTTTTTTTCTCATCTTGGTATTTTCCATCACTCAACCCCAGCAGCAAGGGTGGACTGACCAAGCCACTGAATCTTCCTGGCCTGGATGGCCCTCTTGTATACTGGTGCTATTTCTAGGGCACTTCTCAATCTCTCTAGTGTGTGGTACTCCATGTTTCTAACATTGTGAGGGAGGCTATTCCATCTCCTTTTACTAGCCATTATGCATTCATCTCCGAACAACCTAGAAACATCATCAAAATGAGCCATGGCTCGAGCTTGCGTGTTGAGGTACTTTTCTCCAAGTGAAATATCCTTTATAATCTTGAGATGGTTTTTTAAGGCTCCCCTAGGGCTGAATAGTTATACACTAATGTGTAGAGGTTCCCATTTTCTCCCCTCATGGCCCTTATTAGTTCTTATGCTTTGGTTTCCTCATTAACCATAAAAGATTCTAATTCCATTAACTCCATGTCTTCCATTCTAGGATTAGGGCCTCAAATGCTCAAGTCTATCAAAAAAATATTATGCATGTAGAATTCTGCCATTTTTTCCTTATCTACCATACTTGACTTGTTGAAAAATTCAATGAACTGTCTGCAGTTATGAAAGGGTAAGGATCCATGATAGGATAGTGTTCTTATTTGAAATAGGAGCCATTTCTCCTTGAGGTAGACTGCATAGGAATCTAATGCATATCTATGTTGGATGGCCTCCATGCAAAAATATGCAATGGTGGACATTTGTTTGTGTTTTTTCTGAAGATGCTCCTGCAATATTGAATTTTTTCTATGGGCCTTCTAAAGATACTCTTTCAACATGGATTCTTTGAGCCTTGAATTAGAAAAAATCCTTTCCCACCTCACTCACGTTTTCCTCCATGACCCCTATGTCATGCACACCTTTGTTTGTATTAATATTCATCCAATGATGAGTGTGTGCCCTCTCCTCTTCTAACTGGTAGAATAAAGGAACTGTGAACTTATGAGGAATCAATCTGCTTCCTTCAATAAATGTGTAGTAGGAGCTAATATTTGGCTGAGGGATAGGGTTTGGCACTACTCATACATATTTCAGGACAGGTTTTGGTGAGGTGGGATCCTCCTTGTCATCTTTCTCTTCCCCCTCTTTTAGCATCTTGCCATTCATCTTGTGCATTTTCCTCAACCTCTTGGGCCTCTTGCCGATCCATGGTTGTATTTTCTCCCTCAACCAAGGCATCTTTCGCTTCTTCTGGGTCTGGTGGAGTTTCTTGTAGCAAAGACAAAGTTTCCTATAGAAAACTCTGCTTTCCATGCTGAAGACCCAATATTTTTTTTTTTTCCCTTTTTTTAGTCTTTTGAGGATCTTTGGGGGTTGTTAGGTGTGTATGGGATGCAAACATTACTGAATTTCTTATTATGTAGGTAATAGGGGTCGTAATAGGTGAGGTTACCTCTTTAACCTTTTCTTCATCTATCCTTATTTAATCATCTTTCTTGCATGATTCCTTAATGGAAATAGGGATTTTAGCTTGAGTTTGTGGTTTCCATTACCTCACACTTTGGCTCTTCGTAGTCCTGAAATACATGGGTGTTTTCCTCTTCCTCTTTTTCTTTACTAGTGTGCTTAAAGCGCCTAGGGTAGTCGCCACTTCCTGATCTGTAATGTCTGGTAACATGCTGCTGTTCTGATGGGAGGTATCACTGCCTAGAATAGGGTCCAAAATTTCCTTCCCCTATGTCTTTTCTTCCTTCTTCCCCTTAGTCTATTCCTTCTATGTTTCTAATGTCTTTTTGTTTTCTGTTTCAAACTCCATTTCTTTATTCTCTTCCTCATCTTCAACCCTCTCCCTCTTCTTCTTCTTCTACCTCCATCTCTCTAAGACTAGAGGAAAAGGTTTTTCCTGCTTGGGTGGCTATGAAAGCTCCCATATCCATGTCTATGAATTAGGACCAAGATACAAGGAGGTTTAATATTCTCATAGTATCATTCGCTATCAGTTCTATAAGGCCATGATGAGCCAAATGCTGGTATTTCCTTTCCCTCACCTTTCTCCTCATGTATTTCATTGAGTTCAATAGGAAATGAGGGATGCTCAATCGTTGTTCTAGAGGGAGGTTGCCTTGAAACCTAAGCTCATTCAAAAATCTGAAATGGTACCCATAGACTACAATAAGTCTTCCTTCACAGGAAATGAATTTCACAATATGGAAAGCTACTTCATCCCAGGGGTGTGGAAGGATTTCTCTCCTCACTCCATTATTCTCCTCAATGGATTTTTCTTGTATTAGAAAGAAGCGTTTCTTGGTTGCAGTGCTTGGCATCCTTTATTTAACACACTTAACTCCTAAGGGCAAAGGTGTGACTCTGTTGATTATTTCATGTGAAAGTGTGATGGCTAGGCCACTAACCACAGTGGTGGCTCTATCCTATAAGTTTGATTTCAAATCCACTATAGACTCTCGAGCTATCTCATCATCAAAACAATTCAAAATCTCGAAAAAACATAGCCATTGTTGGTTTATGAAAATTTACAGTACTTGAGGATGAAATCTAATTATTTTAATATCGGTGGGCTCCCTTCAGTTAAATCCCCCTCCCTTTTTTATGGCTATGATACGAAGGTGGTAATATTTTTGATAATTATGTCAAGAGGTCTCGGAGATTATGGTATTAAAAAAATTCAAATTTTTACCATTTAATTGCCAAATTATAACTGACTGTGTGTAAATTTCAAGGATAAATTTCAATTCTGGAGGGTGGAAGCCACTTACCTTTTTCCTCTGCTGTTTTTTCTTGGGATATGGTAGCCTTAGGAGGTAATTTCATCCAATGGTGACTCTATTTTTTCTTTTGTATCCTTGTTGATATTCCTATGTTATTTCTTGTACCAATTCATTGTCTCTTGTAACACGATGGTGCATGCAAGATAAGACTTCATGCTCTTTTCTCTGATGGCTCCTCTAGCTTCCTTTTCTCCCACTGCTCTCGAAATTCTTAGTGAATTCAGTATAATGAGGCATAACTCACCTTTATGGTCTTTTAACTAAGTTTGGAGTAGGGTACTAACTCGTACTTAGCACGATTTTTCCTCATTGAGACTATTTGTCCCACTCTAGTTAATGATTGCAGAGCCTCGTAATCACCACCTCGTCCTTATTTACTCCCACTTAACTGATTTGACTTGCCCATGTGGCATGTACCTTTTACTTATATTTAATTTTAAGTTTACAAAGGTGGCCAAGTTAACTGGCCACCTTTTTTCTTGCCTTTTAAGTCTCTAAACCTGGACATTAGACTATTTTGGTTGTTATGACTGCATAGTGAGAGGTGAAGGGCCATACCTGAGCCTACATGGTGCTGGCGTATTGCAGAATGAGCTGGTGCAAGGAGTTGGAGCTTATGGTTGCATATATTATTTTCATCTTTCTTGTTTTTTCTATTATTTTTTTTTATTTTTTGAGTGAGAAGATTTTTTTCAGAGTGAGTTGCTTGTTTTCTGAGTGAGTTGCTTAACCTTTATTTGTCTTTTCTTCTCGCAGGTGTTGCATGGAGGTCCTCAGGTGCCTTGGCTAGTGTGATTTCTCTCCTAGAGTATGCTGGTAGTCCTCTCAAGCCATATTCATCAACTTATCTTAAGCTTTTTGCCTACATGTGCCATACACAGAATCGCTACAGGAAACTTTCCAATATCCTGTAGTAGTCTTATTTTTTCTTATTGAGGCTTCAACTTGCTTAGAAATGAATGGAAATTTTTTATGGAGGTTATGAATGGAGTCATGTAATGAGTGGAGTGGTGGATAGCTAAGGGGAGAGGTCTCATGCCATGTTACAGATGATTTAAGTCCTAATGGCGCAACATAGGGTTTAGAGAGTCAATTGTTGTGCATGGAGTGAAATGATGGGTTAGGAGTGGTAGGTATACAAAAAAAGAAATTCATGCTTTCTTTGAATTTTATACATATTTGATAGACCTCCTTTCACCATAAATAAGTTTACTGTAGCATTTACAGGATTTTCCTATAGTGCTACATGAATCCTGTAGCTGGTAGACTTTTCTATAGCAATTACAGCCAAGAGAGAAAATGGATTTATTTTCCTATTTAAGGGATGAAATGAATGAATGGGTGCATGTTGGAGGGATGAAATGAATGAATGGGTGCATGTATGTAAGAAGAGGAGAGGGAGAAGTGAGGAAAAACTACTCCCATGGATCCAAAAACCATCTTTGATCAATAACTTGAAAAACGGAAAAAACAAAAAAATGAGTACATAGGTATTTTATTTATCATTTTCCTTTTGTTTCTTTCCATTTTTTTTTAATGTAAGTGGGCTCCCTTCACAGAGGTTTTCAACCCGAAACCCACCTTGTGGACCTCTAGGAGGTTTTCACCTAAGGATATTTTATTTTTTCTTTTTTCTTTTATTTTTTATTTTTTGTGTTCCAAGGTTGCCTCATGGAGGTTTTCAACCTTGGAGTTAGCCTTGGGAGCCTCAGAGAGGATTTCACCCATGCCTCATATTATTATTATTATTATTATTATTATTATTATTATTATTTTCTAGGTGGGGGAGGCACTAGAAACTTTGGAGCCTCCCATGACATACACCTCCTTGTTTATAGAATGTATAATTTAGCCCTAGATAGGGGCTTTTTGTAACCTTGAAGCCTGTAACCATTGACAAGTAGGGGAATCGCCTCCTCATCTATGGTTTTGATCTGAACTATGCCATTATCATAGCATTTTTCCACTTTGTAGGGTTGCAACCATATTTTCATTGTTTTTCTTTAAAACCTTTGAACCTTGAGTCATAAAACATCGCCCAATATCCTTCTTTAAAATCCTTCTCCTTAATGTGCTTGTCATGCGAGACCTTCCTTTGCAGCTGAATCACTTGTGTTTGAAGGATTTCTTGCATCCTCAAGTCATCTAATCCATTTAATTGCAACAAAATTTCTTGTTGGGCCTTTCATATATCTAGTTCTAACTCATCTATCATCGTTAAGCTGTTAAGCTCAAATTCAATTAAAATTAAAGCTTTCTTCCCATAGACCAAGTCATAAGAAGTGAACCCTGTTGTTGTTTTCCCAGTGTTGTAGGCCCAAGTAGCTTCCACCAATCTGTCCACCCAATATTTTTTGTTGTTGCTCACAACATTGTTGAGGATATTCTCCAAGGCTCTATTGTTCATGTCCACTTGGTCATTTTCTCAAGGGTAGTAGGCAGTGGAAGTCTTATGCTTTATCTTGTGCCTCCTTAAAATATTTTCAATGAGATGAGATGTGAATTGTGCCCTCTAATCAGTTACTACCTCTATGGGGTATCCAAATTTATATAGCACATTGTCTCTGACAAATTCTACTACCTTCTCCTCGGTTGATACCATCACAACTTTTGTTTTAGCCCACTTTTTCAGGTAATGAGTGAAGACTATGATATACTTTTTCTACTCAAATGGTGGATAAATGGGTCCAATGAAGTCCATGCCCCAATTTTCTAATGGCTCTAGATCCACTTGAGGATGAAAATGCATATCATCCCTTTGTTTAGGTTTCCCCATCCTTTGAAATTGGCCACACCTGCTAGTGTATCTTCTGGCATCTCGGTGAAGGGTAGGCCAATAGTAACCTGCCTACAAAGCTTTGAAGGTTGTCATTTCTGTAGTAAAGTAGCCTCTAAAAGGGATATCATGACATGCAAAGAGAATGTCAAAATCATCTTCCTCCCTCAAACATCTCTTGAGGATTTGGTCACGACCTAGCTTGAAGATATTTCCCCCAATCCAGGTGAAAGGGGCTCTTTTTCTAATAATATTTCTCTTATTCTTGGATGAGAGGTTGGGAGGGAAATTTTCAGCAACCAAGTATTTAACTATTTCAGAAAACCATGGAGAGAATGTTGAGATAGAAAAGAGGTGTTCATCAGAGAGTTGGTCATCCACCATTCCTTCTTGATCTCCAAATAGAGCTAACCTGGATAAAAAAATATGCAATGTAACATTCTCCTTTCCAATTTTATCAACAATGGTTAGGTCAAACTATTGTAATAGTAAAAACCATCTAATGATTCTAGCATTAACATCTATTTTTTTCATTAAATATTTCGTGGCTACATGGTCAGTGTGTACAAAGGTCTCATAACCAGTGATATAATGTCTAAATTTGTTCAAAGCATGGGAAATGGATAAACATTCCTTCTCTATGACAATATAATTGAGTTTAGCCTTGGACAAGTTCTTACTAATGAAATAGATTGCATAAGGTCATTTTTATTCTAACTTCCCCAAGGCTGCCCCTACAGCTTTTTCTGATGCATGTGTGTGGATTTCGAAAGGAAGAGTCCAATTTAGAACTTGGAAAATGGGGGAAGTAGTTAAATTTCGATTAATGAGCTTAAAGGCTTCTTGACATATACTGGACCAAGTAAACTCACAATCTTTGGCCAACAAACCAAACAGTGGCGAAGCCAACTTGCTGAAATATTTGATAAACCTTCTATAATAGCTAGCTAAACCTAAGAAACTCCTGACATCTCTCTAGTGTTGAAAATAAGGTACCTTTTTTATGATGGTGATTTTGTTTGGGTCCACCTATATTGTTTGGGATATTATGTGTCCAAATACTACTCCTTCTCTTTTCAAGAATTCACACTTTTCTAGGCTTAGGGAGAGATGCATCTCAATGCATCTTCTCAATTTTTTTCCAAAATTGGAGAGAGCTTATAGGAATTCATTCCAATATGGTGTTAAATCATCGATGTAGATTTTAACTGAGTCATGGACTAGCTCATAGAAAATGCTAAAGATATCTCTTTGGATGGTAATTTGGGTTTTGCACAACCCAAAGGGTAAGATTCTATAAGCGAAGGACCCTGAGGACATGTCAAAGTCATCTTGTCCTAATCTTCAGGGCTAATTTGGATCTGGTTATACCCACTGAACCCATCTAAGAAAGAAAAAAAATTATTTCCTACAATTCAATCTAGGACTTGATATATAAAGGGAAAAGGAAAATTTTCCTTCTTGGTGGCTTTGTTGAGTACGCGATAATAAACACGGATTTGCCATTTTCCATTCTTCTTAGGGACTAGGACAAGAGGAGATACCCATTCACTATTTAATATAGGATAAATGAAACCTGCATCGAACAACTTTTAGATTTTTTCCTTGACTATCTCTTTTATAGATGGGTTCTTCCACCTTTGGGGTTGGTGCACACGCTTGCAACCTTATTTAATGTAAATATGATGTTTGCACACTAAGGGATTCACCCCTGTCATGTCCTTGTAGTCTAAAGACAATGGATCTATATTTTCTTTCAAAATATGCCTAGCTATTCTTCTTCTCTATCTGAGAGGTTTGAATTAATTTTTAGAGATTTGGATGGGCCAAATTCTACAGCCTTGGTGGTTTTAGAGGCTAAATCAAATGAGTGAATTTCCATCCAAGGGTGGCTTTCAGATTCTTTGACTAGGTTTTCAAGCGGGCTATCAATGGGGGAGTGGTTCTAAATGACTTGGTTGATGAATTCATCTTCATCAAGCTTTCCCTCCTCTAAGAACATCCCTTATGGTACAAATGGGGTAGGGTGTAGTGCTGTATACTTCATATTCTTCTTCATCCTCCAACCATATCGGTAGGTCATGTTCAATGGAAGGCTGGGCTGGAGGATTTAATACGAGTTTTTTAGACAAGGGCCCATTCTTAATAGTCATGTTTTAGGCTCGACAACTGATATAAGCATCCACAGTTGCTAACCAAGGTCTCTATAGAATGAGAGGATATACATTAAACTTGGTTTTTGGATAGAGAACAAAGAAATAGGTAGGATGCTACCAAGATTCAACTGAAGCCATAACACCTTGAACAATTACTTCCAAAGTTACTGTGGACCGATCTCCCAGTTGCGGAACTGTTGTGGTTTTCCTGAAAGTACCTTGGAGGTTGAGTTTAGGCATATTTTCCTTGGTCATTAAATTGATGGAAACCATGTGATCAATCAAAGTATTGGGGACTATGACACCATCTATGTGCACATCTGCAACTGGACTACCAAGGTCTAGGTACTTTGGGAAGATCACCCTTCCCAGCATTATGTTGGAAAACTATCCTACTACATTGATGGTGGGGGTATCTTTCTTCTTTCTCCTATTTTTCTTGAATTAACTCTCCTTGATGAGCCTATTGTAAATAGGGACATCATTGATGGCCTAGATAAGAGGTATTTTTACACCCAAAATTTTCAGTTCTCCCAGAAGTTCAGTTTCCTCTATGGTGTGCTGACTCAATTGGATCAAGCGGTCAGGAAAAAGAGGTTGTTTGATCTACCTCTTTCTTTCGTCCTTTTCTTCCTCAACCTCTATAGGTGGAGATGGAGAGTGGTTCTCTAGGATTAACCTTCCCAACCTGAGATTAATCTCTTGTATCTCCATAGCATAAGCTAGATATGATGTCTCTCCACTGTAAACCTATTGTGCATGCTTGTTGTTTGGGTTCGGATTAGGTTTTGCATGCATCTGGGGCAGCTTGGGTGGAGTAGCATGAGTAAGTTGAGGTTGAGGTTCGGGTGGAGGCATTAGAGTAGGTGGTTGATTATGTTGAGGCCTCCACCATTGCGATGGGTTGTTTGGCTGAGGTTGTTGAGGAACATACTGCTGAAATGGTTGGTTCACAGGCCGAGGATGATATGGAGGGTTGTAAGGCCATGTAGGAGGTGTAGCTTAGGATGGAGGAGTTTCGGTGTACTAAGATTGCATAGGTGCATTCTTGTTGTTGTGATAATAGGAATAAGATGCACTTTTCATACCGTATTGATATGACTGATGGACTTGAGGCCTTCTCTAGTTGATGAAATAGAGTCTCTCTCATCCTAATTCCCCACCTTGGTATACAACTTTGAGTCTAGGTAAGGAGGGAAAATTTTCTATGGCATGATTGTCCTCACAGACAAAGAAAACCTATATGAAATCTAATGGACATTCATTTCAAGGGTGTTTTCAAGGACATCTAGGGTAGAATATAGGCAAGGCTCTTTTTTCTTCCTCTTGCTTCCTCTTGATCTGAATTGTGTCCATTTTCAATGAAAATGTGTGAAACATGTCACTCTTGAAGTCTTCCAACATATTTCCAATCTCTTGCTTGATGGAGGTGGAAGAGGAAGGGGTATTGTGTAGTGTTCCTTTTTCAGGAACAACTGCAGATTGGGAATAATATGAGTTATTACCAATGTGGAGCTACAGAAATATTCTTCATAAAGATGTAAAAACACTTAAACTTCAGTAAAATATACAAAAGAAAAGTTATACAGCGTTTTACAAGGCAAAAGGTGGGGGAAAAGTGAGGATTTAGGCCCTAAAACGTGTGTATTCAGAGATATGCGTAAAAATAAGATGGGAAAGAGGTTGGATATAATAGATAGGGTTATGAGGGGCTCCCATGTCGAATTTTAGTAAAAAAAATATTTTTTTCTAAGTTAAACAGTTCCTGCTTTCCTAACTAGGCTAGAAAACCCCGATTTCCCAAGACTAGATTTATGCAAAAATTTACTGAAGCATGTGAGCGTTATTTTATAAATGGTATGATTGAAATAAGGTCTGAATATTGACAAATAATATCAGGGGCATAACCCATACATTTTAAAGAAGACGAGTGAAATAATACAGAATAAATCCTCAAGAAAGAGGTGCTACAACCATGTAAAAAGACTGCGCAACGGTGACAGTGTAATTTTCAGGGCTGAAGCAGAATTTTATTGATTCTTGAGATCTATATCAGATCAATAAATAAAATTATATATCTAATATAGATCCATGCACAAGAAAAGTTGATCTATACATTCCCCTTGGGGATTTGCTCAAAACATGAAACATTGGGAGTAGATCTGAGATCTACAACTTCAAATCTGTAGAATGATTCATAAATTATGAATAATACCAGTACATAGCAGATCAGATCTGAAATAGAACACAGATTGGTTGGCCAATCTATGAATCACCTCAGTGAAGGAAGAATCCCAACACCGGAGATCTCTCCTCCAAAATGCAAGCAAAGCACCCAGCACCTGTAGATCTATAAATAACGTAGTTCAGGGGAAAATACTGCGCTACCTCTTCTGGAATCTATTTGGCCAGTTTCCAAGATGTGCATCTGAAGCCCAATGAGTCTAAAACCAGCCTAGCAATGGGATAGATGAGTTTACCAGTGAAAAGGGGTGCTAGAACTCCCTAGATCTAAAGAGATCTAATCTCCACTTGCTGCAGCTCACATAAAAAATTCATCCCTAAAGAGGATTGTGTTGTAGATGCAAGAAAAATCTTGGAAAAAATTCCAGATAGTGGAGAAATGCAACACAACCACCTCCAAGGAGCTACTCCATGGAAGGTGAGAGGATTCCTAAACAAGAAACCCTCTTCCCTTTGGCTAACCAGCCAAGAGAACTCGAGTTGCTCAAGCAACCACAAATTAGAAATAACATCGACAACTTTTTCTTGTTGCTCTCCTCCTTCTTTTATAATATTTGAGTCTTGGAAAAACCCTAAAATACTTCATTGGTTTAGCCCCTTTCACATTTAGAAGCTCCTTCTAGAACTGCGCAGTCCCTCAAAGAGGTTAAATGCATCTAGACTACGCTATTTGACTTGGTCAAATAGGATCCCCTCTTGTGATTTAGACCCTTTCACACCTGTAAGATATAATTTACATAGCCAAGATATGTCTTTGTTCACATAGGCATTGATTTATTCTTGGTTTTTCAGGAGTTTTACATGTCCTCCTTTACAAGTTATTCATCAATTAGGAAATGGAAAAATAAACATGGAAAAATTAATGTTTCAATTAGCTGAAGCTAATTTAGGAACGTTACAGTCTCCCCCTCCCAAATGTTGCTTGTCCTCAAGAAACTACAAGGGTGCTACAAAATATTCCCCCTTCTTCTTCTGGCCTTCTCCTTCAACAGTCTCCACCATTGCTTCAAATTTTCTGCAATAATCTCATCTCCCAATGGTTCCTCCCAAGTGTGCAAAGTGGCCTTTGGTAGATAAACCAAAAAACTATCATTATGAAGTAAAGGAAGGTTTATATGGAAACCCTCTTGCTGATCCATGGCCTCATCAAGAACGAAGTGATGGCCATGATGGGGAATTTCACCATCAATGAAGGTCTTCCACCTCCATTCTATCATCCAAATGAAATGAATTACCTTCGAGCATGGTAAATCATATTGAATTTCCTCCCAAATTCCCATGAGAGGCATGCTCCAAGTGATACATAAAATCATATGGTCCACATCATAAAGAGACAAGTGATGTGCTATAGTGGCCATATGGTCTCCCATGCTCCCCTTAGAACATGTAGTGCAAAGAATGTGGGAAACTCCTTTCCCCAAGGACACATTCCACAAATGTGTCTCTCCTCCAACCACGTTCCCAAGAATAAGAACATATTTAGCATGTGGAATCATGATTAAGATCATGCTAGCTGCCATATAAGATAAAGGAGAAGGAAGATGCCTCCTCATATGCATCCAGCGTATTTTTACCATCAACTTCCATAGAATAGGAGATGAAAATTGTTTCCACCAACACTTCCTTATTGCCCCATCCTTCTTGCATGCTTGGAGAAGGTGTTTTATGATTAGTTTAAAGGAGTCACACCATAGGAAGTGTATCTCCCCTCCAAGATCCTCTAAAGGATGATCATCATCAATAATGTTCATAATGATAAATAGTGCTCCCTTTACTTCATAAATAGTTCTCCCTCTTGAATCAAAGCCCTGCAAATGAGTGTTAGAAAAATACAAGTATACATCATGAGATTCAGCAATATAATATTTGTCATACACTTTTTTTAAATTAGCAAGGTTTCTCATGGATGAGCCTCCTCTCACATTCAATGAATAAGGAGTTGTAGATGATAATTCTTCCCAAGAGCTATGTTCCTCCTCATCTAACAAATGGTCCATGCACTTCTTCATATGAGAGTGCACCTCCTCTTTGAAATAATCCCACATGAATCCATCCAAGATAATATGGTATGCTCTAATGAAACTAGTGGGTTTGGAAAGCAGGATCTCATAGGCTGCATTCAGTAGTTTCTCCTTGAGCTTGGAGCCTTTAACCAAATAAATATGAACATGGAAGTAGATGACCCCTCCAACTACCTTATACCTCCCATCCATTACCTTCCCATCAAGAACCTCATATGTGAAAGGTTCCTTGTAGTATTCCATCATAAGTTGGGAGTCCCAATAAGGCTTTAGACTTCCCAAAAATGACAGCGTTGTAGAGTTCTGAAATGTAGCCCCTATCATATCATGACTCTCCTCTTTAACATACTTAATGCCAAGGTCACATGTTTGAGTCCCATAAACTTTCTTTTGTTGCCTTGCTTGCAGCTAATCTTGCTGAAGACAATATTGAAGCATGTGGAAATCAACTTCCCCTTGAAAAGTTCTTGTTCCCCAATACTTACTCAATTTGGCCCATGCATGCAAGAGTATTAAGATCCTCTTGTCATTTTCAGAAATCTCCTTTGTAAGTGAGAATACCATGGGCTACCCCAAAGATATGGTTTTTTCATGTGTCCTCACATCCATACCACCATATATTTTTGATCTTCCATTCCTCAGCGCAGATGAATGAATGGAAGATAACAATTTCCTATTCAGAAAATTGCTTACCTCTTTTCTGAATTCATGAAAGATACTCTGCGCTATGCTTGCTTCTCCAAAGGCTCCTTCATTAGCCAAGTATGCAAATGTTGCCCATAGTTTAGAGAACACTTTATTTTTCGTCCAATCAGGAGGTCTTCCTGGTGGAATGCCTCCTTGAAAAGAGGCATCAAGGCATAGAGAAGAATGTGAATGTAGGTGGACAGATTTTCCCCTACCATTGCTGCATGGATCCTCTTGCCTTCTTTGGTCTTCCAACCCTTGAAACAGGGAAGGGTATATGCTCTTATTTTTGAGATGACCTTCCTCCTCTTTTCCTTCTTCTATCATCAAGATCTCATCATTTGACAATGATGGTACATGCTGCTCAAGAACTCTATGTGTGAGATCTTGTGGAACTTCTTGCAAGTGTGCAATAGTTTCTTCTCTTGGAGCAAGTGCTCCAGCTTCATCTTCATGAGGTGTTTGAGGTGTCTTTGCTATGACTGCATTATGACCTCCTGTCTTCTCCTCCTCTCCAATAACTTAAATTTCCTCATCATCAACAAGAGACCTTAGAACTTGGTCGTCTAGTGAAGGAGGAATCTCCATGCTTCGTTCTTGAGAAGATTTCCCTTCATTCAAAGGAGATCTTGCCCTAGGCAAGGCATCAAACAAACTCACACATTATTTCTTCCTCTTCATGAAGAAATTACTGAAATAACCTTGAAGCTTAGGTGATATGGCTTAGGGCACATATCCATGATATGAGGATTCATAATTTTCCTCATGTATAGATCTTGTATATTTGATCAGAAGATCTTTATGCTCTTGGAACCTTCCACGAGTTTCACTTCTTCTCCTTTATTATTCTTGTTCAACCTCCTTGGAGAGGTTCTTATTAGATCTAAAATATGATGAGAATAAACCAATATTATTCATCATTCTAACCTTGATCCTTGCTGGAATACCATTGTGAAATTCCCTTTTCAAGGATATCAAAATTCTATTCCAGAGATTGACTGCAGGGGCATTTACTGGATATGTCACCTTTGAACAAAGGTTGAGATCCAGAGGCTACCTAGCCATTTTTAGACTCTGTCTATAGAGTTTTAAATACTCCTCCTTCAGGTAATCAACACTTTGGCTTGAAGCCACAGGTTGAGCCAAAGATCTTGCTCTGATACCACTGTAATGTTCTTTTTTCAGGAACAGCTGTAGATTGGGAATAATATGAGTTATTACCAATGTTTAGAAACAACTATATGCTTCATAAAGATGTAAAAACACTTTAAATTCAATAAAATATACAGCAGCAAAGTTATACAGTGTTTTACAAGGAGAAAGGTGGGGGAAAAGTGAGGATTTAGGCCCTAAAACGTACGTATTCAGAGATATGCATAAAAATAAGATGGGAAAGTGGTTGGATATGATAGCTAAGGTTATTAGAGACTCCAATTTCTAATTTTAGAAGAGAAAAAAAATTATTTTTGCTAAGTTAAATAGTTCCTCCTTTCCTAACTAGGCTAGAAAACCCTGATTTCCCAAGACTAGATTTATGCAAAAATTTACTGAAGCATGTGAGTGTGATTTTCTAAAGTGTATGAATGAAATAAGGTCTGAATATTGAAAAATAACATCAGGGGCATAACCCATACACTTAACAGAAGAATAGTGAAAGAATACAGAAGAAATCCTCAAGAAAGAGGTGCTACAAACATGTAAAAAGACTGCATAACAGTGACAGCATAATTTTCAGGGCTGAAGCAGAATTTTATTGATTCTTTAGATATATATCAGATCTAACATAAAAATATATATATAATACAGATCCATGCAAAAGAAAAGCTGATCTATACATTCCCCTTGGGGACTGCATAACAACTTCAGATCTGCAGAATGATTTAGAAATTCTGAATAATTCCAGTACATAGCAGATCAGATCTGAAACAGAAAATAGATTGGTTGGCCAATATATGGATCACCTCAGTTAAGGAATAATCCCAAAACCAGAGATCTCTCCCCCAAAATGCAAGCAAAGCACCCAGGAGTTGTAGATCTGCAAATAATGTAGTTCAGGGGAAAATACTGCGCTTCCTCTTCTAGAATGGGTTTGGCATGTTGCGAAGATGTAGATCTGAATCCCAGTGAGTCTAAAACCAGCTTATCAATGGGATAGATGAGTTACCGAGTGACAAGGGGTGCTAGAACTCCCTATATATGAAGAGATATAATCTCCACTTGCTGCATCTTACATAAAAAATTCCACCTAAACAGGATTGTGCTGTAGATACAAGAAGAAGCTTGGCCAAAATTCCAGATAGTGGAGAAATGAAACACAACCTCCTCCAAGGAGCTACTCCATTGAAGGAGGATTCTAAACCTCTGCATTAACAGTAAAGAGAACTCAAGTTTCTCAAGAAACCACAAATTTGAAATAACATCAACAAACTTTTCTTGTTGCTCTCCTCCTTCTTTTATAATATTGGAGTCTTGGAAAAACCCTAAACCACTTCATTGGTTTAGCCCCTTTCACATTTAGAAGCTCCTTCTAGAACTGCGTTGTCCCTCAAAGAGGTTCAATGCATCTAGACTGCGTTGTTTGACTTGGTCAAATAGGATCCCCTCTTGTGATTTAGACCCTTTCACACCTACAAGATATAATTTACATAGCCCATATATGTCTTTGTTCACATAGTCATTGATTTATTCTTTGTTTTCAGGAGTTTTGCATGTCCTCCTTTACAATTTATTCATCAATTATGAAATGCAAAAATAAATATGGCAAAATTAACATTCCAATTAGCTGAAGCTAATTTAGAAAAATTACATATTGGCCATACTTTCGCTAGGTCTCTGCCTTTCTTCCTAGCTGCCCTAGAATGGTTCCTGAAGATATTTTTGATTTCCTCAAAAATAAACTAGTATATATATCCTCGTCATAATATATTAAGGGATTATATCACCCCCTCCCTGATCCCTCTGAGAAGTACTAGTTTAAGTGATCCAGGATCAGGGGTACAGTTGGCTCTTTTATATTTTAACTAGAACATCTCTTCATAGTCATCTAGGGATTCAACGGGCCCTAGATTCATCCTGATTATTTCCTCTTTATTATCCTTGGACATACACTAGTTTATGTACATTTTTGGGAAGCCCTCTTCCATCTGTGCCCCAGTAGTGATTTTGTTCCTAGATAGACCCATGAACCAGTGCAATGCTACATCCTTAAGGGTAGATGGGAATAGCTTCAACATTTGATGATCTAAGACAGAGTCATAAGTCCTATAGAAAATGACAAATTCAAACATGAAATTTTCAGGGTCCTTAGAGGTAAGTCCATGGAAATGTGGAAGTGTTTAGGGGCCGATGTTTTTCATTTTAGTTTGGGCCTCATCTGCCTCTCTAATGGGAAAGACTCCCTGAGCCTCAATTTCAGCAATGGTTTGAATAGGTGAAGCAGGTTCCTCTAGTGAAACAAGTTTTTCTTCTTCCCCAATAGGTTCTTCAAAATTTTCAAAAGGCTCTTCTATGGTGTGTTCAACCTCAAATTTACTGAAGAAGAGTGAATGGTGACTATGTGGGGATATGGGGGTTTTTGGTAAAAAATTTCTTTGAATATCCCTACTACGAGGAATGAAAATCATTTTTTTTTTGTATTTGTAAATATTTTTGAAACATGTAAAATTAAAGAAAAAACAACGCTAAACAAAATCAAAGCATCTACTAGACACCTCCCTAGAAACAACGTCAAAAAGTGGTGAGCCCTGGTATTGCACCAAGGATTCTGCAACTCCTACAGGCTACTCTACTTTACTTAATCAACCTAGTGTTCCTACAAACTTGGAGGTGACAGTGATATATACACAACAAATGCATTCTACTCATGTCATCTTCTTCTGAGTACTACGAAAAGGTATTATTTCTAGGGTTTCTGAGTGAAGTCTGTCACACTTCTGAACTTATACCTACGGCTACAAGTGATTCAAAGCCATTACTCTATGAGCAGTGAAAGAACTATTCTACAACAAGAAATTACATCTAGCTACTCTACAATAGAAGAATTCTACAAGTTAATCTATCGCAAGAAATGGAAGCAAACTAGGCATATTTCATGAAGTAAATTGTTGAATTGGAATTTCATAAAGAAGACTAACCTAATCACACATTGTTGGGCCAAATGGCTAAACACACTCTGTCTACTTCATCTTATAACTATCATGCTTTTAATCATGCATCTAACCATGACCTAATTATTCTTATGAATGCAGTGTTTTGCAACAAGGAGGAGAAATCACTAAGGTGGTTTAGGAAGGGCTTGAACTCATAGGTGCAAGGATGAAGGTGGTTGGGTGGTTTTGGCTGGCCTAGATGAGGTGGATGACAGTTTTTGGGCTTAAGGAAAGGCCCACTCATGCTTCCTGTAGTGCTACAGGAAAGTCGAGATTTCTACATGAAACAGTCTTAGGGAAATCCGACAAAAAAATGGTGGAGAAAAGCATAGGGGAGGTGGATTGAAGGTGTGTTTTGATGAATGGAAGGTGGCCAACCCCTTGGACAAACGTAGAACCTATTGAGAGACCCATATTTCACTTATAAGGTTTTCTCAAGGTGTGAAGGTGAAAAATCTGAAAAACAGGGCTGATGGTGAATTGATGGAAATAAGGATGATGATGGGTGATAAATGAAGCTAAGGGTGTTCGTGAAGTTCTCCTTTGCTATGCTACCTGAACATGTAAGAAAACTACCTATTAATGAAACAAAAATGGTCAAATACATGATGAAGGAAATGGAAAAGATGAGTTGAATTTGGAATGAAAATGTACTTTAGCCTTCATACAAAAATCAGCTCAATATTCTAAACATGTTCATGGCACTACAACAACCTAACTATTCTTTCAAAGAAATAATAAAATAAAGAGAAAAATTGACGCGTGGGTAAGGTCTACCCTCCTTAAGCTCCAATGAAAGAGATGAGAGAGGGGGGCTTGACACACAACTTTATCAGTTTATCAGTTATTGTAAAAACATTTATGCAAGCTTAACTACAACAAAATAGAAATGGAAGAAAATTGAAGACAATGAATTGAAATGTAAGAAAACTAGCTAAAAACTCATAAAGCAAACTAGACACAATGACATAAAGATAAGCATGAATACAGAAGAGATACTAAGGCCAATGGATTGAGCCCTGACCCACAAGCCTAGCTCTCTAAAACTAAATTAGTGAAAGACAATATGAATACTCATTTTATTGCAGAAAATAGTCTCATTACATAATCATAAAAGTCTCAAAAACCTATTCCAAGAGGTAAGAGTATATTATTTTCCTTGAAAGTTAGAATCCTAATGAGCTCTTACTCAACCCTATTTAAACTAGAGGGTAGCTACCAACAACTCCCTAAAAAGTAGGTGATGTATCCACTTTGACTACAAGAGAAGTGGAGCTTTGGTGCACTTGATCTCCCGCTTGCTTGGTTGCCTTTGATTTCTAGTTTTAGGAGGGTATATCGAGGATCCCTTGGCTACCTATGGGAGTTAAGGAGGGGGGAAATCACCCTATAATCACTCGTTGTCTACTGCAAGCTTTAATTGCAAAATCATCAACAAAAGTGCAATATCTTCGTAATTATCATACATTTAACTCATGTTAGGCATTCAATGTATGAAAAGCGTTAATCACCATCTACACTAGCAACATAAGACCATAATATAATTTAAATGTCAGAAATTGAGCCTTAATAAGGCTAAAAGGTGACAATTAACCCCTCCAATTATGCCTAATGATGGAGCTCATCATATCCCATAATATGGACAGAAGATAGCACCAACTCGGAAGGTCACCACTTGCCCATGGCGGTTGTGAGTGTATTATTTTCTTTTTAAAAATTCATATTCCCAAGAATAAAGGACTTAAAACTGCCATGCAAAACTAGAAGAGGAAATAAATCGCCATACATGAATGGAAGAGAAAAGAGCGGAATGTCTTACCCCTTCAACCCTTGACATCCTTCCATTTCTTCTATTGTAGATCGATCCCCTTGTAGTGCAAATCCTTCTAGTCTGTGCATCGATGTCCATAGCTTTTACTAAAGTGACCACAATCTCATCATCATGTGCATTTATTAGTAACTTAATAGTTGGGGGGGACGGGTTACTTTTCTTTATTTTAGCTAAAAAAATTGTTCATATTCATTTATATATACTAGGAAAATTTATCATAATTCACAGTTATTCATAAATTTATTTTATTTATTAAAAAGAAAAAAAACACAAAATTAAGTGTCCACCTTGTATTCAAATTAAAATGCAAATGTATAATATAAAGTGTAAAATGTAAAATCCATATAAATTAATATATTTAATTCATAAGCACATACAAAATTAATACTTGCAATAAATTTACAGTATAACAATATCATCACTTATCAATAATGGATTTTCAAAAACCATATTTAAATTTAATTAATAAGCACATAAAAACTTAAATGATATGTCTATGAAGGCATACATACTCTACCCCCTCTAGTTTTGAATGTGGGAAGAGGAAACACATACTCTTAACCATTAGGCCCAGTCAAATTATATTTATACTAAAACTAAAAATTAACAATCTTGTTTGTTTATATAGATTAATATAGATCCATCTTATTTTAGGATCTACTAAAAAACTAAAAAAATCAAATCTCTTGACACGCAAACATTTTTTTAATAGTACAAAGTAATTGATACCTCTTACCACATGATAAATGCAGAATTAAGCAGATTAGTTAATTATAAAAAGACAAATTAAAATGGAAATTGAATATTGAAAAAAAAATTAATTAAAATGATATTTGAAAAATCATTTTATTATAATATGCAATTTCATTATTACCTCACTCCCTGATGTAATATTAGTGTACGCCTGATGTAATAAAATGTATTCTGCAGAGAACGGTGTAACATAAAATGGAGATGACTTTCAATCTTATACAGTTGAAAATGACATTGATTTCAATATGGGCCCTTCAAATCAAATCTGTGGCCCTTCATTTCAAATTAAATCTGTAGCCCTTCATTCGGCCTGAATCTGTGCTGCGGAAGTGGCCCTTACTGTTGTGACCGCCATTTTTCCGTAACTTTCTTGGATTCGCAAGTTATCGCAAGCGTGCACCTTTTGTCCACTGGTTGATGGCTTATTCTTGAGAAACTTTCTTATAACATATATGAATACTAAAATATTGTTGGTATTTTGTTTCTATAACCTTTTCTTTGCATCATATTTCTCATGAAAAGCACAGCGGTCACGAGAAAGCAGTAATTATTATTATTTATATAACTCCTACTTTATCACGGATCCAATTCCGAGATAAGAACAATGCAAGCATGCTTTATTACGTTTATATGTGGAATTAGTATTATATTTAATCTAAAATATTATCCAAGTAAATATAGTATTATTGTAACTGTTTTTAGTTATTAAGTTAAGAAATATTTTATTTTTGAGAAGTCATAGTTTAATTTATATTTATAGTTTAGAATTAAAGTTATTTGATTGTTAATTGCTAAGTTTATTAAGACATACAATTATTTTATTTTTTCTGTTTTGGAATGTGTGATGTTTTAGGAGGAAATAATTGTTCTTAACTATTAAGCTCACTCTACCTGTATGCAAAGTCTTGCTTAAATCATAGTAGCAAGTAATTAATGGTAAATATATATTTTATTTTTGGATGGCTTTTCTCCAAAGCTTAAGAATAAAAAATACTACACAAATATTTAAAAATCAGTAATGAGTATTCCAATCATATACATAAATTATGGAAAAAATAATCAACATCGTATTATATTGTGTAAAAGATGCAGTATGACTTTGAGGTTATGGCCAAATCAAATGTATAAAAATAATTTCTTAATAACTCTGAAAATTAAAAATTTATTTTTCAATGTCAAGAATTATAAATTTTTTTGGTTAAGGTTAAACTAATATTGATGAAAAAATAAATCATTTCTAAAATCTTGCATTAGTAGGGATTAATAATGATTTTGCAACCATATTTTAATTTAATTAATAAGTATATAAAAACTTAATACTTACAATAAACTTGGACTATAACAAAATTATTAACTATATATATCGCCCCCATTTTACTATGGATAGTATTAACTTGTAAATAGGTTTTTGTTACAATACCATGTGCCAATATCATGGATTACCAATACCACATGTCTAAATACCATAATGGCTAATATGACCAATCTAGATGTATCTTAACTTGGGATTATGAAGCCCAAAGAAATAATGTATCGTTTCTCTCTAAAAGAGTATATCTTTTACTCTAAAAGAGCTTTGCATGCCAAAAGTAAAGTTAAAATGAATTGGATTTTACTAATTATTAGTTAAGTCACATAAATTATATTCCTAATGTTTGATTTTTACTAAATATTAGCCAAAACATATAAAATAGATGGTTGATGAACGCATATATTTGACAGTTGTGGCAATAAGTTTAGAAAGAATTCAAATATTAATGTTGGAAGTTAACAACTATGAAAACAATATTGAAAATTCAATATGGCAAAAAAAAAAATGTGATACAAATAATTACAAATCTCCATTTATGAAGTGAAAGGAGATTAAAAAATTTAATCATAATATTTCAGTAACATGTAATGTGATAGAAAACAACATTATTTATTTATTAAATATTTTTAAATCTTTAACATTCACTTAATTTTTCTAGTAAAAAAACTATAAAATCTTCCACCTCTTTCCAATATAAATCTGTCAATTATCATAATAATTATAGTTGTAAAATTACACAATACCTTAATTAATAACAAATAATTAATAATCAATTTTTTAATAGTTTAATTTATAAAAGAACTAAAAAACACACCCAAATTTTATGAAATAAAGTTATTCATATACCGAATCTATTTTTTAAATTCCATAACAAATTTGAAATTTTGAAATGGTGAAAAGTGTGGAAGATGACCTGTATCAATTACTTAGTGTTGGAGTAATAAATTCCCACTTATCTTTATGATACAATGAATTTTTTTTTAATTAGAAGTTTGTTACATTTAAGAGATATTAAATGTAATTTTATTGTGTTGTTGAGATATTTTTTCAACATATTAATGATTTTTTTTTTAATTAGAAGTGTGTTACATTTAACAGATATTAAATGTTATTCAACTATGTTGTTGAGATATTTTTTCAACATATTAATTGTATGGTTAAAATAATATTTTTTTTATAAAAAAATAAATATTTGATATATTTGTATGTATGTTTATCATAATGCAAACTTTTTTTCATGTCCAATAAATTTCGTATCAGTGTCTTTTTGGGCTTGTCTACCATGAGGGAGGGATTAGGGTAATGGAGAGATAAGATAGTGCATGTTCTGTATGTCCATTGATGTTGCATGTGAGAGTTGTATGAGTGTTTTTGAGTTGTTTTATGTATGAATGAGTATTTTAGAGCTCGTGGACTATGTGCCTTTATAGTTATGGTTTAAGACTATAGCATTGTGACGAGCGTGAAGGAGTCTATGTTTTTTTTTTTGTGAATTCGGTGGGACCTTGCCATTTCTATTTATATTCAAAGACAGGTTACAAAAATATAAAGTCATTCTTTGGCCTCGACCTGCCCGAGGGAAACCAGGTATATTTGCCATCTAAAAGCATGATTTGCATCCCAATACTGAAATTGTCTCTTACGCCTATAGTTTTCTTGCACTACCTGTTCCACTACTTTAATATGTACAAACATAACAGACTTTTAAAAGTTCATAACTAACAAAAAACCATGAAATCTAACAAGACAATTCTTCTAGCCCTCAGATGAGGAGACTGGGGCAGGGTCTTTGACATTAGACCCTGGCATTTCTGCTTGATTGAGTTGCTGAAGGATCTTCTGGAGGATTTTCTCCATGCGCCCCACTTTGTCATCTAGTCTGCTGACTCTATCTGCAGTCTGGTATTGAGTGATCTTTATATGCTGCTGATTATCCTGAATCTCCAAGAGCTGAGCCTGAGTGCGAAGGTCTGGCTGCTTTGCTTCAATCTTTGGTTGAACTGGATGATTACTCTGTATTGCTTTTGCTATCAAACATTTTACAATCCAATAAGTATGGAATGTCTGATTAAACAATGTAAGCCTGCCTCGTGTATGGCCTATATCAGTAATGAAATCGAGGATCTCAGCCTCTGTCTCATTATCTTCTGGTTCCTGCTGAATTTCCTTTTCCCATCCACGAATATCATTTCTAACTTCAGAGGAATTGCCAATGACATAATTGCCTGCTATCGTTTCCAGATGTTCCAAATTAGTTCTACGACCCCTTTTCCTGGGAACTGGTTCAGATTGAGCATGCTGCTTTCCTTTGTCAGTGACTGCCCTGTGCTGTCGTTTCCCCATTGCTGGGTGGGATTTATGAACGAACACTGGCATACAAAATTGAACAGAGTAAGAAAGAGTATTAAAACAGAGCATGCACCTTACGGTACCCTTGAGAGTATGATTGTCAGATCTGCGTAAACGCCTCTTTCTCTTATCGTTATTATACCACTGAAACAGGAGCTGAAGACAAGAATCAACATGTTTATTATTCTTACAATTTCTGTGATGACTGGGATAGTTACTATCCTGGATTTTGGTTTGACTCTGCAGATTTACCAGAGGATAAAACAAGTTTTGGTTGTCTGACGCATTAGACAAGCATAAGCGCTGCTCAGGGAAACTACCCACTGACCATAACCTCCCTATCTTCCCCATCATATTATAAACATTAACACCCCCGTAATTTGGATTTTCAAAGGCCAAATAGAGAAATAACATTGCATGACAGTGTTTCCCTACAGGTAAATAGATGCGGCCAAAACCCTGGCTGAGGAATTCTATCCTACAGTTAATGGTATGACTCCCCATATTTCCATAGATACTACCAGAATTAGAAGCAGAGGGGTTGCTGTTGGGAAAATGACTCCCTATATTCTCCTAGCTGACGCGCTGATAACACATAGAATTGGGGGTTTCACTCCCATGCAATCGAACAAAGCTTGTATCAGGAATACAAGGGTCTCGGAAACAAGGGGGGACCGGATTCAATTCAGGTTCCAGCCACTTGACAATCAGCGTAAGATCTAAACTACCATCATAACTACAGACCAAATCTTCTGCACATAACATCATAAGAGCAGAGATAATCGTAAAAACATACCCGGACAGAGTCGATCTATATCCTGGGTGAAGAGATTTAGTTCTCCTTTGCTGCCACCTCCAGTCTCTCGCATGCAATGGATTATGCTCGCAAGATTGAAGGGGCGGGGTTAAATGACTTACCAAATTCACAACTGCTTTTCTGCGGGCATGCCAAACACCCTGTCCATCATGCACCATCATTCCTTTGCCGGCGTTCACACGCTTCGCTCTGCTGGTCTGACAGATCATAGTTAATGGTCTTAATTATCTTTTATGGGAGCGCTTGCCAAGTTTCCACCTCCCGAATTCATGATGGCATGTGTGCACCCCGATCGGGGGGTGAAGGAGTCTATGTTGAGATATGTTGTCGTGTTGAAATCTTCTAAGAGCCGCGAATTTGTTGTACTGCTTGGCCTAGCCATTTGAAGTTTTGTGGACCTTATGAGTGATGTATGGTCGTTGTGGAGATGTAGTTTTTGAATTGAAATTGGGAGTTCGGAAAATTTTACGGGTTAATATTCTCAGATGAATTAATTTTTTAATTTTTTTTCCAAAAAAATATTCATCAATTTTTAATTTTTCTAAAAATATTGTTCAAATTTTGAATCATAAAATTATATTATCTAAAAAAATCACCAAATTTTTATGGAAAATATATAAAATCATTCAAAAATTAAATATTTTTACAAACACATCTTTAAACATTTTATATTTTACATATTTAGAACTAATAAAATCTACCAAAATTTTTGAACTTTAAAATAATTTTTCATCCCTAGGATTTTCATTGAAGAGAAGCGTGTATTTGACTGACACCATTACAGTGAGAGTGAAGTGGAGGTGTCATTCCAGTGATTCTACCAGCTTGTGGTAAAGAATTTGTTCTTGAGGGTGCCGCTAGTGTATGATGTCACTTATCAAAAGCGATAAACATGTTGTAACCTTTACGCTTTTTCCTTAGGAGAATTAGTGCTGCATTGTTGACATCTCTATGCAGGACGATGAAATCAATCCATCAGCATGAAGTAACCAACAGGTCGTGGCATTGAGTCCTGTTTTACCGTTCATGTATGAGAGACTCGATTTCAGACGTGTAGTTCGCAGAGGTTTCCTAATTTAGAGAAGGGGTTGGCATTGATAGCTAGAATGTAAGTGATTGCTAAAAATATTTTATACTATATTTTTACAAGGGTTATGAGGTAATTTGGTGGAGTTAGTATTTTAGAATATTTCAAAATGATTAAAGGAAGTTTATGAAGACTTTAGTCAATAAAGATAAAGACAAGTATTGGTTAAACGAGGATGCTGAAGTAATTAACTTCTACTTGTCTTGTGATAGAGTGATTTTCTTTGTTTAGAATTTTGTTATATCTAAGAGAGATCTTGGATCCTATTTAAGTGTGTGGTTCAAATATTCTCTCAGCACAATAATTGTGTGATTAAGATATTATTTATATATATATATATATATATATATATATATATATATATTTATCACAATACAAACAAATTTAATGTATTAATTGAATTCACAAATCTTAATTATGTCAATTAATTATATTTTTAAACACTGGATATCAATTATATATTAAAACATCAAAAGAATTATACACATCTATGATTCTACCGAAACATCAATTTATAGAAAAAGTTTATATATATATGATGTTTATTATTTTGATATTCACCGAGAAAAAGAAAAGTGATATGAAAATATATATATATATATATATATATATATATATTTTAAAATGTATATTAAAATAATTTATTTACTAATATATTTTTTAAATATCAATTATCCAATTTCATAATTAACAAAAATTATATATATATATATATATATATATATATATATATATATATATTTTGAGACATACAATTTCGAATAATTACTCTTTCTTATAAATCAATATTCAATGTAATGATTATAGTATTATTGTTTTTAAAGACACTTAGTGGCACTTTTCTTAACATTTGGTATCCCTTCTTCTTACTCGATTCGATATAATTTCCAAGTACTCAAGCATCATCTATTATCTTGGTATTAAATATCATAGCTTACTATCGTATTTGACCATGAAAAAAATCTACATTCTTTCTAACGTAGACGGATTCCATTTGAAATTTTGTAATGTATTATTATAAGCATTTTCATTGCATTTCTTATTAATAGTGTCATTAAATTTTTTGGTCCTCTTTAAATTCATAGGCTAAAACTAGGATTTAGGGAGGTCTCTAAGTGCATCCATTTGATTGCCAATAGGTATTCCCCCTCTTAACGAACTCAACGTGCAGTCCCTTAATAACTCCACGGATGGCCTTCTACATTTCGTGACCAAAAATTTATTTTCTACCCTAATACATTATATTCCATTTTCTTGAGTAATTCCTCAACACAGAGACAGAGAAATAAAACAATTTCTCTTCCACAAGATAGAGAATAAAAAAATAAAATTGTAGACACAGAGAGATGAAATATAGATTCTATTTCATTGAAATAAAATTGAATGGTTACAAAACAAGTGTTTCTTCCTCAGAACTAAAGTTCTGGATTTACAACTAAATTCACTAGCTGCTGCTAACACAACACTTCATTTTTTTTTGTCTCTCTGTCTTTTTTAGCCTTGCAAATTACAATTCACAGAAAAAAAAATAAAAAAATACATACTCAGGACATATATATATATATATATATATATATATATATATTATAAATATCTCATATTTATAATATATATATAACAAAGGTTAAAATAAACATATCGTGGTAAAAAAAAATTAATCTGAAGTTAAAAATAAAAACATATGCTGCACATAAAAATTAAATCAAAAACTTTGTGTTAAGGTTAAAAACCTTATTCCATTTATGCTTTTCGGGGGATGCTTTAAAAGCTTTCCCTTGAGTTCTCTTATCCCACTGGAACTGTGTTGTGTTGGTGAGGAGGTGGGTCCAGAGGTGAGTGACGTCAACTCCTTCAGGGGTTGCCTTCCTCCTGCTGCTTGAGCTTTGTTGTCCTCTCTGGAATGTTGCCGCCTCTGCAATGAATATGGTTGATGGGGAAGTTAATGCAGTGGGTGTTGTTGATAAGTGAAGGCGAGGTTGTGTGGAGTGAAAATATGAGCCGAGGATTTACAGCTGCTATCCATCCTTCCAACTTCACATCGGAATTTATGTTGAAGCTACTGTTGTCTCTCAAGAGCCACCATCACCATTTAAGTTCCATCATTCTTCTTTTGAGGGCAGTTGGAATTAATATTCCAACACTCCCCCTTAATTTTGACTGCTCGGTTTTCTTGCATACCCAAGCATTTTCTGAAATAATTAAAGATCTTCTGTGTTAATGGCATTGTTAAAATATCAGCAAACTATTCCTCTATTCTGCAGTGCTACAAAATAATTTTGCCATTATTAACCAGTTCACGTATAAAATGAAATTTAGCATTGATATTCTTTGTTCTCTTATGGAAGACATAATTATTTGATAAAGCTATCGCTGAGCTATTATCACAGTAAATGGTTGTGCCTTTTTCTTGTTCATGACACAAAACTTTGAGTACTCTTCTCAGTCATACTTCTTGGCATGCTGCTACTATTGCTGCCACATATTCTGCCTCCACTATTGATAAAGCAACTATTGGTTGCTTCTTAGAAGCCCATGAAATGGCTCCCGATCCCAAATGAAACACATATCCAGATGTTCTCTTCTTGTCATTTACACTTCCAGCCCAATCACTGTCAGTGTAAGTAGTCAATTTAAAATTTTCAGATGAACATTTCTTTGGATCTTGATCTAAAGCAGCGGTGATGTTTCTCTATCTCTATATTTGTGTTTAACTTGCATTTCGTTTCATTTCATTTCTACTGGCTTGCATCAAAAATCTGGCATAGGATTTACCCTTGTTAGGTACCCCTTTGTTCCATTCACATACATGAGAATTCTCTTGGTTGCCTTCCAATGAGTTTCTTTCGATCTTTCCATAAATCTGGAGATTAAACTTACAATGTGCATTATATCCAGCCTAGTTGCAGTCAAATACACGAGGCTGCCAGCTATGCTCTTGTACAATGTCAGATCAAAATCCTTCTTGTTGTCTTATTTGCTCAATTTTAACCCCATGATAGTTGGAGTTACAACTGCCTTATTGTTCTGCATGTTGAATCTTTTCAACACTTCAACATATTTTCCTTGGGAAATGAAAATCTCATTTTCATTTTTCTCTACATTATTTTATTTTATGTAGAGTGTGGGTTCTCCATCACATTTCTCAAATCTAATTTCAATCATGTAAGTATCTATCTTGCTATACCATGCTCTCGGTGCTTGCTTCAACCCATAAATATCTTTCTTCAATTTGCATACTTTGTGCTCTTGGCCTTAATCTCATAGCCTGGAGGTTGTTTAACATATACCTCTTCTTTCAACACTCCATTCAGAAATGAAGATTTAACATCCATTTGGTAAACCTTCCATTTATGTTGTGCTGTTATGGACAACACTCTTCTCACTGTTTCCATCCTTACAACTGGTGCAAAGGTTTCTTCATAATATTTTCCTTGTTGCTACTTGTAGCCTTTGACAACAAGTCTTGCTTTGTGCCTTTCAATCTTTCCTTCAATATTTCTCTTGGTCTTGTAGACCCATTTTACTCCAATGAATTCTTTTCCTTTAGGGAGGTCCACTAACTCCCATGTATTACTCTTTTCTATTGCACCAATTTCTTCATCCATTGTTTTAATCCATTTTTCTTCTTTTACAACATCTTCAAAATTAATTGGGTCATCAACATGACAATACAAAGCAAATAAAGAGTTTGGACCAGCATTATCATTTATCTCTTCTTGTTCATAAATCTCACTAAGATTCCTGAATCTTGGTCTTCTTGGTGTACTTGGAGTTCCACTTGAACTCGATGGAGTTTCAGTTCCTCCTGGTGTGCTTGAAGAAGCACTTCATTGATTTCTTAAGGATGTTCTATTTCCAGCTTGTGGTGTGGTTTGTTGTGCTTGTGGTGGTGGAGGAGGAGCCACCAAGGAGGGATTATTGGCTACTGTCCCTTCCTCTTTTTCTTTGTGAGACACACATTTCTTCACGTTCACTGTTTTCTCTAAGCTTCTATCCCAAGCTTCTTCTTCAATAAACTGCACATCTCTACTGATTATAGCTTTCTTGGTGGATGGATTGTAGAGTTTGTATGCCTTGGACTCATCACTGTATTCAAAAAAATATACATTTCTCCTCCTTACTGTCCAATTTATTTCTTAGCTGATCCGGAATGTGTGCATAAGCCACACAATTGAATACTTTCATGTGGGTGACATGCTGCTTTATGCCACTCCACGCTTCTTCTGGAACTCTGTTCATGACAGCTTTGGTTGGGCATCTATTCAAGATTTACGCTGCACAATTTCCAGCTTCAGCCCAATACTCATTTGGAAAATGTTTTTCCTTCAACATAATCCTTACCATATCCATGATGGTTTGGCTTTTCCTTTCAGCAACACCATTTTGTTGAGGTGTGTACCTTGTGGTGAACTGCTTTTGTATACCATTCTCCCTACAGAAACATAGGAACTCTTTGGAGATGTATTCTCCGCCACTGTTAGTTCTCAGCACTTTGATATAGTGCCCACTCTGCTTCTCAATATGAGCTTTGACGTGGAAAAACTGTTCAAACACTTCGCTCTTCCGTTTCAGGAAATACACCCATGTACTTCTCGTGTAATCATCTATGAATGTCAAAAAATATTTTTTGCCAGCTAAATATGGCATTTTCATTGGTCGTCACAAATCTGAGTGGAAAATCTTTAAGGGTGCCTTTGCCCTTATGTTCTTTCCTACTGGAAATCTTTCTCTGTGTAGTTTTCCCAAGATGCAGCCTTCACAAAGGCTGTCTATTTTCTCAATCAATGGTAATCCTTTTACCATTCCATTTCTGTGCAACAAGTTCAGCCCTCCGAAATTAAGATGTCAAAATATCAAGTGCGATAACCAGATTTCATCTTTCACTTCCCCTTGAAAGACCTCTTGTGTTATAGCTGCTACATTTCTTCCTTCCTTCAAATTTGCTCTGAGATTGAGAGGAAACATCCTATTGCTTTTCATTTTCACCTTTGCAATGACTTTCTTGCTTGGAGGTATGTCCATGATTGTGCACACTTCATCTTTGAAAAATACATTGTAGCCCTTGTCAATGAGTTGTCAAATGCTCAACAGATTGCATTTCAAGCCAGGTACATAATATACATCTGGCACAAACTTTTTTTCTCCATTTCTTGCCAGGAAACTAACTCTACCTTTTCCCTTGACATAGATCTTACTATCAGTTATTTTTGTTACTTCAGATTTAACATTTTCCTCCAGATTGGAAAACATTTTTATGTTTCCAGTCATGTGGTTGCTACAACCTAAGTCTAAGAACCATACATCATCTTGTATATCTTGTTCTACATTACATTTTAATAGCACATTACTCTGGTTCTTATTTTCTTTTGCAAAATTAGCATTCTGCCTATTATTCATGTCATTTTGCTTTTTCCTACATTCATTGGCATAGTGCCCATATTTCTTGCAATAATGACACTGGACTTGGGATTTATCATACCTTTGTCCATTAGCTTGCTATTGGCTTGAGCCTTCATTCTGGTTCTGATTGTTGCTTCTTCCGCTCGAACTTGCAGGGATGTTTCTTCCTCTGTTTTGGCTTTTGCCTCTTCCTCTATTGTTTGCTCTGCCTTGACCTCTACTTCGGCCAAAAGAAATTTGAGCCTTGAAAGCTTGTTCCAATGAGGAATGTGTTCCTCTTTTTAGTCTGTGTTCATGAGACATTAGGGATGCACTCATCTCATCCACTGGAAATTGTGATTGATCCTTTGTCTGTTCTATTGTCACTACTATGGCATAAAATCTTGAAGGTAAACTTCTCAAGATTTTCTCCACTATTCTCTTTTCTTCAAGTGTCTCTCCATGAGACCTTTTCTGGGTAACAAAGCCAATAACATGAGTGAAGAATGAGTCTATATTTTCAGAGTCTTTCATACAGAAAGTTTCAAAATCTCTCCTCAACATTTGAAACTTTGTTGTCTTCACCTTCTCCATGCCTTGATAGGATGTCTTGAGAATATCCCATGCCTCCTTAGACTTTGTTGTTGTTGCAATCCTTGGGAAAATACTCTCATGTATAGATTGAAGATAGAAGAGGGATTTGGAGTCCTTCTTATTTTCATTCAACAAATCTCTTTCTGTTGTTATCAAAGCAGCCAATGTTGTTGCATCTGCTGGTTCTGGGTAGCCATTCTCAAATAGCTCCCATATGTCCTGTGAAGAAAATAGTGCTCTCATCGTGAGTGCCAAATAATCATGATTCTTCCCATTAAATTGTGGAAGTTGGGGATTTGTCAAACTGGTGCTTGCTGCTGCCATTCTTGACTGTGTTAAAAAAAAACAAACAAACAGAAGATTTTCTGCTGGAGAAATCCACTTCAATAACTTTCTTACAGCTTCTGCAGCGAAGAGAAAACTCTTATTCTTTCACTGAGCACCTAGACTAGCTCCAATACCATGTTGGAATTTTCTGAGTAATTCTTTAACACACAGACAGAGGAATAAAAAAATTCCTCTTCCACAACACAGAGAATAAAAATAAAAATTTGCAGAAAAAGAGAGAGATGAAATATAGATTCTATTTCATTAAGATAAACTTGAATGGTTACAAAAGAAGTCTTTCTTCCTCAGAACTACAATTCTGGATTTACAACTAAAATCACTGGTTGCTGCTAACACAACGCTTCAATTTTTTTGTCTCTCTGTCCTTTTTCATCATTCTGGAAAATTATAATTCACAGCAAAAAAAAAATACACACTCACGGCATATATATATAAAACATTATATATAATATATATGTTATAAATATCTCATATTTATAATGTATATAACCAAGGTTAAATAAATATACCATGGTAAAAAAAAATTAACCTGACATTAAAAATAAAAACATATGTTGCACATAAAAATTAACTCAAAAAATTTATGTGCTAAGGTTAAAAACCTTATTCCATTTATGCTTTCCGGGGGCTGCTTCAAAATATTTCCCGTGAGTTCCCTTATGCCCCGGGAACTACATTGTGTTGGTAAGGAGGTGGGTCTAGAGATGAGTGACGTCACCTCCTCCGGGGGTTGCCTTCCTCCTGCGGCTTGAGCTTTGCTTCCCTCTCCGGAATGTTGCCGCCTCTGCAATGAAGATGGTTAGTGGGGAAGTTAATGCAGTGGGTGTTGTTGATAAGTGAAAGCTAGGTTGCATGGAGTGCAAATCTAAGCTGAGGATTTACAGCTGCCATCCGTCCTTCGAACTTCATATCAGAATTTATGTTGAAGCTGTTGCTGTCTCTCAAGAGCTCCCATCACCACTTAAGTTCCGCCGTTCTTCTTTCGAGGGAAATTGGAATTAATATTCAAACATTCTAGAATAAAATTTTCTACTGTAAGACATTGTATTTCTCGAATACATTATTCACATTCACGTGAAAATTATTGTTCCATGTATTAAGGACAAATTTACAGGGTAGAGGAACTGCCTCTTGAGTTAGAAGTAGTAAGAATCTAGGCAAAGAATTTCAAGAAATATTATAATAGGAGTATTTGAATCATGTTTGTTTATGGTGGAAATAGATTCATAACTATCAAAAACTTTAAGGGCACCCAAAATCTTTAACTTTGACAACTGCAATCTAGATTTTCAAAAATGTCTCCTGAATTTTATTAAAATATTGCTTGAATTTCCATGATTTGGAGGGATAAAAAGAAGGTTGGTTAGACTACAGAAATGATTAAGGACAAGTCTAAGGAGGCAGAGGAATTTACCAACAATGAAAAGTGGCTGGAATCTAGCCCAAAAAAATTCAAGAAATCTTGCAGTAGCATTGTTTTAATCATGTTTTTGATGGTGGAAATGGATTCAGCGCCATCAAAAACTTTCGGGGCACCCAAAATGTTGAGGTTTAACAGCTACAATCTAGATTTTCAAAAATATCTGCCAAATTTTATTAAAATCTTGCCTAAATTTCCATACTATTCAGAGAAAAAAATTGGCTAGTTAAACAATTGCAATGATTAAAAACATAATGCTTAATATTCAACATTTTTTTCCATTTTAAATAGATACGGATTATTTTGGCCATTATAGCCACTTTTTTAAACAATTGATTTTTCCTTTAATTTTCTCTTATGGCCACAGTTTTCTTGTTTCTCTTAGGATTTGAGATTCTCGAATAAAGGGTTATACTCTTTAAGTTTTCGCATCATTGAAACCATACTTTTAAAATTATTAGCTTCCAATCTTATAGACATTGTTTTTCATTCATTTATGGGCCTTTCCCGAGTCTCCTCTCCCAATTATGTAGAGTACGCCTCTTTCTTAACCATTCTTCTGTAGATGGTTGGGTCAATTATGTAAAGTACACCTCTTTCTTAATATTCCTTCTGTGGAAGATTGGGTTAATAGGTTACAATTCTTGTGGATTTAAAACATACTAAATGCTCAAATCTCAACCTTTCTTCTGTAGACCATTGGGTCAATAGGTTACAATTACTGTGGATTTAAAAGATACTAAACACTCAAAGGAATATACTTTGGCACTATTATTATTATTTAATTTATTTGGGTATTCCAATGGTGGTTGCAATTAAATTTATTGAAACCTAGAACGAGTGCTATGACATTATTATTGACTTTTTAACTAAAATGTTGTGTTATTAACATTTTCACATAAATAATTATGTTGTCTAGATTCTATAACAACGATAACATATGAAAACATAATATAATAGAAATCACAATGGAACATAGTAACCCATGAGAGAAGACCAAAATTGGATCAAGAACTATACCTTCAATATTTTCATTTTGTGGAGAACACAATTTACAAATCTTTCCTAGCTTAATATGAAGATAGGAGACACTGGGTACTGTATAGTTCTCTAAAACCTTATTTATCTCTCTACATTTTAGCATACCCTCCACATCCTTTCTCATAATTTGGAACAACCAATGTCTAATGGAAAAGTGAAATCTCTTTATTCATTCCATTAGTATTTTATTCTTAGAATTCGAGTTAGATGTAGGGATTATGAAGCTATTCAAAGTTCTATGATGCTTATAAAAGTATATACTGCATTTCTCAGTGTTATTAACTATCCATATTTGAGCTATATTGAGCTAACATGGTTGATTCTAGGACATGTGAAATATTTGTATTAGCACATTATCCATACTATAGATTTTTCATATCGAATCCATTTTAATTACGAGTGGGTCATTGGAATGTTCTAAATGAGATGAATGATTTTCCCATTGGATGAGGTAAGCCAACAGAATTCCTTATCTACCACTATGGAAACAAAAAGAAAAATGGGACATGAAAACTTGTCAAAATTTAATGCCTCAAAGTTGACCAAATTAGATCCACCTCTAAGTTGTCTAAATTTCTAATAAATTCTTAGCTATATCCATTCAAAGCATCTATAAACTCATATAATACCTATGTAGATACATTTTTAATCACATGCCTGCATAAATGTTTATGCATGAGCTCATGGCCCTTTTCTAATGCCATGAATAGGGAATATTTGGCCTACTTGTGTGATATATGGCCACCATTTTGAGGATCAGAATGTGGCATATGGTTACCTAGGTACATTCCATGTCATAGGATTATAAGACATATATCATTACATTTTAAGGTTTTGAACAATAGGGTTGGTTTTCACTTACCATTCCATAGCTCAATGCCAAAAATCTAGCATTTTAACCCACACTCAATGCCAAAATTCAGTGTTTTAATCCACTAAATTCATCTCTTGAGCTCATTATCCATTTGTAGTAGCTTTTGGAATATGTTGGCTCGAGGGGTCCTAACCTAGGTTCAAATTTTTTCACGCAACCAACAAACCCTCCAACTACTGGCCCTTTTGGCAATGCCCTACTTGCGCAGGTCAAAGTCTTACCCAAAGAAGTATGGGGTAATGTCGGAACCAGGTTTCCGCACCTTGATGAAGAAAATATTTAAGTGGCCCTAAGAAGATTCATTGCAGACTTATGTCAACCATAAAAAAATATGTGCAATACTTGACAAATTATAGATAGAATCGCAAATCGCTTTAGCGCATATATAACATCACATAACTAGATCCAGATCTGAGCAATACGTAATTACTTAAGAAGATTCATTCATGTATTTTATCATCAGTGTAACTTCATGCATAGATACTAGAGTTAATTTCACAGATAAAAATAATCAACACAGAGCAATGTGATCCAAATATAGAAACAATAGATAGATAACTTAGATCAATAACACAATGCTTTCGCCAAAATTTGTCCATTAGCTTCATGTCAATTCAATACATGAGTCTTTACCCTTACACTTTACCCTTCCGTGCACACATCCAACGAAGTCCACACGCATCTAGGACTACGTCTCCACACACACAACGAGCAGGAGTCTTTCTACCCAACCCAAACAAACCCATACAAAAGTATTACAGATGCATAAACATACAAATCATCACAATAGTCTATCTTGAACTACCTTTCACTTAGAATCTATCTATATATCTAATTCTAGTGTGCAGATACTATGGAATCAAACCATGGTTTGAGGCCCGTAGTTTACCCTTAAACCCTTTTACATAAAAATAGGGACTTTTACCTACCCAAAATCCCCTTGACTTATTCACGCAGCGCACATATACAAAAATTGTACAAAAATCTACTAAAAAGTGTACCCCACGAGACCCTGCTCCAAAAGCCCCCCAACACAAACATGTGACTCATCCAAAGTCACTGAGGTGTTTGCTCCTTTAGCTTGGCTTGGAGTGTGCTGACAGAAAATTTAAGAGCGAGCACAATTTCCAGACTCTACGTAGTAGCTCCCTATGCTTGCAAAACTAAATTATTATTGGTAGTCCCTTCAGTGGTCATCTATATACTTCACTGCGTCTGTTGAATCACCTTCAGGGCAGTGTCTAGTATCCACGAAAGTTGAAGAGCCTCCTCGGCCCATGGTTGCATGCATGCGTCTAGTAGTTGCTCTTTATGAGACAGGTCCTCAATCTCTGTTTGAATGATTCAACCCTCCTGTAAGCAAGCGAGGTGTCGTGGAATAACCAGAGTGTGTGCCACTCTCTAGATTTCATAAAAATGTTTCTCTTTCTAGTGATACTCGTTGTGCAGCTGTTATACTACAAGATAATTATGAAAATATGGCGATATTCCCATAGCCTCAACCAAAATATTGTCACATTGTGTGACTACGGCATGAATACTATCTGTGGCTTTCTGTACTGTAGCTGCCTTTTTTTTCCTGGACCTCAGGCCGAGTCCCAGGCTGCAACTTCATTTAAAGAACAGTGATTTCATGCTCGAACTCTACACAGATGGTCTGCCTTTCAGTGCGTGATGCTTTCAAGGGGGAAGTCAGTCCTTCCATTTTCTCTTCTAGGCTAGCTGTGGCTAGGACTGCTAGAACATCGCTATAGACTTGGTGAATTTTGGCTTCAAGCATAATGCGTTGGGCTTCGAGTAGGATTTATTGCGCAACATGCTACGTCTGCGGCTTGCTATTTCTGTTCTGTCTCGGCAACCTACTTCTTTGACTCAATAACAGATGTGTGATAAATAGCCTCACAAAACTGAATTTTTTTAGCAATCATGGTGTGCATCAAGTGTAGATTTCATGCAAGTAAAACAGACGAATTAATATTAATATCACCTACACCATGGAATTGATTGCCATGGCTAGCATCCATAATTATGGATAGTGTGGGGAATTTCATGAGACGAGCATCCTTGGTTGTCGGTAATGCAATATCCAATGGTTGCACGCTGGTTACTTGTGTGTTGGTCTGGCTCGCCTGAGAAATGATTGCTTGAATCAAGCTCATTTGTATTTTAAGTTCTTGGATCCCAACCTGTATCACTTCCAACCTAGTCTTATATTACACCTCTATATCTATCAAATGATCCTTGATTGTAGATGTGACTGTGTTAGCAATCTCATTCAAATCAGCCTCAGTCAACATCAAGGCCTCCTCTCCAATCTCTCTAGATTACTTCCTCTTCTTCCTTGATCCACCAGTAGTCTGAGAGTCGTGCTTCAATCATTTAGAATTCTATGCTTCCACCTCCTCCACTGTATCTTTTGGGGCAGTACCATTTTTTTTTTGTTTCCATATCATTTTCTATGGTGACCGTCTCATCAGTGGTGGTTGGTGTGGCTTCTTTCTCTTGAGGTTTCTTAGTCACCTTCTCTATTTCTTTCTAAGGATGAGTACCAGTGTGCGGCTCCGTCGACATTTTTGTGATAGATGTGGACACACCAGGCTTCGACCATGCTGGTGGCCATTCTCCAGTGATTTATATCAGATCGTCTTCTGTGACCGAATAGGGTAACCCGTAACAAACCCCCTCCAGGGTGCCTTTCGCATGGATGTGCATATTGTGGAATGTGGCCTTCAAATTAGCTATCATCTTCTATTGCTTGTATAATTTTGAAGACAAAATTGGCTTAGACTGCACAATCTGATAGAGAGAGACATCAAAAAGTACCCATTTTTGTATCCTTAATGCATGCGGGGTCTGAGGTATTCCAAATTGTCGCAAATCGCACGGCCTCGCACATCTGTGGCTCGATCTCAAGAAACTGGGTTTCCTTGGGTGTATTGCACCCAATCAATGCAATAAACAACAAGACCAAGCATAATGAAATTTTTGGCGTTATTATTGTGCTTTGCACACATTTTCCTGAAACTCTATGCACAAATAATGGGACCAATTGTAAATTACACCTTTCTCGCACTGTCCTGCGAGAGCAATCACATGCATGGGCACCTCCTTTAGTATACATTTGTGCATCACCTTGTAGGCGAAGTTGAGAATGTAGAATTGAACAGTCGTATCATTCATCTCGCTTATAATTGAATTGGACTTGGTCAAGGTAAATTTTTGGTGCAAGTTCAGGAAATTTATTTACGTCCGCAATGTCCCAATCCTCCATTCTGAGATGTGGTACTTTCGAAAACATGTACCCTTCCATCGAGACATTTTCTGGGATCAAATGAATTTAGATGCTCACGTGCACTTCGTCAAGGTCTTTCGAAACCCTAACCAATTGCTTGCATGATACGACATATGTCGACAGTCTCGAGAATGGGGCCACTTCAACCACATCTTCTTCTTCATCAATAATATTTTTTGCGAGATCTGTCATTGGCCTCTTTAGACACTCAGCTGTAGTAGAGTGCGACTTCAAATTATTCTCCCTTGGGGATTTTATATACCAGATGACATCCCATTCTTAGACGTCGTGGGCGTAGGTGTTTCAACAACAGGGACCTCGGGTGCAACAGGGCCGTCTCCAACTCGTGTGGCCATCACACTGGGTGGAATTACATAACCCAAACCTGCACGACGCAGCTCTCCCTTGAATCCTAGATCTAAACCAGACATAGACATAGAGTATGTAGTGGAAATCAGAGAGCTCAAAGAAACTAATTCACTCAGAAATCAAAGGGAACTATTGTGACCCCATAGGTCATATTTATACTTGTGGCATATCTTCAACGGTTCTTTCTGCATTAATTTATCTCCATAAATGACAAATGGTCACAAATCTGGTAAAATTCCTTCATTAAATGCAACCTAGAAACTCCCATCAATGGTAATAAAGATGAGTTGTCTAGATCTACCATTATAATGACTATTTTTTGATAGCTCCGCATCCCATTCAATCTCCTCGCGCAACAATAAAGACATGACAATCTCCTCACACAATAATCAAGATATGATAATATATTTCATTTTAGCAATAAATACAAGACAATATTTTATCACATGATCAATTTTTCTACAATACTTGCATGAGTTTCTCTTTGGATTAGGACAGTCACGCGCATAGTGACCAACATCTTCGCAGTTATAGAAAATAACTTGTTCCCTTCCTCGACTAGTTGATTCACCTCCTTGTCCTCTTCCTTTGCCCTGAAATCCACCATGCCCAGAAGGGGATGTTGGTGAGGTAGGCTCAGTCTGCATTTTATATATTTCAGCCTTATCCAACATCATATCATAAGTCCGACAGTGATGCTCATCATGTCCTAATGATGAACAAAATATGGAAAATAACTGCTTCAACACAAGTTGATACTTTCTGATACTTGGACAAGAATATGTGTCATCTAATCCAACTATTTGACATATTGTGCACCATACGTGACTCTTCAATGGACTATGGCATCCAGCCTTTAGATAATTATTGAAGGCAGGACATTGATCTTTATGGTGCCCAACAGATTTACATTTTATGCACCAGACCTCTACGTAGACTTCCTTGTGCAGGTTTTGAATCTATAAATGCATGGCTTCCAAATGATTTTGAATCTGTTGAATCTTGAGTGCAACAGGTGTTGGGGTAGATTCTAGTTGCATTGCAACCTCCATAGCCTCAGCCTGTGTAGAAATATTTTGCTGACCTAAGGGTTGGTTCAAATTTGGGAGAAACATAGAAATAAACCATTCCTTATGCTGAGTATCATCGATGAAAATTCCACCATCTCTAATAGTGCGCTTCAACGTATGATCTACCTCCCATATAGATTCATTAACCTCCTGATGAATCTCTTTCATTTATGTAACAAAATGCATGTATGACTCAGGCTTCTTAAACTACTATTTTAGGGCATATTTTATTTGGTCCAAGGTGGCAACATTCCTGATGCACCAATCTAATGCACGATCATGGAAGGCAGTGGTTAGCTACACTGTCCTAATATCATTATTGTTAACCTACCGAGCCTGCCATACAGGCTAAGTCACAAACCAAAAGTGCTCATTATATTCATTTCCAATTCCTCTAAAATTAGGTAACTTCATCGACAAGGCCATATCTACGCTTGGGGGAGGTGGAGGTGGTGGTGGAGATGGATAGCGTGATGGAGTGGGTGTTTTGTGATATGAGTGTAGAAGTGGAGTGGATGGGGTTTGAAAAATTATCAAGGGTTTTTGTTTTGATGAACCTTCTTCTTGAGAGTCATTAGAGCTACTAATTTCTAGTTCACCTTCACTATCAGATTTAGGCTTCAGAGGGCTATAAATAATTTTTTTGGATATTTGTCGTAACCTTTTCCACTGCCTGCAGTCGGGCCTCTTCGAGGCATTCAAGAAATATGTTCAGATAGAGAGCCATGTTCACATAATATCATTTTCAAAAAAAACTTCAAAGAGAACAAGAACTTACCTCTATGACCTTTGAAAAATCTCCTTTCTACTTCAGAATAGGATACAAATTGATCAATGGAAAATTTTATCACAAATCCTCCCAAGAGGTGATCGATCAAATGATCTACCACATGGGTGGTCTTATTGTCTAACTTTTATAGTTTCTGAATCAATTCAAGACTCAACTCAGGGACTGTGTCATCCTTCACGGAGGTATTGAATTCAGTTAGTCATGACAACCACTCCTACAACTCATTTTCAAAGGAGAAAAAGAATATCTCATGAAATTTTGTGTAGATGTATTTCTATTCCAACTTTTCTTTAGATAAGCTAGTACTTTGATTCTCTTGGAGTGGAAATTCAAAGATCTTTCTATCCAGCCAATATTGTAATTCATTCCAAGAAGGGTGCCACAACATCAAATATCCATCAAAATGATCCCGAACCCGAAAATGGAACCATTTGTTGGCTTCAGGGGTCCTGACCCAGTTTCAGAGTTTATCATGCAACCAACAAACCTTCCAACTATTGGCCCTTTTAGCAATGATCTACTTGCGCAAGTCAAAGTCTCATGCAAAGCACTATGGGGGTTGTTGGAACCAGGTATTTGCACCCTGAGGAAGAAAATAATAAAGAGGCCCTAAGAAGATTTATTGTAGACTTATATCGATCATAAAAGGATGTGCGGAATAATTAACAGATTACAGGCAGAATCACAAATATTTTTAGCACAGATATGAAATGATAGAACTAGATCTAGATCTAAATAATTCATAACTACTTAGGCAGATTTTGTGAAACCAGCTCCAAAAAGATAAGAAAAGAGATATCAACGCCTTAGAAATAAGCCACTTCGAGGGGGCAGCCTCCAATAAATTACATGAATGAACAATTCTTGGATGATTCAAATTACAAAACCTCCTTTCTATATATAGGAGTCCATTGGACCATAATGTAATCCTAGTAGGGCCACAATGTAATCCTAGCCGACCTAACAATAACAATTTAAGAGCACAACAATAATAATATGGGGGTTACAAGGGTACAATAATAACAATAAGGGGGTTACACTAACAACAATAAGGGACTGTACTAGTAATATAGGAACCTAACATGCCCCTTTCCTTCAAAAAAGTGTTGTCCTCAACACTTGAGTAGTTCTGGGTGCTTTTGTATAAAATTCTCATCCTCCCATCTAGAATATTCAGTGGTTAAGTTCTTCCAGTTGATGAGATACTCTGAAATTGATCGATTCCGTAGCAATCGAGTTCTTCTTTCCATGACCGCTTCAGGTTTCAATATAATTTTTTCTTCCTCATCAAGTTCTGGAAATATTGTTTGAACTGTAAGATTTTCACCTATAACCTTCTTTAAGCATGAACCATGGAAAATTGGATGCACTCGTGAAGAATCAGGAAGCTCCAATGTGTATGCCATAGTACCAATATTTTGCAACACCTTGTAAGTACCATAGTACTTTGGTGATAATTATTATCTCTCTTAGCTTTCTTGAGGGACATTTGTTTGTATGGTTGTAGCTGTAAAAATACCCAGTCTCCTACATCAAAACTTCTCTCGCTGCGATGTTGATCTACCTGTTGTTTCATTCGATTTTGTGCCAAATTCAGGTTTTCCTTTAAGAGTTGGAGAAATTCTTGTTGATGCTCGATGTGATATTACATTGCTTGAACCTTCGAATTTTATCTTAAAGATGATGTGATGGATGGTGGATGATATCCATAAAGTTCCATAAATGGGGTCATTTTTGCTACAGTATGTAAGGAAGTTTTATACCACCATTCAGCTAGAGGTAAAAACTTGACCCATTGTGTTTGCTTAAGAGATACAAAACAACGAAGATATCCTTCCAAACATTTATTTACTCTCTCAGTTTGACCATCAGATTGAGGATGATAAGAAGAGCTATGAGCTAATCGAGTACCCAAATAAGAAAATAACTTCGTCCAAAAATTTCCAGTAAAAATGGGATCTCTATCTCTCACAGTAACCCTTGGGTTTCCATGTAGCTTTTGAATTGTGTCCATAAATGTAGTAGCAACTGTACTTTCTTTAGATGGATGAGATAATGCACAAAAGTGTGCATACTTGGTAATTATATCAACTACCACCATGATGACACTCTTTCCTTCGGACTTAGGTAAATTAGTGATAAAATCCATTGAAATCTCCTCCCAACGTTGACTTGGAATGGATAAAGGTTGTAGAAGACCCGGGGTCTTAGTTGTCTCAACTTTATTCTGTTTGCAAACCAAACATTCTGCCACAAAATTTTGAATATCAAATTTAAGGCCATAAAAAAAAAAAACCTTTCTTCACTCTGTGGTAAGTTTTAAAAAATCCTTAGTGTCCTCCTAAAGGAGAAGTGTGCAATTCCAAAAGAATTTTTTGTTTTAGCTGAGAATTCTTACAAAGATATATGCGATCTTTGTACCACAAGGAATCATTTTTCCAACTAAATGTATCATATGTACTAGGATCTTGCTGCAACTTTTGAATGAGTGTCCACACTTCTTCGTCCTTCTTCCATTCATCTCTTGCTTCAGTTATCCAATCTGGTTGGATAATAGAAATAGCACAAAGCAATGCTTCCACCTCTTCATTCTTTCTTGAGAGTCCATCTGCAACAACATTTATCTTCCCTTTTTTGTATATTATTTCAAATTCATAACCCAACATCTTTGTGACCCATTTTTTCTGCTCTTCTGAAGATATTTTTTGTTCCAAAAAGTGTTAGGACTATCATGATCATTTTTTACCTTGAAGTGTCTTCCCATTAGGTAAGTTTTCCATTTCTTTAGTGCATGCAGTATTGCTAACATTTCCTTCTCATAAATAGGTTTCTGTAAATACTTTCCTTTGATTGGATGAATTTCAAAATCAATGGGTCTTCCTTCTTGCATTAAAACAACACCAATTCCATTTCTTGAGGCATAGCATTCCACAATAAAGGTTTTTGTGAAGTCTGGCGTAGCTAAGACTGCTTCTAGGAACATTTCCTCTTTAAGATGTTCAAAGGACTTAGTTGCTTTAGGAGTCCATGAAAATTAATATTTCTTCAATAATGTTGTTAAAGGTGTTTCTATTCTCCCATGATTCTTAACAAAATTTCAATAATACCCTCTTAACCCGAGAAATCCTCACAACTGCTTTATGGTTGTGGGGAATTTCCATTCCTTAATGGTATTAATTTTGTTAGGGTCTACCTTAACACCCTCGTGAGATACAATATGACCCAAATATTCCACCTCTTGTACTCCAAGGAAACATTTGGATGTTTTTTCATATAATTGTTTCTACTGCAATAGTTTGAGCACCTTGTCAACATGATGAACATGATACTTCCAGGACCTGCTGTAGATTAGTATGTCATCAAAAAATACTAGCACAAATTTTCTAAGGAAGGGTTTGAAAATGGAATTCATCAACCCTTGAAATGTAGAAGGTGCATTGGTAAGGCCAAAAGGCATGACCAAAAATTCATAATGACCCTCATGAGTTCGAAATACTATTTTCAGAATATCCTCAGTCTTCATTCTAATATGATGATACCCTGAATGAAGATCCAATTTCGTAAAATAAATTGCTCCATGTAATTCATCCAATAATTCATCAATCACAGGAATGGGAAATTTATCTTTAATAGTGAGATTATTGAGCTCCCTATAATTCGGACACATGCACCATGATCCATCCTTCTAGTGTACCAATACTATAGGAGCAGAGAAATAACTTTGACTAGGTTGAATTATACCCGCCTCTAACATTTCTGCAATCATACGTTCAATTTCACTCTTTTGGACATAAGGATATCTATAAGGCATGATGTTTGGAGGAAAAATTCCTGGAATCAAATCAATAACATGATCATGATCACGAATAGGTGGGAGTCCTTTTGGAGTTTCAAAAACCTTGGAATGATTGTCGCAGAATTTTTGGAGATCTGCGGAAATAAATGATTTTGATGTTGGAACTTCTAGTAAGCATAATTGTAAAATTATGCCTCATTGTTATTTATTTAGAAGCTTTGTCATGACATTAGAGCTTATTATCTTTCTTGGCTTCCCTGCAATACCCCGTAATTCGACTTCCTTTCCTTCTGAAAAAAATTTCAAGAAAATTTCTTGAAAATTAAAAGCTACCATCCCAAAGATTGTAACCATTGTACTCCTAGTACAACATCAGCACCTCCCATAGGAATGGAAATCACTGGACTATTCAATACATATTCCCCCATGGTTAGCTTCATATTATGGAATTTTCAAGAGAAATTTATAGTTCCTACATTTGCAACCATCACTTGATATTCTGTTGCTGGGTATAGGAAAGAATTCAATTCCTTGGCTACCTTACAATGAATAAAATTATGGGTACTACCTGAATCAATCAACACTATTTCCTTTTTCTTCTTGATATGTCCTTCTATCTTGAGAGTTTTAGGAGTGGTAATTCCTACCAATGCATTACACGATATGGTCAGACTCATTTCTTCCTCTTCTTGGGTTGGTTCCTGGTGTATATCCTCTTCTTGTTCATTTTCTTCTTCCTCTTCAAAATCTATGTAAAATAATTTATTCTCAGCACAGTTATGACCTTTATTATATTTTCTATCACAGCTGTAGCAAAGCCATTTTGCTCTTTTTTCTTCCAATTGTTGTGGTGTCAACCTTGTCGGTTGTGGAAATCTAGGACTAGCAACACTTCCTTCTTTATAGAACTGAGGGGTAGGCTTCCTTGTCACCATAATTTTACATTCAATTTTTCTTGCCAACCTGAATGCGTTCTCTAATGAATCAGGTTCCAAAATGCGAACTTCATGTTGGATGTTATCCTTTAAAGTACCTATGAAGAGATCAAACCTGTGTTCCTCTAGAATATCAATTACCCTTATATTTAATTTTTGGAAGTCCTCAATGTCCTCCCCCATTAAACCCTTTTGTTTGAGATTTATCAATTAGCTAAAGAAGGTGTTGCTCTTTTTATCCTCATAATGTGCTATCATTTCCTCCGTAAAAATTTACCAAGTGACAATTTTTTTTATGGGATCAAAGCCATCGATATCATACAAATGTATTTTTTTCTAAATGTAAAGTTGCAATGCATACCTTTTGTATGTTTTTCACATTATGGAGATCAAAATATTGCTCCATCTGTAGTATCCATGTTACAGGATCCTTTCCATCAAACTTCCTCATATCCATTTCTGTAATATGGTGGTTCTTCCCGCCAACATTAGATTTTATGAAATCATTATTAACATTTATTTTTTCTCATCACGAGTTTCCTCTACTATATTTTCACCATTAGGAAACATTTCTTGTATCAACTTTGTCAAACATTCCATGTCAGCTTTTAGATCATTCTTCATGTTTTCCATTTTAGATTCCATACTAGCTTCCATGCCATCTATCTTAGATTCCATTCCATTCTTCAAACCATCCATCTTAGATTCCACGCCTTTATTCAAACCATCCATCTTAGTTTCCACACCTTTCTTCAAAACTTCCATGTAATTTTTTGTTGCTCTTTGCGAGAGAAAAATTTGTTGCACTTGCTGTTGTAATTTTGATATGTCATGTTTCCATTCTTCGTCTTCATAAGTCATAGTAGAGCTTTCTAAAGGCTTAATGGGTGTTGAATTATTTTTAGGAGCCATTTTAAAATCCAATACTGATATCTACTCTACAATATGCCCTTGTAATCAATTCAACTTGATTCTTCAAATAAGACTTATGGAATTCGGGAAAAAAAATACACACCTTTTAATTTCTTTTGAGGATCTCGATATTTAAATTGAATTATCTCTATAATTGAATATCTACAATATCTAAAACTAAGCCTTGTATTAGCCCTCTGAAGCTTCTTTAAAATTCCACAGGTTTGATTTGATTTTTTTTCTTCAAGGCAGAGTTATGTCCAATCTCCCACAATGACCCAATTTTGGATTGGTTAAGTAGAGTGAAAATGTTTGACTTGCCACATGTCATTGTTTCCTCCTTGGCTCTGAAATTGATAGAATGAAAACTACAGTCCGTGAACTTGTAGCCACTTTTTAAATCATTCCAATCCGACAGTTAGAGAGAGAGCTATGAATATTTTCTCACGATCACCTCTTTGAGATGAAATTTAGAGCCCTAAGAAAGCCCTAACTTCCACAGATCATATCTCCAAAAATTTTGTGAACCAATATCTGAAATTGTTTCAAGATGTTCGTCCAGATTGTTGCTTTTCACTCTACAAATTTTAGCTTTTGAACCTTCGTAGAAAAAAATTTATTACGAAAATACCACTATGAACTGTTTAGGTTAAATTTAGGAGCCTACAAAATGACCTAATTTTCATTGATCATATCTCCGAAAATATTGTGAAAAATCTCTAAAAATTTTTGACGATGTTCCTCAGGATTTTGGTTTCACGCTCTACAAATTTTAGATTGTGAACCTTTGTAGAAAAATATTTATAGCGAAAATTCCATGATGACTTGTTTGGAGTAGCGAAACCCTAGAATCTCAAAGCTCTAATACCAAATGTGGTGAAAATAGCTCCAAAAAGAGAAGAAAAGAGATATCAACGCCTTATAAATAAGCCACTTCAAGGGGGAAACCTCCAATGCATTACATGAATGAACAATTCTTGGTTGATTCAAATTACAAAACCTCATTTCTATATATAGAAGTCCCTGGGGACATAATGTAATTCTAGTAGGGCCACAATGTAATCGTAGCCGACCTAACAATAATAATTTAAGGGCACAATAATAACAATATGGGGGTTACAGCGGTAAAGTAATAACAATAAGGGGGTTACACTAACAACAATAAGGGACTGTACTAGTAATATAGAGACCTATCCAGCCAATATTGTAATTCATTTCAAGAAGGGTGCCAGAACATCAAATATCCATCAAAATAATCCCGTACCTGACAATGGAACCATTTTTTGGCTTGAGGGGTCTTGTCCCAGTTTCAGAGTTTATCATGCAACCAAAAACCTTCCAACGACTGGCCCTTTTAGCAGTGAGCTGCTTGCGCAAATCAAAGTCTCACGCAAAGCAGTATGGGGGTTGTTGGAACCAGGTTTTTGCACCCTGAGGAAGAAAACAATAAAGTGGCCCTAAGCAGATTTATTGTAGACTTATATCAGTCATAGAAATATATGCGCAATACTTAAGAGATTACAGGAAAAATCACAAATATTTTTAGCGCAGATATAACATGACAGAACCAGATCCAGATCTAAATAATGCTTAATTACTTAGGCAGATGCATTCATGTATTCTATCATCAATGTAACTTCATGCATAAATAAGAAAGGTAATTGTGCATATACAAATAATCAACACAGAGCATTGTGATCTAAAGACAAAAATAGTAGATAGATAATTCAGATCAATAACACAATTCTTTTGCAAAAAAATGTCCTTATATTAGCTTCAGGTCAATTCAATACATCAGACATTACCCTTACACTTTACCCTTTCATGCATACAGGCAGCAGAGTCCGCACACATCCAAGACTAGGTCTTTGTGCACACAGCGAGGATGAGCCTTTCTACCCAACCCAGACAAACCCTTATAAAATTATTACATATGCATAAACATTCATATCATCACAGTAGACTATCTTGAACTACCTTTCACTTATACTCGATCTATCTATTTATATTATTCTAGCGCACAGATACTATGGTGTCAAACCATGGTTTCATGCTCACAGCTTAATCTTAAACCATTTTACATCAAAAGAGGGATTTTGACCCACCCCAAATCCCCTTCACTCATTTGTGCAATGCACTTATACAAAACCTGTACGAAAAGGTACCAAAAAGTGTACCCCAAGGGACCCCGCTCCGAAATAATCCTACGAGGAATGTACTTATACATGCTTTAATGAAGCATCCATGTGATTTTTTTCACATAGAGAAAGGAAACTAAGAAGGGCATTTGAGTTCACAAGTCCCCCACTTGAACTCACTCACAATAGAACAATGATTATTCATTATTATTTTCTTTTTGTATAAATGTCCCTCCACAACATAATATCTACTTAATTCTCCCATTTTTAGTGTATGGTAGTAATAACATGCAATGCATATGCATAACATCAACATAAAATAGAGGCTAGATGATCATAAAATATTATCAAATCCTTTATTGAACACACACAGAAACACACACACACACACACATACACATATTTAAAGCAAATAAATCTACAATTTTATTCAAATTAAAAATAATTCATAATCATATCCCATACACATTTAAATTAAAAAAATAACATCTTTTCATGCCTAACTTTTATTTCATAATAAAATATTGTGTTAGCAATACCAACTATGTTTCCCAATTAAAAGAAACTACTATCATTTTTCTTAAATGTAGATATATAATATTATAAAATGAATGTTGAAAATTATCATTCTTTAGGAGATGATGTTGGGGGAAAGAGAGTCCCTCCAAAATTTGTCAAAGGTATAGGAGAATTATGAGCTTAAAGTGATTGGATTGTGTGGGGCTTCTAGGGGGTTGTGTTCGATTTGGTTTACATCTATTTTCAAGTTGATTAATTGAAATTTCGTACCTTAGTAGTTGGTGTTTCACGTCCTTCATCGACCATAGAAAAGGTGTGTGTAATGTTGTTAATGGATATGTTCCTATTCAATATATGAAAAAATTCAATTCTTGGGCATCTCTCCTACACCTCAAAGACTCTCCATGTAGCCAATATTGTATTATGGTATGGTATTTTAATACAACCCTCCATCCTTACGAAAATAAGGAGGATCCCCCATTAGAGATCAATGTCAAGCATGTTTTTAGGATTTGATTACTTCACTGGAGATAATGGATAGTAGACTATATGTTAAAAAAATTTCATGGAATTATCATAGATATTGCTTGGGTGGTATGGTGGCCCACATAAATATATTTTCAGTTTCCTGTTTCTTTTTATCTCAAGACTTTTTGGTCTCCTCTTAGACTCCTCCCTAGGAAAGTTTATATGATTTGAAAATTTCTGTTGAGCTATCAAATACAATATACTATGGGTTATTTCCATCTCGTTTCTCTCCTCTTCAGATTCAGAGGAAATACTTCTCATATTTGGTGAAGGAAGCATGGAGTACGTTAGAAATCATTTATCCAATTACCATCTTGGAAAAAAAATAAAAAAATGAAGTTATCCATTAAACAATGGTTATAAACAAATAATGAGGATATGGGGGACAAAACAAACATGCATGAAAAAAATCTAAAGGAAAATAGAGTAGGGAGTTCTCACAAAGGAGCTTCTACAATATCAACAAGAATAATTTGACACCTTACATCATGTTATTAGATTAGAAAAGGAATACTCGCACCTAAATTTCCACATATTATGGCCTATAGCTAGTGAGTGGAACAACATGTTCTTCCATAACTATGATAACTGACAAGTTTGGAGAAATGATATTAAATTTTCTAGCATGAATGGATTGTGGATTGATGAATTCAAGGGGATTCAAAGGGTTGTTATTTATTACTTCAATTCATTATACTCTACCCAACCTAAACCCAATTCAGAGGCTCTCTATTATTTTTTATATAAAATCTCAAAAATGGTGTTTGAAGATGAGAATTTGGACATCTGAAAATCACAAAAAAAATTATAGATAAGAAAAATCATATTTCCTTTCATTTAAAACAAAAATCTTGGTCAAGATGGATTTTAAAACAACTTATATTAGGTTTATTTATATGTCATTAATTTTGATATGATTAATCTATTGGATTAAATCTTCAAGCATGAATGTACGAGAGGAGGGATTAACTCATCCTTCATTTCCTTAACTCCCAAATAATTCAATCTAGCATCCTTTTCTAAGTATATAATGATCTCTTTATGCAATTTTCATATAAGATAATATCTAAAATTTTAACATAGCACATAAAGCCTATTCTTCCCAAGATCATACGTATGAAATAAGGGGATTCGTGGGGCTTCTTTCTCTTGAGGTTTCTCAATCACCTTCTCGATTGTTTTCTAAGGATGAGTACCAATGCGCGGCTCCATCGGAATTTTGGTGATATATGTGGACACACCAGGCTCCAACCATGTCGGTGGCCATTTTTCAGTGATTTAGATCAGATCGTCTTATGTGACCAAACAGGGTAACCCGTAACAAACTCCCTCCAGGGTGCCTTTCACGTGGATGTGCATATTGTGGAACGTGGCCTTCAAATCAGTTATCATCTTCTATTTCTCATATAATTTTGAAGGCAAACTTGGCTTAGGCTGCACAGCCTGATACAGCAAGGCATCAAAAGTACCCATATTTTATTTTCTCCTTAACACATGCGGGGTCTTAGGTATTCCAAATTGTCGCATATCGCACGACCTCACACATCTGTGGCTCAATCTCAGGAAACTGGGTTTCCTCAGGTGTATTGCACACAATAAATGCAATAAACAACAAGAACCAAGCATAATGAAATTTTTCGCCTTATTCCTGTGCTTTGCGCACATTTTCTTGAAACTCTATGCACAAATAATGGGACCAATTGTAAATTACACCTTTCTCGCACTGTCCTACGAGAGCAATCACATGTGTGGGAACCTCCTTCAGTATACATTTGCACATCAACCTGTAGGAGAAGTTGAGCATGTTGAATTGAACAGTTGGATCATTCATCTCGTTTACCATAAATCCTCTGCTTTTTTGCAAGACTTGATACTTCTTTCTTATGAGCTCTGCGAGGGATTTTTCTTGCGCTATTCCTCCAACATCCACAATTAGATATGCACCTTTATCAGGTAAACGATTTATCCTATGGATCAATGCAACATCTATTGGAATGTGCTCTCCAAACCATAGTGCATCATCAAGCACTAGCCCAAAAAATTGTCAGACATAGATGTCATTTATTGGGTTGTACCCAAAGTCAGGGATCTACAGTAGATTCAATGGGCCTTCCTTATCCAGACCCAACACCCATCTCTTCACCCCTAGGTGCACGATTCCCGCTTCATACTAGACTTGGTCAAGGTAAATTTTTGGTGCAAGTTCAGGAAATTTATTTACATCTGCAATGTCCCAATCCTCCATTCTGAGCTGCGGTACTTTGGCAAATGTGTACCCTTCCATCAAGACATTTCCTGGGATCAAAGGCATTTGGATGCTCACGTGCGCTTTTTCAAGTTCTTCCAGAACCCAAACCAATCACTTGTGTGATGCAACATAAGTTGGCAGTCGCAAGAATGGGTCCACTTCGGCCACATCTTCTTCTTCATCCATAAAATTTTTTACAGGCTCTGTCATTGGGCTCTTTAGACACTCAGCCATAGCAGACTGCGACTTCGCCCTCAGGGATTTTAGTATACCAGATGAAATCCCCTTCTTAGACTTCGTGGGCACAGGTGTTTCAACAACAGGGACCTCGGGCGCAGCAGGGCCGTCACACTGGGTGCAATTACGTAACCCAAACCTGCACGACGGAAATCTTCCTTGAATCCTGGATCTAAACCAGACATAGACATAAAGTATGCAGTGGAAATCAGAGAGCTCAAAGAAACTAATTCATTCAGAAATCAAAGGGAATTATTGTGACCTCATAGGTCATATTTATACTTGTTGCACATCTTCAATAGTTCTTTCTCCATTAATTTGTCTCCATAAATGACAAATGGTCCCAAATCTGGTAAAATTCCTTCATTAAATGCAACCTAGAAACTCCCATAAATGGTAATAAAGCTGACTTGTCCAGATCTACTGATCCAACGACTAGTTTTTGACAGCTCTGCATCCCACTCAATCTCCTCGCGCAGCAATGAAGACATGACAATCTCCTCACGCAATAATCAATATAGGATAATATACTACATTTTAGCAATCAAGACAGGACAATATTTTATGACATGATCAAATTTTCTACAATACTTGCGTTAGTATCACTTTGGATTAGGAGAGTCGCGCACATAGTGACCAACATCTCCACAGTTATAGAAAATAACTTGTCCTCTTCCTTTTCCCTGAAATCCACCATGTCCAGAGGGGGATGCTGGTGAGGTAGGCTCCACCTGCATTCTATATATTTCAGCCTTATCCAACATCATATCATAAGTGCGAAAATGATGCTCATCATGTCCTAATGATGAACAAAATATGCAAAACCACTGCTTCAACTCAAGTTGATAATTTCTGATCCTTGGATAGGAATATGTCTCATGTAATCCAATGATTTGACATATTGTGCACCATACGAGACTCTTCAATGGACTATGGCTTCCAACCTTCAGATAATTATTGAAGGTAGGACATTGATATTTATGGTGCCCAGCAGATTTACATTTTATGCACCAGACCTCTACATAGACTTCCTTGTGTAGGTTTTGAATTTCTATATGCATGGCTTCCAAATGATTTTGAATTTGTTTAATCCCGAGTGCAACATGTGTTGGGGTAGCTTATATTTGAATTGCAACCTCCATAGCCTCAACCTATGTAGAAATATTTTGTTGATCTAAGGGTTGGTTCAAATTTGGGAGAAACATAGAAATAAACCATTCCTTATTCTGAGTATCATCGATGAAAAGGCCACCATCTCTAATAGTGCGCTTCAATGTCATATCTACCTCCCATATAGATTCATTAACCTCCTGATGAATCTGTTTCATTTATGTAACCAAATGCATATATGACGAAGGATTGTTAAACTACTATTTTAGGGCATATTTTATTTGTTCCAAGGTGGCATTATGGTTTTCTTCAACATTCCTGATGTACCAATCTAATGCACGATCGTGGAAGGCAGTGGCTAGCTGCATTGTCCTAATACAATTATTGTTAACCTACTGAGCCTCCTATACAACCTCAGTCACAAACCAAAAGTGCTCATTATATTCATTTCCAATGCCTCTAAAATTAGGTAACTTCATCGACAAGGCCATATCTATGCCTAAGGGAGGTGGAGGTGGTGGTGGAGATGGATAGCACGATGGAGTGGGTGTTTTTTGATATGAGTGTAGAAGTGGAGTGGATGGGGTTGGAAAAAGTCTCAAGGGTTTTTGTTTTGATGAACCTTCTTCTTCAGAGTCATTAGAGCTACTAATTTGTAGTACATCTTCACTATCATATCTAGGCTTCATAGGGCTATAAATATTTTTTTTGGATATTTGCCGTAACCTTTTCCACTGCCTACAGTCGGGCCTCTTTGAGGCATTCAAGAAATATGTTCAGATAGAGAGCCATGCTCACATAATGACATTTTCAACAACAACTTCAATGAGCGCAAGAACTTACTTCTATGAGCTTTGAAAAATCTCCTTTCTACTTCAGAATAGGATACAAATTGATCAATGGAAAATTTTGTCACAAATCCTCCCAAGAGGTGATCGATCAAATGATCTACCACATGGGTGGTCTTATTATCTAAATTTTTTAGTTTCTGAATCAATTCAAGACTCCACTCAGTTACTGTGTCATCCTTCACGGACGTATTGAATTCAGTTAATCATGACAACCACTCCTGCAGCTAATTTTCGAAGGAGAAAAATAATTTCTCATGAACTTCTGTATAGATGTATTTCTGTACCAACATTTATTTTGATATGTTAGTACTTTGATTCTCTTGGAGTGAAAATTCAAAGATCTTTCTATCCAGCCAATATTGTAATTCATTCCAAGAAGGGTGCCACAACATCAAATATCCATCAAAATGATCCCAAACCTGACAATGGAACCGTTTGTTGGCTTGAGGGGTCCTAAACTAGTTTCAGAGTTTATCGTGCAACCAACAAACCTTCCAACTACTAGCCATTTTAGCAATGAGCTTCTTGCACAAATCAAAGTCTCACGCAAAGCAGTATGGGGGTTGTCGGAACTGGGTTTTTGCACCCTGAGGAAGAAAATAATGAAGTGGCCCTAAGAAAATTTATTGTAGACTTATATCGATCATAAAAATATGTGCGCATTACTTAACAGATTACAGGAAGAATCAAAAATCTTTTTAGCATAGATATAACATGACAGAACCAGATCCAGATCTAAATAATGCATAATTACTTAGGCAAATGCATTCATGTATTCTATCATCAATGTAACTTCATGCATAAATAATAAAGGTAATTGTGTATATACAAATAATCAACATAAAGCAATGTGATCTACAGACAAAAATAGCAGATAGATAACTCATATCAATAACACAATGCTTTTGCAAAAAAAAATGTCCTTATATTAGCTTCAAGTCAATTCAATAAATCAAACATTACCCTTACACTTTACCCTTCCACGCACACATGCAGCAGAGTCCGCACACATCCAGGACTAGGTCTCTATGCACACAGCAAGGATGAGCCTTTTTACCTAACCCAGACAAACCCTTACAAAAGTATTACAAAAGCATAAACATTCATATCATCACAGTATACTATCTTGAACTACCTTTCACTTATACTCGATCTATCTATTTATATTATTCTAGCGTGCAAATACTATGGTCTCAAACCATGGTTTGAGGCTCACATCTTAACCTTAAACCATTTTACATCAAAATAAGGATTTTTACCCACCCCAAATCCCCTTGACTTATTCGTGCAACGCACTTATACAACACATGTACGAAAAGGTACAAAAAGTGTACCCCAAGGGACCCCGCTCCGAAAGAATCCTATGAGGAATGTACTTATACATGATTCAATGAAGCATCCATGTGATTTTTTTCACATAGAGAAAGGAAACTAAGGAGGGCATTTGATTTCACAAGTCCCCCACTTGAACTCACTCACAATAGAACAATGTCTATTCCTTATTATTTTCTTATTGTATAAATGTCCCTCCACAACGTAATATTTGCTTAATTCTCCAATTTTTAGTATATGGTATTAATAACATGCAATACATTACATCGACATAAAATAGAAGCTAGATGATCATAAAATATGATTAAATCCTTTATTGAACACACACAAAAACACACACACACACAAACACATATTTAAAGGAAATAAATCTATAATCTTATTCAAATTAAACAAAATTCATAATCATATCCCATACACATTTAAATTAAAAAAAATAACATCTCTTCATGCCTAAATTTTATTTCATAGTAAAATCTTGTGTTAGCAATACCAGCTATGTTTCCCAATTAAAAGAAACTATTATCACTTTTCTTAAATGTAGATATATAATATTATAAAATGAATGTTGAAAATTCTCGTTCTTTAGGAGATGATGTTGGGGGAAACAGAGTCCCTCCAAAAGTTGTCAAAGGTATGGGAGAAATATGAGCTTAGAGTGATTGGATTGTGTGGGGCTTCTAGGGGGTTGTGTTCGATTTGGTTTACATCTATTTTCAAGTTGATCAACTGAAATTTCATCCCTTAGTAGTTGGTGTTTCATGTCCTTCATCTACCATAAAACAAGGTGCGTGTAATGTTGTTAATGGATATGTTCCTATTCAATATATGAAAAAAATCAATTCTTGGGCATCTCTCCTACACCTCAAAGACTCTCCATGGAGCCAATATTGTATTATGGTATGGTATTTTAATACAACCCTCCATTCTTAAGAAAATAAGGAGGATCCCCCATTAGAGATCAATGTCAAGAATGTTTGTAGGATTTGATTACTTCACTGGAGATAATGGATATTAGGCTATATGTTGAAAAAATTTCATGGAATTATCATAGATATTGCTTAGGGAATATGGTGGCCCACCTAAATATATTTTCAGTTTCCTATTTCTTTTTATCTCAAGATTTTTTGGTCTCCTCTTAGACTCCTCCCTAAGAAAGTTTATATGATTGAAAAATTTATGTTGAGCTATAAAATACAATAGACTATGGGTTATTCCCATCTTGTTTCTCTCCTCTTCAGATTTAGAGGGAAGACTTCTCATATTTGGTAAAGGAAGCATGGAGTAGGTTAGAAATAATTTATCCAATTACCATCTTGGAAAAAAAATAAAAAAATGAAGTTAGCCATTAAACAATGGTTATAAACAAATAATGAGGATATGGGGGACAAAACAAACATGCATGAAAAAAATCTAAAGGAAAATAGACTAGGCAGTTCTCACAAAGGAGCTTCTACAATATCAACAAGCATAATTTGACAGCTTCCATCATGTTGTTAGATTAGAAAAGGAATACCTGCACCTAAATTTCCACATATTATGGCTTATAGCTAGTGAGTGCAACAACAAGTTCTTCCATAACTATGATAACTGACAAGTTTGGAGAAATTTTATTAAATTTTCTAGCATGAATGGATTGTGGATTGACGAATTCAAGGGGATTCAAAGGGTTGTTATTTATTACTTCAATTCATTATACTCTACCCAACCTAAACCCAATTCAGAGGCTCTCTATTATTTTTTATATAAAGTCCCAAAAATGGTGTTTGAAGATGAGAATTTGGACATTTGCGAATAACAACAAAATGATAGATAAGAAAAATCATATTTCCTTTCATTTAAAACAAAAATCTTGGTCAAGATGGGTTTTAAAACCACTTATATCAGGTTTATTTACATGTTATTAAGTTTGATATGATTAATCTATTTAATCACATCTTTAAGCATGAATGTATGAGAGGAGGGATTAACTCATCCTTCATTTCCTTAACTCCCAAATAATTCAATATGGCATCCTTTTCTAAGTATAGAATGATCTCGTTATGCAATGTTCATATAAGATAATTTCTAAAATTTTAACATAGCACATAAAGCCTATCCTTCCCAAGATCATATGTATGAAATAATGGGATTCGTGGGGCAAAGAAAATTAATATATAATATCATCTTGTTCCAAGAATTAGAATATTTCACCAACATAAAGAAGGATAAAGGTATGATCATCAAAATCGACATGCAAAATACATTCAACCGTATGAATCAAGAATTTTTACTAAAAGTTCTATCTTTCTTTTGCTTGGATGGGAAATTTATAAAATGCATGGAGGTTTGTATTTCCTCCCCTTGGATCTTTCCCTTGGTGAATTGTCGTTCGTTAATTCTTTTTAAGGCCTTAACAAGGCTTCATAAAGGTGCCCCTTGTGAGTTTTCCTCTACATATTTATGGAAGGTTTTTTAAGAAATTGTTTTGAATATGAATGATGGAATGGTAGTATTTTGGATATAAGATATATCTAAGGCATCAAGAGTGTAAATCACTCCTAATTTTCGAATCATACCCTCCTATTTGGAGAAGCATCATTAATTATTATAGAGCGGTTGAAGTATATTATAGGTAAATATCTACTGAATTATAGATAAATTATTAATCATAAACAATCGTAGATATATTCTTGGAATATTATTCCCATTCTTAACACATAACTCAGCCTCCTTCTTGGGTTACATCCTATTGTCTCTTTGAAATATTTTAGATATTTGGTGGTTTTAGTCTATTTTGAATCCCATTCTTCATAGGCCTAGTCGGGAATGATTGTGAAATTCAAGTTTACGCTACAACAATGAGGAGTGAATTGGTTGTCATTAGTTATATATAAAGCTCTTATTGAGGTGATATTATCAAATTTTCCCCTTTACAAGTTCATAACTCTCTTAGTGCTAGTTGGGACTCTTTGCGAACTAGCTAAAATTATGAGAAACGTTTTATGGGAGGGTGGTAAGAAGAGCCATAATTTTTTTTATCTCATTAAAATAGTTGTGGTAAAATCCCCAATGTCTCCCGGTGTCCTAGAAATCGAGGATCCCTCATTTTTTAATATTACATTAGGTTCCAGGTTGGTGTGGAGATATTTCAAACCATTATGCCCCGTGGAAGGAAGTTCTCTTATTAAAATACTTCCGACAAAGGTAAGATTTAAGCCTTAAGGATCCCCTATATTAAAAAGGATTCTTGTACATTTATAAGGTTTTATATTAATCTATGGATCTAATTTAAGAGCATCTTTCTAGATATTTGGTCAATGGGAATTCAATAAATCTATGGTTGAATTGAATCCTTAATCATTAGGCTTTGGAAATTCATGTGGGGCTAATACCATTAAGAGGTTGGTTGATCTCTAAAAGAAAATTCATTTTATCATATATTTGAAAAAGGGAGAGCTTTAATATGTGGATTTTCTAGGACCTGGGCTACATCACAACCCATATCTCGGCTTGCATGAACCCATTCATGTCACTACTAGTTTGTTGCATCCATAGGAATCAATATTTTGCTCACTATTAGGTATGGTCGAAATTAGAATTTATGGTTTAATAAGGATACTCTTTTTTATTATTTTAATTAAGGCTTCCTCTAAAGTATCACATTTTATAATGAGCTTAGACTTAATTGTTTACTGAAACATAGCTCCTTTTTTTGGTTCTTGATGCATGGTAAAATATTAATAATGAAGAATATTTAGGAAAGAGGAATTGTTATAACCGTACACTATCGTTTATTCTTGAGATAGGAAGAGCCAATTGATCATCTATTTCTTTGTTTTTCATTTTTTCGCGAGCCTTGGAATTTCGCCATTTCTGCTCAATTCACTAAAGTTCAATGGTCTGACTAGGATGCATCCCTCTTCTCTTCTTCATATGTTTTCTACCTTGGAAAATTCAAAGGAAAAAATTCTCTCAAGAAAATGTTTATTTCATTCCTAAAATATATCTATTAGAAGGTTTGGATAGCTCAATATGACATCAAATTCAATGAGAAGTTGTGTCAGGCTCACTTTATAGCCTTAAGATCTCGAGTGCTATTTTTTCAATGTTGGAAGAATTATCGGTTCACTATAGATATGGGAAATGTATATTCCCAAGAGAAGGGATGGTTTATTACTCTCCTTTATAGTTTGCCAAGGAGTAGTAAAAATCCCAAAATACCTACAAAATAGTGGAATTTAAGGATATATCAAGATGAATTGAATAAATGGAGGAAATATTAGATATTCCTTTTACTGGATTTTGATGGTGCTTCAAATCATAATTTTTGGGGGGAAGGAGTGGGTAGGTTATTCTTAACCCTTGTGGAAAGTTTGAAATTGAGTATAGTTGGGGGTTAGGAAGTTATAGAAATAATGAAGCAGAGGCATATGGATTACAACAAGGGCTCCTTCTAGCCAAGGAATAAAGCACTGAAGATTTGGTGGTTTTGGTAAATTCACAGTTGGTTATGTATCACCTTGTTCACGGATATTTTCATAAGGATTGGAAGCTGTGAAACGCCATTGATTGAATCGCAAATCTAGAGCTAGCATTCTCTACTATTGCCTTCTCTCCTGCATTGAGAATGAAAAATTCTGCTCATGTAGATGATCTTGTCAATAAATATGTAAAATTAGACATACAAGTCCTAATGAGAAGTGGCATTCCTTTCCTCATAGCTACATGAATAGTGGGTCTTATATGTAGTGTAAATGTTGTCTATATCTATAGGTATTTTAGAGAATCTATACCTCCAAAGACCTTCTATCCTTTAGGATAGCGAAATGACTAATAGATATTGGGAATAAATATTGTTGTGAGGTCACATATATAGTTTACCTAAAATTATTTTCGTTGTACTCACCTATTACAGACCATGATCTAAGTGAAAATTTTGATTTAATACAATATTCTTGTCATTGTATAAAAAGAAAAAAGAAAAACACACACACCACAACACCTTTTAGTTTTGTTTATTTTAAATTGTTATCATGAACCACATTTATGTCCTTTATAGCTTTATGTTATATAATTATGAGACATTTCCTTCTTTTTATTTTTTTAAATTGGGAAAATTGGTATACTTTCTTCTTATCACTGACGAGACCTAGGATCCAGTCAATGGGAATACCACTATACTTTTGATCCTAGCACAACCACAAAGAATCCTTGCTACATATGTAAACCATGATTTGAACCTGGGTAGGCTACCTATATAGGTTGGAAGACACAGTTTAATGTGGGATGTCCACCATTTGGCTTAGCCCAACGGGCTTAGGTCACATATCCTTTAATATAAAGCTTACATCTTTCCCATGGGATAGTTTACTTGTAAATATTATCTTATGTAAAGTTATGTGAGTGATGAAGTTCTGATGTTAAATTTTCCCAACTATCAAACTTGTATCAAATCATGATAGTGCAAAAAATACACCTAAAAGTATAGTAATGAGTTGGAATCAACCTTATGTTATGCAAATAAAATCTTATCCAAATTTACAATTCTTCTGATAATTAAAAAAAATATGTATATATATATATGAAGACTAAATAATGGTTATATGAAAAAAATTATTAGAAAAAATGTTATATTAAAAAATAATGTTTTTTTTATCATAAAATAGTTTATACTACATAAGTTATGTTAAATTATTTGCACATTCATCTATAAATGTATTTATAACCTTAATATAGAAATATGAAAAACATTGAAAAGATACATAAATAATCATATTTATAATCTTAATATAAAAATATGACAAACATTGAAAGGATAAATACATAACTCATTTTCATGGCTACCTAGTTGTGATAGTTGCATTTACTATTAACTAGTTGATTAACTAGTTAAATGACTTTAATTATTTGTTAATAAAAATATTAAAACAATTAATAGTATTAATTATCATAATAAAGTTAGTTATGGAAAATAAATTGATAAAAAGTAAAATATGATGGTAAATGTTTCCAAGAAATGAAAATAGGTTGGGGACGATTGGAAATAGTTACTTGCTCCTCTCGGGATAAGAGACTAATCCCAGTGAGGAGTAGGGGTTCTGTTTATGGAGAAAGGGAGAGTGAAAATTTTCCAGAGATGATAGTGACCAGTTGAAACACTCAGAAAATACCGATTTATTTATGGTACTAATTGGACTATGTGTCCTGAGGTCACAGCAGAAATATCCACTATTAACTTGCACCATTCAGGATTGGAGCACGGGGGAAAGGAGGATGTAATCGCCTCTCTTGAAGGTTAGGAGGAAAATCATCAGAAATAATTATTTACAAATAAGTTAAAGATTATGTCCAGTAATGAATTTTCACAATATATACACATAGTAGTGTATTAAGTATTTTAATTAATATAGTCTATGTTTGGAAATATAATCTGTGTTATGGAAGAAAATCAAGTATGGTAAATTTATATAGATTTATATTCTGAAAAAAATAATAAAAAATAATAAAAAAGTAAAAATTAAAAAAAAAAAAAAAAAATTTGAATCGGTATTTGCATGATTAAACTTGGTAAATTCTGTAGTTTCATATTCTAAAAATGGACAATTATTTGTATAAAGAAATACTAGTAATTTTTGTAGATTTATATTCTGAAAAAATTAATACACATCTGTATGAAGAAATTTATATATGTTGGTAGAAAAAAAATACAGTGCGTTGTTGCAGAAACAAATATTAGTATCATAAAAGAAAAGAAGCAAATACTGTAACAATTCAATTAGGGAGTTGTATCATTAAAAATTGTTAAATGAATCAATAATAGGGTTCAGAGGTAGAATTGTTAGTTCTCATTACATCAACCTAGAATCGTTGTAGTGGAATAAGCTATAACTATATAAGTTTCTTAGCAACGTAAATATTATACACATTTTTCCTTCAAAAGAGACTAATACTCACGAGAGTTGTAACTGAATCCTCGATTTAACTTCAGATATTTCCTTCCTCAAGATAACATCATATGTTCAAGCAAGCAGTCAGAATTGTATCTAATTTAAGAACTAGGTCAGCTGTCAGCTCCGAGCTTAGGGTCGAAACCCCAGATCAGAGCTCATCGCTACCTAGAAACCCTTATGACACAGAAATATTCAAGTGGTACGGACACTATAGAGCAGATAAATAAATATAGCAGATAAATGAGCATATAAGCCTAGATGCATTTCTGCAATAAGACTACGAAGATAAACTCAACTGAGTCGGTAAACACATTTTTTTTAAATAATATAGAATAAAAGTAAAGTAAAGAATATAAACACAGTCTCTATGATTTCAATGGGATATATGAACCTCGTAGGTATAAAATGTATATGTGAAAACAATATATAACAGAAATCATTCATTACTACCATCAGAATATACAACTATAGAATAACTCCACAGTAAAGAATGTAGAGATGTCTGCTAGAAAAAACTGTATAGGAGAATAATATAAATATACATTGTAGGCGTTAATACTTAGCTGAAAAAATATTCTTAGAACCTACACCAATTTTATAGGGAGTTATTCTTCATAAAAGGAGTTCAAGCTAATCCTATCAGGTTCATTAGGCAAGTCTTTTATGTTGAAATTTGGTTACTGGAGGACAGGTGGTTCCCTAAGGCTTTGATCTTTGGCCTAGGGAAAAGTGTCCAAAAGAATTTAATTTTTCTCCTAAAGTGAATTTATAATTTTAATAAAGTCAAATCTAATTTAAAAGTGATTTTATGTGATAAAGTTACTAAAGTCTAATTTTAAAGTGATTTTAATAAAGTCAATGTAAAATTAGAAAGGAAAAATGACTTTGGAAATAAATGACTAAGTGGGTCTTTATTAAAGTGGGTTGAATTAAAAAATAGAAAGTGAGATTTAAATGAGCATTTAATCTCAGCCCTAGATCTCAATCTATCTCAGCCATTGGATTTAGGGATTCCCCAAAAGTCACTTAGGGTTATGTTATAGGAGGAAAAGGAGGAAAAGTTCATTCATTCTTTCATGAGCAGATTGAGAGAGCAAGAGAAGGAGAGCAAGGGAGATTTCTGAGCAGAGAGGAGAAAGAGGCCAGTTGATAGAGACTTCAGCAAAATCCGTACAACAGCAAAGAGGCACGGTTTCCAAGACAGAAATCCGTACAGCAAGTGTTGGGCACATTTTTCGAGGGAGAGAGGCACAGTTTTCAAGGAAGACCGTACAGTAGCTTCATCATTTATTTCTGCGCAGATTTTGGGCACGAAAATCGAGAAGAGAGACTGCTGGTTGGTGGCACGAATTTCTATAAATCCGTACAGCAACAGAAAAACAGCTTTGGCACAGATTTCGAGGCAAAGGAGCATGGAAATCGAGGAGAAGGGTTTGCTGTTAAGTTCGTACAGTCCGTACAGCAGCACGGCCGTACAGCTGGGCACATATTTCGAGAAATACAGTTCAACATTTAATGCTATTATAAATGCTGTAAAATTTCTATTTTTGGTTTTTATTGTTCTGCACGTTTTCCAAGGCGGAGTGAATGAACGAAAATCGAGATAAGTACATTTGTTTGGTTGCTGAAATTTTTGCTGTAATTTCTGCCTCACTGTAAAAGCATTTTTCAGAAATAAGAAGGAGCTCTCAAACCGGTTTTCCCCAAGAGTTGTAGGGGGTTTTTCCAGGGTCACATTGACCAAAAATCACTGTGTTTAAATGTGTTGAATGGCTGTTTACATCTGCTGATTTTTATTTCTATATTTTCACCATTCTGTAATTTTTTCTAGAATTTGTGTTTTCAGCAAAATTTATTTTCCAGCTTGTTAAATGTATGGATATGGGAAAGGGCATTTAACTATTTTGGAGTAATAAGGTGAAACTGAAAATTGGGGTGGGAAATGAGAAATTTCTACATGGTATCAGAGCTTGAGTGCTAAAAGAGCAGTTAGGGACAACAAGGAGGAAAAATACAGCCTGCTGATTTTTCACTTAGAAAATTCCAGCAGGCTGATTTTTCACAAACATAATTTTTACCTTTACTACAGCAGTGCTATTTTTTCAGTTTTAGGACAGCAGGATGTCATTGGGATTGAGGGTGGAGGATAGGTTGGATGGGCATACCAATTATAGTGTTTGGAAGGAGAGAATTTAGAGTATCTTTGAGGAGGCGGAAGTCTGGGACATAATGGTGCATACCGCACAGAACCCTGTAAATGTACCTACTGATGCTACTCAATTGGCAACATATATTAAAAAGAACAACAAGGGTAAGAGACTGATTCTAGACGGAATCAAAGACCATTGCATTCCTCATGTGAGAGAAAAGAGAAATGCTCATGAGATGTGGACAGCATTGACCAACCTCTACCAGAGTACCAATGAAAACCGGAAAATGGTCCTGAAGGAGAAGCTGAAGAACATTAAGATGGGTAAGACTGATAGTGCAGCTGGATATCTCACAAATATTACTAATGTGAGAGATGAGTTGGCAGCGATTGGAGAGGCCATTCCACCCACTGAGTTGGTGCGGATTGCAGTGAATGGCCTCCCCCGTTCATGGATGAACTTTGCTGATGGAGTTTGTGCACGTGGGACCCTTCCCACATGGGAGAGGTTTTGGGATGATTGCATTCAGACAGAGATCAGGAAAGGTCAGCTTGGGGCAGCCAAGCCAGTTGAGCAGGATGAGGATGTAGCACTATTGGCAGGACGCAAGAAAGGCAAAGGGAAGAAGCAGGCTTCCACAAGCAATGGTGGGGGCAAAGGTAAAGGTAAACAGGATAACTCACAGAAGGACTATTCCAAAGTGAAGTGTTGGAATTGTCAGAAGATGGGACACTATGCAGTTGTGTGTCCGGAGAAGAAGAAGAAGAAGGGGAAGAACTAGAGCATGGCAGCTTCAGCAGAGGTTGAGGACTTTGCAGATCGCTTTGACCGAGAGTTTGGGTTCATTGCGTGTGAGTCTTCTAGTGCAGGAGTACCTGCCACACAGGTTCAGAGGGAGCATGCATTTCCCTCGATTAGCGGAGCATCTTCGGGTATCTGGTATGTGGACGGTGGGGCTTCACGTCACATGACAGGAGTCCGTGAGTACTTCTCAGAGCTTTCAGAGAGTGGCACTGATGTAGAGGTAGTACTCGGTGATGACAGAGTTGTTAGAGCAGTCGGTGTGGGAACATTGACATTTCAGAGGGAGTCCAAACCTCCCTTGAAGGTGTCAGATGTTCTTTATGTGCCGGGGATGAGGAAGAACCTCATATCCGTCTCAGCTTTGGAGGACAGAGGATATGAGATACTATTCAGGGGAGGACAGGTGTTGATGTATCCCAGGGGCACTCCAGCTGATTCATCTAGAGTGATAGGTGTACGCCATGCAAAGGTGTACAAGTTTGCATTTCAGTCCCTTTTGGCATTGAGCAGTAGTACCGACAGCAGAGCTAGCAGTTCTGAGCAGTGTGAGATTTGGCACCGCAGGATGGGGCATATGTATCATGGAGCCTTGAGGACCTTGCGGGAGATCACTACAGGTGTGCCAGATTTCAGTACTGATCACTTTGATACTTGTAGAGGATGTGCGATGGGCAAGTTTGCCAAATCCCCTTTTCCCAGCAGTGACAGCAGAGCGACTGGGATACTTGATTTGATTCATTCCGATGTGAGCGGTCGGATGTCTCATGTTTCCTTGAGTGGATATGAGTACTATGTGTTATTCATTGATGATCACTCCAGGAGGACCTGGATTTATTTCTTGAAGACCAAGAGTGGGGTCTTCAAGCGGTTTCAGGAGTTCAGAGCTCTTGTGGAGACACAGACAGGTCGGAAGATCAAGTCCCTGAGGTCGGACAATGGGGGAGAGTACACCCTTGGAGATTTTGTTGACTATTGTGCGGAGGCAGGCATTAGGAGGGAGCTCACTGTTCCTTACAACCCCCAGCAGAACGGGGTTGCGGAGAGGAAGAATAGATCCATCGGAGGGGCTGCCAAAGCCATGTTACATGATCAGGGGTTGCCATTGTTTTTGTGGGCAGAGGCCTGCAACACAGCTGTTTATTTGCAGAACAGGAGTCCGCATCGTGCCTTGGGGCAAATGACTCCGGAGGAGGCTTTTTCTGGGAAGAAGCCTGATATTGGTCATCTTCGTATCTTTGGGTGCATCACATACTCCTACATACCCAAGGAGAAGAGGACCAAACTAGAGCCCACCGCAGAGAAGGGTATCTTTGTGGGCTACAGTGAGACCTCAAAGGCCTTTCGGATTTACATTCCTGCACAGAGGAAAGTTGTTGTCAGGCGGGATGTGAAGTTCGAGGAGGACAGGGCCTTTAGGAGGTCACAGGAGTTAGAGTATCTGGATCAGCCAGACCCTCAGCAGCAGTTGAGTCAGTCGCAGGGATCCAGTGGGCAGGGATCAGGAGGATCCGGAGGTACATCTATGACGATGTCAGGTCCGTCAGTGGGGAGTGGCTCGCGGAGTCAGAGGGGTGGTGCTATGGGCAGCATACGGAAGCGATCCATAGAGCAATTTGCCCGAGAGTCAACGATGGGCCGATTTCACATGGCCTCAGCTTCTCGGAGGTTCGGGTGCGGGGGCGGGGAGGACGGAGAAGATAGTCGAAGTTGGAGCTCTGATGATGATGAGAGGGGATTTCATTCTCCGGCGGGAGAAGTGCACTCAGGGAAGAGGAAGCCCAAGTGGCTTCGGAACACCTTGAGAGATGCCACATCTGTTGCTGAGCCTAAGAGGCCGGTCAGAGAGAGCAGACCACCTGAGAGGTTTTGTAGCTATATGGCAATGGCTACCAGCATCCTTGACTCTGAGCCTTCTAGCTATGAGGAGGGAGCTAGCCAGCAGGTCTGGAGAGAGGCCATGCAGGAGGAGTATTCTTCTATCATGAAGAATGATGTTTGGGAGGTGGTGCCGAGGCCTGAGGGCAAATCCGTGGTTACTTCCAGATGGCTTTACAAGGTAAAACATGCTGCAGATGGCAGCATTGAGAAATTCAAAGCGAGGTTTGTGGCTAGAGGGTTCTCCCAGGTAGAGGGAGTTGATTATGAGGAGACCTTCGCTCCCGTGGCTCGATATACTTCGATCCGCTCCATTATATCGATAGCAGCAGAGATGGGTTGGAAGATCCACCGGATGGATGTGAAGACCGCATTTCTCAGTGGCTTCATACAGGAGGAGGTGTACATTGAGCAGCCACAGGGCTTTGAGGTGCATGGGAAGGAGTCCCATGTGTGCAGACTGAAGAAGGCCCTTTATGGCCTGAAGCAAGCTCCCAGAGCTTGGTACTCCAGGATAGATACATACTTGCAAGAGATGGGTTTCACAAAGAGTGAGGCAGATCTCAACCTTTACTATATTGTGATAGGTGAGGAGCCTCTCATTCTGGTTCTATATGTGGATGACTAAGTCATTACAGGTGCAGAGAGACTCATAGAGCACTGCAAGAGAGATCTTGCGGCGGAGTTTGAGATGAAGGACATCGGCTTGATGCATTATTTTTTGGGTTTGGAGGTGTGGCAGGAGGAGGGACATTTCTTCCCGGGGCAAGGGAAATATGTTGTGGATATCCTTGGCAGATTCCACATGGAGGATTGTAAACCCATGTCGACACCGATGATCACCAACTGGAAGAAGCTTCATGCTTCAGATTCTGAGTTGGTGGATCCCACATTGTATAGACAGCTGGTTGGTTCCTTGATGTATTTGGTCAACATTAGACCAGATATTTGTTTTGCAGTCAACACGATGAGTCAGTTTATGTGTGAGCCTAGGAAGGTTCACTGGGTGGCTGCAAAACACATTTTGTGATACTTGTAGGGGACAGTGGATTATGGTCTGGACTATAAGCAGGGGGATGGAGTGAGATTGGCAGGTTACACTGATTCTGATTGGGCAGGTTGTGCTTCTGATAGGAAGAGCACTTCAGGGTGCTGTTTTGGGTTGGGTTCGGCAGTAGTGGCATGGTTCAGCCGAAAGCAGCAGTCGGTAGCATTGAGTTCAGCGGAAGCAGAGTATATGGCAGCCAGTCTAGCTAGTTGTGAGGCCATCTGGCTTCGCAAGATGTTGTTTGGCTTATTTGGTCAGCCGTTGAGACCTTCAGTGATTTACTGTGATAATCAGAGTTGCATTAAACTCACAGAGAATCTAGTATTTCATGACAGGTCAAAGCATATCGGGATCAAATATCATTTCATCAGAGACTATGTTTAGAAAGGAGCTGTGAAGCTTGAGTATATTCCGACTCATGAGCAGGTTGCAGATATTGTTACCAAAGCCTTACCATGGGGCAAGCATGTCTACTTCAGAGACAAGATGGGTGTGGTGAGGAACACCTTCCTCGATAAGAGGGAGTGTTGAAATTTGGTTTATTAAAGTGACTTTAATAAAGTCAATGTAAAATTAGAAAGGAAAAGTGACTTTGGAAATAAATGACTAAGTGGGTCTTTATTAAAGTGGGGTGAATTAAAAAATAGAAAGTGAGATTTAAATGAGCATTTAATCTCAGCCCTAGATCTCAATCTATCTCAGCCGTTGGATTTAGGGATTCCCCAGAAGTCACTTAGGGTTAGGTTAAAGGAGGAAAAGGAGGAAAAGGTCATTCATTATTTCATGAGCAGATTGAGAGAGCAAGAGAAGGAGAGCAAGGGAGATTTCTGAGCAGAGAGGAGAAAGAGGGCAGCTGATAGAGACTTCAGCAAAATCTGTACAACAGCAAAGAGGCACGGTTTCCAAGACAAAAATCCGTACAGCAAGTGTTGGGCACATTTTTCGAGGGAGAGAGGCACAGTTTTCAAGGAAGACCGTACAACAGCTTCATCATTTATTTCTGGGCAGATTTTGGGCACGAAAATCGAGGAGAAAGACTACTGGTTGGTGGCACGAATTTCTATAAATCCATACAGCAGCAGAACATGAGCTTCGGCATAGATTTCGAGGCAAAGGAGCATGAAAATTGAGGAGAAGGTTTTTTTGTTAAGTCTGTACAGTCCGTACATTAGTACGGCCGTACAGCTGGGCACATATTTTGAGAAATCCAGTTCAGCATTTAATGCTATTATAAATGCTGTAAAATTTTTGTTTTTGGTTTTTACTGTTCTGCATGTTTTCCAAGGTGAAGTGAATGCACAGAAATCGAGATAAGTACAGTTGTTTGGTTGCTGAAATTTTTGTTGTAATTTCTGCCTCACTGTAAAAGCATTTTTCAGAAATAAGAAGGAGCTCTCAAACTGGTTTTCCCCAAGAGTTGTAGGGGGTTTTTCCAGGGTCACATTGACCAAAAATCACTGTGTTTAAATGTGTTGAATGGCTGTTTGCATCTGCTGATTTTTATTTCTGTATTTTTAGCATTCTGTAATTTTTTTCAGAATTTGTGTTTTCAGCAAAATTTATTTTCTAGCTTGTTAAATGTATGTATATGGGAAAGGGCATTTAACTATTTTGGAGTAATAAGGTGAAGCTGAAAACCGGGGTGGGAAATGAGAAATTTCTACATTTTAAACATTATACTTCTAGCTAAATGAAAACCATTTGTAAACTAGAAGTAAAACAACTTCGAAAAGAGTTAAACTCTCAGCAAACTGTGAGTGTACCTAGTGAGCGGGATAGAAGCTTTATTACAGTTGAAAACCGAAGGAGCAAAAGAAGCCAGGAGACTTGTCGCATGCCTAAAATCAAAGGGCTTGATGCCTAACCTGCAAGAAGTGGAAAACCAAGTGTAGTGAGTCAAGAACCCTAGGGTTAAAGAAAATAAAGCTACCAAAGTATTAAAATGAGGAATGGTATACAAGGAACCCTGGGAAAATTCTTACCTGTAGATAAGAATGATTCAAGAGGATTCTCTTCCTCGAATTCAAACCTTGAAAAAAGAAAAGAATTAAAGGCAGAGAAAAACTTATCAAAATCATTCTAACATTGCAAGTTCAAAATTTAACTCTAAAACTCTTTTCCTTCAAAAAAAAAATGGAAAAGAGGAATAAGGATTTACCTGAATAGGAAATCCAACTGGATTGGTAGCCATATAAAATACTAATAGAATGTTGGAGGTTGATGTAACTATTTTACAGTTCTAGAACTTGAGCTCTTCACAGCAACTCAAGTGGACCAAGGTGGTAGCACTATGCTCGTTCCTCAGTAGGTAAATGCACATGAACCTGGAGGAATCAGTGATGGTATCGAGCTGAGGATTTGAGTGGAGATGGAGAACTGATGTGACAAAAACGTAACCCTCATAGTTGAGTAAAAAATCCATGGAAAGAAAAACAATACAAGACTAAACAACCCATAATAGCATGAACATCAAAGCCTTTCCTGCCAAGGTTTTCAACCATAGATCTCAATGAGATCGAAGGTGAAACTTGAGGTGGAAGGACCCTCAAAGAATGCAACATATCTTCGTAAATCTAACATCTGTCACCTCATTTATTCCTCTGTACACTGCGCAGTAAATATCTAGGTCATGACAGCTATACCTCAGTGTAATCGTGGCCTCGATTACATGAACTACAGGGATAAACATTAATTGTAGTATGGTATAACATATTGTGTTATGAGTTAATAATGAAACGATCTATGTGTCAGTAAAGACATAAGAACTTCATTAATAAATTAACCAATGTCAAGTTAGAATCGTCATTGACAATGAAATAATTTTCATGACTTAGGATAAGGAATTTCGTGATAGATTTTTATTAGAAAAATTGGTAAATAAGTGAAAAGGTTATCATAGGTGTCACCAAGTACCTATGAAACAATCCATTGTGGTAAGTTTATATTATGACATTATCATGAAAGTAAAAAAAAAATATTATTATGGGTGTTAAAAGTGGTATCACAGCAACGTTCCTACGCTGTGACCCTAAGGGTCAACTAACCTGTATGATGCACAGAATAAAAGTGTAACAGGAAATTATCATGAGGAGAGGAACAACACAACAACCACCCTAGGACTTAGGGGGACCTCAAACACAAACAGTTGTGAACCCTGAGACGTGGGTTCAGTTAAGTGTCAATTAACACCAAAAAACAAGTCAACTGTTGGAAGAACAGAAAAATTAAACCAATATAATATTGAACAAAATACAACAACTGTAGGAAGAGATTATGCGAGTTCAAACAAATAACGAATGATTAATGCAAGATCAAGAAAAGATATTAAAGAGCCTGTTTGAAAAGAAAAACAAAGAAATAGAACACCCTAGTACTGACAGAGGCATGCAAGAATGTGAAGAACAACAAACAAGAGACCAAACCACTGATAGGTTGGAATGTAGCCCATCTTCGAAAATCAACAAGAATAAAAATTACAATGAAGTAGAATCTAGCAACTTGTCGGATCATCAAGAGGTTAAAAAGCAGAAAGTGGAGCTTCAGGGAGAGTTTTGAAAAATAAAACCACCAACATTTGATGGTGAAGGTGATGAAGTGGACGAAGCATGGTTAATAAACATGAATAAGTACTTTCAAGTGTATGAATACAAAAAAACTTGAAGGCCAGACTGGCCATATACCAGTTAAGAGAGAAGGCCACTCTGTGATGGGAAGAAGTGAAGAACGTTCACAGTATTGAAGAACAAGATGTCTCTTGGGAATTGTTCCAACAATACTTTAATGACAAGTATTTGATAGAAAGTTTTTATGATGAGAAAGCTATGGATTTTCATGACTTTAGGCTGGGACAGATGACTATGGATGAGTACATCACCAAGTTCACCTCCCTGTTATGTTATGTTCCATACCTTTGAGAGGAAAAGGCTAAGGTGCAAAGATTTTTGAGAAGCTTGCCAACACATATGAAAGAAAAATTGAATTTATAAATCCCAGAACCATGGATGAAGCCATTCGTAAGGCACGAATGTGATATCAACAGTCAAAGGCCAAAGGGGAGGTTGGAACAAGTTGGCCTCCAAGGAAACGACAAAAAAAAAACTCCAACTTCAAAGGAACCAAAATCAATGATTTTAATAATACTGCACGAAGTTCTGTTAGTAAAAAATTTGGCAGTAATAATGAGAGAACTTGATGGGCAGCAGAAGAAAATCCTACAGAGGCATCCAGCAAACCTGAGCAAGGATAGGTGACAAAGCCACCTCTACAGTGTTGGGGGTGTGGTGAGACACATTATTATAAAAATTTCCCACAGCGAGCAAGAAATGACACTGTTGCAAATTTGTAGGAATCTTCCATAGTAGAAAATGTGGCGTGAAACATTCCTCATATCAATGCAGCATTGGAGGATCGACAGGCAGATTATTAGCCAACAATGATTGAGTTGGAAGGTAAATTACTGTCTCAATCTGTTTCAATTTCTATAGACCCAGGTGCAAGTCTAAGTTACATTAGTCCCAAAATAGTGGAACTGTGTAAGTTAAAAGAAAAGAAATTCAAAAATTAGTGGCTAGTACAGCTAGCCACAAGAGCGAAAAGAAAGGTAACTGCCAAGATTCTAAACTGTACTTTGGAAATTTCATAATAGTATTTTCAAGCATACCTTAATATACTTCCATTAGGGTCCTACGATGTTTTTCTAGTCATGGATTGGCTAGAAAAACATTTGACCTTAATGGATTGCAAGGAAAAGATCATCTATTACAGAATGAAATATGGAAAACGTAAGGATATTCAAGGAGTGAAGGAGCCACTACAGCTAAGTCCAATCACAACATCCCAAATGAGTAAATTTATGAGAAAGGGATGCCAAATTTATGCTATTCAGGTGGGGTATGTTGATTCCAAGGAAAAATCACCTATGATGGAAAACATACATGTAGTGTAGGATTTCATGGATGTGTTTCCAGAAAATATTCCTGGATTACCACCAAGACGAGCTATCGATTTTACTATAGAGTTAATTCCACGAGCATCACCCTTGTCAAGGGCTCCTTATCGAATGAGTGTTATAGAATTGACCGAATTAAAAATGGAGTTACAAGAACTGTTGGACAAAGGTTACATTCATCAAAGTGTGTCCCCATGTGGAGCACTAGTGTTGCTTGTGAAGAAGAAGGATTAAACCATGCGATTGTGCATGGATTATAGATAGCTTAACAAGTTCACAGTTAAGAATGAGTATCCATTACCAAGGATTGATGATTTTTTTGATCATGTCAAGGGAGACATGGTGCTTTCCAAGATAGATCTAAGATCTGGGTATCACCATATTCGGATCAAGGATGAAGAAATTTGCAAAATAGAATTACATACTAGGTACGAGCATTATGAATTTGGTTACCCTTTGGGTTAACAAACACACTAGCAACCTTTATGAGGTTAATGCATGGAGTCTTTGACCCTTTCCTGGATAATTTTTTACTGATATTTATAGATGACATATTAATTTATTCTAAAAACCAGGAAGAACATAAAGAGAATTTGAGGATTGTGCTGGAAATTCTAAGAAAAGACCAGTTGTATGCTAAGTTCAGCAAATGTGATTTCATTAAAACCAAAATTCAATATTTAGGCCATGTCATATCAGCAAAAGGGATTGCTGTTGATACAGAGAAATCAAGACAATCATGGAATGGTGAGTACCCCAGAATGTGGCAGACATTCGATCCTTTATGGGATTAGCTGGGTATTATCGCAGATTTATTGAGGGATTTTCCATAATTGCTTTCCCCATTAATTCTTTGTAGAGAAAAGGAAAAGTTTTTAGGTGGAATGTTGAATGTTAGAATAGTTTTGAAAAGCTGAAACAAATTTTGACTACTGCACCAGTGTTGAGGGTAGGTGACCCCAACAATGAATTTGAAGTTTGTACAGACACCAGTAAAGAGGGTGTTGGGGAAGTTCTATCTCAAGAAGGAAAAGTGGTGGAATATGAGTCAATAAAGTTGAAGGATCATGAACAAAGGTATTCAGCATACGATATGGAATTAGTAGCAGTAGTACATGCGCTCCAGGTATGGCGACACTACTTGTTGTGTAAAAAGTTTGTGTTAAAGATAGATCATACCAGCTTCACTAGTTACTTCAAGCAAGCTGATTTAAATTCTAGACACGCAAGATGCAATGTCTTTCTAAGTGAGTTTGATATGGACATCCAGCACGTAAAACGTAATGAGAACTAGGTGGCTGATGCTTTAAGTAGAAATCTGCATTGTGTTTATGAGCTCTACTACAATCAGCCTGGAAGTAAATTCTTAGGTCAAGTAAAATAAGAAGCACAAAAAGGTCCAAAGTATCAATTCCTATGGGATCAAATGGAAGAAAACCAAAAGCAAGGAAGTACTTCCGAGTATGGAGTAAATGATGATAAAATGCTAACTTTTAGAGGTAAGGTTTATGTACTAAACCGGGTGAACCTAAAGGAGCTGATAATGAATGAGTACCATCGCAGTAATTATGTAGGTCATCCAGGATACTAGAAAATGTTGACTGCAATTAGAAAGGTATATTTCTGGCCTGGTCTGCATAAGAATATTGCTTAGTATTTAAGTAAATGTTTGGAGTGTTAGTAGGTGAAGGTGGAGCATCGACATCCCGTAGGATTGTTGCAGCCCATACCGGTACCTGAATGTAAATGGAAGGTTATATACCTGGACTTCATTACAGGCCTACCGTGAAAAAAAAGGAAAAATGACTCCATCAGGGTGGTAGTGGAAAGATTGAGTAAATCTACACATTTTATACTGGTGAAGTCTACTTACAAGACTGTACAGATATCAGACATATTCATGAAGGAAATTTTCAGGCTGCATGGTATTCCAAAGATGGTTATCTCAGACAGGGATGTTAATTTTACCTCAGCATTTTGGAAGACTCTGTTTACAGGTCTGGGGACCCAAATAATCTTTAGTACAGCTTATCATCGCCAGACCAATGGTCAAATAAAGTGAGTAAACCAAGTATTGGAAGACATGTTACGCATGTATGTGATGCAATAACAAACCAAATGGGAAGACTATCTGCACCTTGTTGAATTTTCTTACAACAATGGTTATCAGGAGTCCCTGAATATGAGTCGTTTCAAGGCTTTGTATGGAAGGCAGTGTCACACTCCCATAAATTGGAACAACCCTGAAACAAAATTAATGTTGGGATCCGAGATGCTTGCTGAAATGGAATCAGAAGTAAAGAAGATAAGACAAAATCGGAAGGCTGCAAAAGATTGACAGAAGATCTATGTAGATAAAAGGAGGTATTATCGGGAATTCAAAGTAGGAGACCATGTGTATATGAGGATTAAACCCAAAAGGAGTACCTTGTGATGGGCCTCTTGTGCCAAGTTGGCTCCCAAGTTCTGTGGACCCTTCCAAATTTTGGAAAGGGTAGGACCTGTGGCCTATCTGATGGCTTTGCCTAGTCACATATGAGTAAACAATGTGTTCCACGTGTCCCTATTGAAGCGTTATATGCATGATTCAAAGCATGCAATACATTGGAAAAATATATACAGGTAGGATAGAATTAAAAATCCTAACTTAATATATGATTTATTTGTGGGAATTTGACATGATACTTTGTTGTTCACAGGTAGAGCCGGATGGCGAGTTTCTGGTTGAGCTACAACACATACTTAACTAAAGAGAAATTATGCTCTGAAAGCGAGTCATCACCCAGGTTAAAGTGCAGTGGAAGCACTTCGGCCCGAATGAGGCTACTTCGGAGGATGAAGGGTTTGTGCATGAGGTCTACCCGGAGCTATTTGTTGAGTTAGAGTAAAACACTGAGGATGGTGTTACTTCTAGGGGGGAAGTTGTGACAGTTTAATTTACTATTAACTAGTTGATTAACTAGTTAAATGAATTTTATTATTTGTTAATAAAAAGGCTGAGAAAATTAATATTATTAATTATCATAATAAAGTTAGTTATGGAAAATAACTTGATAAAAAGTAAAAGCTAGTACTAAATGTTTCCAAGAACTGAAAAGACATTAGTTACCTGCTCCTCTCGGGATAAGAGACTAATCCCACCGAGGATTCAGGGTTCTGTTTATGCAGAAAGGGAGAGTGACAATTTTCTAGAGTCGGTAGTGACCAGTGGAAACACTCAGAAAATCTTGATTGATTTATGTTACTGACTGGACTAGGTTTCTTGAGGTCACAGCAGAAATATCTAATGTTAACTCGTACCATTCAGGATTGGAACATGGGGGAAAGGAGGATGTAATAGCCTTTCTTGAAGGTTGGGAGGAAAATCATCAGCAATAATTATTTACAGATAAGTTAAGGATTCTGTCCAGAAATTAATTTTCAGGATATATACAGACAATATTGTATTAAGTATTTTAATTAATGCAGTCTGTGTTTGGAAAGATAATCTTTGTTATTAAATAAAATCAAGTATGGTAAAATTATGTAGATTTATATTCTGAAAAAAAATGAATAGGTATTTGTATGAGTAAACCTAGTAAATTCTGTAGTTTCATATTCTGAAAATGTACAGTTATTTGTATCAATAAATACTGGTAATTTTGGTAGATTTATATTATGAAAAAATGAACAGACATTTGTATGAAGAAATGTATATATATTGCTAGAAAAAAAATACAGTACGTTGTTGCATAAACAAATATTAGTATCATTAAGAAAATAAACAAATACTGTAACAATTTCATTGGGGAACTCTATCATTAAAAATTGTTGAATGAATCAGTACTACGATTCAGAAGTATAATTGCTAGTTCTCATTACATCAACCTAGAATCGTTGTGGTGGAACAGGCTATACCTATATAAGCTACTTGGAAACGTAAATATTATACACATTTTTCCTTCAAAGGAAACTAATACTCAGGAGAGTTGTAACCGAATTCTCGATTTAACTTCATATCTTTCCTTAATCGAGATAACATCATATGTTCAAGAAAGCAGTCGGACTTGTATCTAATTTAAGAACCAGGTGAGCTGTCAATTCTAAGCTTAGGGTCGAAACCCCAGTTCAAAGCTCATCGCTACCTAAAAACCCTCATGACATGGACATATTCAATAATGGTCCATACACTATAGAACATATAAATAAATATAGCAGAGAAAAGAACATATAACGCTAGATACATTTCGACAATAAGATTGCAAATATAAACTCAACTGAGTTGATAAACACGTTTCTTTTTAACAATATAGAACAAGGGTGGCTGCAAGGCAGCTAGTCCCTACCTTGAGCCAGGAGAGTATGATGTGAACCAGAATACAAAACTGAATTACTGAAATCTTTTTGTGTAACTTCTGTGGCCATCACGAGTCGACATGTATTTAACAGAACATAAATGAGCTTTATCATATTTGAAATGTCCAGTAAAATATTGCAATCGATGTCCAGTAAAATATTGCAATCAATGTAGGAGTTCCATGAGTCTATAGGAATAATGTGGATGGTATTTTCTATTTCCAAAGCATAATAATGATGGCATAACAAAGGACTTAACTCTCACAGATTCTCTCTTCGATGATGCGAATGGAACATCCATTCATGGTGTTCGCGAAATGGTTTAGACGGCTTGTTTACACTTAATATTATGTAATAATTACTTTGTCAATGTTGTGGCAAGGGAGTTGTAATGTCATCAATATAGCCATAATAGTCATTGATGACTTTAGGATTATGTCAGAATGAGTATCGTTAAAGATTTGTACTATTGACTCGGACCTCTGGATATGCACAAGATACAGGAGATAATTCAATCTAGAAATCGATTGAGAATACCGCATATGAGGATAAAGGCAATTGTATTAATTTAAAATCCAAAATTACACAGGGTCCTCTAACAATCAAGGGACAAATAGGAGGTCAAAAAATATGATTTCTGTGAATAAATCAACTTTGATTAGCTGTAATCCAATAAAAAATATTGACATCAACAATCAAAACGCTATAATAGAGGATGCTTTATTAGATGGTTACAACATGAACAATATTATGAACTCCCAAAGTAGCATTAACAATAACTCCAGGATGATTTGCATTAGTAAACCAACCATAAGTGTTGGTGAAAGTATATTTTTGAACAAGTATTTTCACATTAATAAAACTAATCTTGGTAGTGACATCACTAATGCACTTGCAATAAATAAAACAAAACAAGAATTGAAAAATATATAAATGGAGACAAACACCTTAAAAACCTAATTTAGATAAGGATTTTAATGGGGGATAATGTGAATATTGAATGAGAATGTTTAGACACACAATTGACTTGTTGAGTTGAACTTTTATTGAAACAAAAAGAAGTTGCCTTCGATTTCAGAAGGAAAAACTCACTAAGTTGCAACCAAGTATCTCTCCTTTGCATTTTCCTGTATCGTCGGGGTGAACAGGGGCCAGAGTCGATTCCTTGGCCACTGCAGATGCCTCGCCATGCATAATTGAAGAGAGTCTGAGGTGATTGAGTGCTCCATCAAATTTTTAGAGAGATGAGGATGAATAATTGACTTGAGACTCATTGAAGATCGTTTCCGTTGAGTCCAATTGAGATCCTCTGAGCGTAATTGAAAATTTCGTTCACATACTGCCATCCTAGATGCAAGCCTAAGCACAATTTAGACCATTTGAGGACCTTTAGTGCACTGCAAATGTCAAGTAACTTCAGAGTTTCATCCATATAATCATTCAGCCATTCTTCACCTTTCAAAGAAACAGGAAGATCGAGCTTCTCAACCAGAAGAATGGCGTGCATAGCTTTTAGGAGATTTAGGGCTTTCTTTTAACCACTGAAAGGATATAAAATATTCACTCATGGAATGGTCTAGATTGTCCAGACCTCTGGACAAAGCTTCATTGAAGGCCTGCACGCCTTCATTCAAGGAAACAGGGTATCTGCCACCATCAAAAGCCAAGCATGCCAAAAATTTCATTGTAGTATGCAAAATTTGACCAATTAATCCCAGAGAGGAGCCTACATAGCTGAAAATTCACATATCTCTTATAGCTAACAACTCCCAATAAATGAAATTCACTAAGACAAATGTGACGCGTGATAGTGCTACCTGCAATCTGAAATTATAATGAAGCAATTATAAGGATGCCAAATCTGTAATCTAATAAAACATATTACTGGAGAAGGCAGCATAAAACATATTCTAGAGATGCCAGCATTAATCATAATAACTTCTGAGCTTGAACCACTGATGTATCTTTCAATAAATAAATAGACCTTTCATTCCTGCAAATGTACAAAACCAACTATGTATAATAATGCAAAATATGCCAAACACCTCCACATGAAACTGACTGGTGGCCCCTCATACATCAACAGTATATGCTACGTTCAGCTGCTAATGGTAGCAACAGTATATTGTAAACTAAGTACCAAGAAAGTTTCACCTGCAAAAATAGAGGAGAAAATTATCATATAATTAACAGCTCATAGAACCTAGAAAAAGAAACTGATATAAAACCATCGAGCAAGCTTCAAAGATATAAACACCATGGAACCATTGGCTGCTAATGGTAGCAACAATATATTGTAAACTTAGTACCAAGAAAGTTTGACCTACAAAAACAGAGGAGAAAATTATCATATAATTAACAGTTCAGAGAACCTAGAAAAAGAAACTGATATAAAACCATCGAGCAAGCTTCAAAGATATAAACACCATGGAACCATTGCACTTTAATAAGCTTCCAAGATATATCACCATAGCACCATAGCAATTTAAAAAGTAAAACACATCTCCTGCATGCAAAGAGATATATTTAGATTAAAAATATTTTTTAATAAAAAAATAAAAAATGAAAAAAGTGAACTGCCTAACTCCCAAGTGGGACTTGCATGTGCCAAATGTCCCTGAAATATTTTGAAATCAAACATGTATAAGCGAAGGTGATGGAAAATCTTTTGAAATCAGACATGTAACATATCATTCGGGCGTCCCTGTCTTTAACCTGGAGTGCTGTACAATGTGCCTTAATGAAAAGGGTTTGTTTGATGGGGCGTGTAGGTCTAGAGGCTGGATGATGGTGTTAAATGTGCATATGAGTTGGTCATGGCTACTGGAATCAAGAGAGGCTTCAATCAAGCATGAGGCTTCAATCAAGCATTTGGGAACAGGGGTGAGAAACAGGTGGGCAAGGGGATCCTTAAGTGTTTAAAGGAATTTTACCAGATGGCATGGAAGTGGTAATCAAAGTGCAGAAAAGAGATATAACACAGTTTTGATGTTGAAGAACATATTCCATTTGTCTTTGTTGTGTTGTCCATATTCCATTTCAGGTATCCATATTCCATATTTCCACTGCGTTGTTCGCCTTATTACATCGCTTGGTTTCAAAAGAATGTTTTGGGAATGAAATTGAATTTTTGTTTTTAACCTTGGAATTCGTCCTATTTCTTCAATTCTCTGTATCTAAATTTCTTGCTTGGCCGACTGAGTCCCTTCAATCTGATTTTCTTGCTGTGTTGCTTCTTGTTGTGTTGCTTGTTGATAACCTGACAGGAAAATAAAAACCCAAACCGGCACGGGTTCGAATCCCATAGCAATCAAAAAAATCTGAAATCAACTCCAATTCGAGTCCCACAGCCTTGGAAAACTCCCAAACCAGCCCTGGTACGAGCCTCACAGTCTTTGAAAACTCTCTAACCAGCCCGAAACCAGTCTCCTAGCATTCAAAATAAAAATCAGAAACGAGGCTTTATTCGAGAGTGCAAAGAATCTCAAAGTGACCCCTGTTCGAGTGTCAATGTTACTCAGCACACAACAAATCTCAGACTAGCCTGATTTCGAATCCGTCAGGGTTTAGAAAATTTTAAAAATCCTTTAGCATCCTGAAAACGTCAAACCAAACCAACACAATTTCGAGTTCCTAAGCGTTCATAAAACCCAAACCAGTCTAAGTTATAATTTTCAAAATATATCAAACCAGTCTAAGTAATTCGTTAGTATTTAAAGAAACTCAAATCAGCCCAAGCTCGAATCCTATAGCACTCAAAGAAATTCAGACAGACCCGAGCACGAATCCCTTTAGATTAAAATTTTAAATGTTGTTTATGTGTATCCATTGCCTGTAACTATTTACGGGGCTATATTATGTTATTTTCTTATGTTTTCATCCCCATTCTTGGTAGTGTTTGGACTATTAGGCATGCTGATGCATAGCTGGTGGTGAATTGGCGGTGGTGCGATGGAGGTGCTTATGGTGGCGGCGGCGGCCATCGTTTCGCCATGGCCAACCTCGAGCTCACAGTGCAGAAACGCTGAAATTAGGATAGAAATAGTTATGTTTACTAGTGCCACGAATTGTTTGAAGAAAACAGATTTGAAGACAAAGCTAATGGCGGTGTCGAAACACATGAATCGTTTGATTTTGAACCTATGCTCTGTCCCTGTGAATGCGACAAGGGAGCTCGGTGACTTTCGCATCTTGCAATTCCGCAACAACGGAATACTAAAACCTCATACGTTCATGATTATCGGTTCATGATTATCGCTTTGTTGCAGCCTTCTCCCTATGCAGTCGCCTTCTGCAGCATCAGCAGAAAAGGTAAGTTCTTCATAATCTTCACTGAAGCATTTCTGACTGTTTTGGCAAGCAATTCTGATTCTTACAGCCAAAAGAGAAAATATTTCTTCAAGACTCTTACTTACTTAAATACAAAAATTGTAAACAGAAACAAAAATATAGAAATTGTAAATAGAAACAAAAATACAGAAACATAAATTGTAGTAGTGTTTCCCTGTCCGTTCTAGTTCTAGTTCTCATACACTACAACTTATCTGAATACATAAACTGAAACAAACATACAAAAACAGAAATTGTAGTAGTGTTTCCCTATCAGTTCTAGTTCTCATACATAGTTCAGTGCGGATATGAAATAATTTGAGATCACCATGATCATCATTTTCTCATTTGCGCACCAGCAACAAAAAGGCTTCAGACCAAAAAAAAAAAAATTAGTACTCACATGGCCTTCAAATAGTCACAAGACATGCACATATCTGGCTGTAGTATTCACATATACGTGTCTGGCTGCATGTGCCTAGTTCATGTGTTGTGTCGTGGTCGCATGTGTTGTACCGTGGTCCTACCTACTAACCAGGAGACATGTCTAAATATTTAGACAAGATATAAGCTATGTACACTAATGAAACTTAACATTTAATGCTAATGAACTAATGCTATCATTAGTTTCTCTTCAAAAAAATATTAATGAACTTAATCCTTTTACTCATAAAAATGCATAGTTCATATAACATCTCGCCTCGGGAAGAGGCCAAATAAGACCATCAAAAATCTTATTGGCCGTACAAATTATTCAGTTAATTTGATTGGCTTAACGAATGTATGAGAGATAGTATTTCATAAAAAGCAAGCGAAACTTTAGCTTAGCGGCAGGGACTAATTAATGTATTCAAAAATTTCGATTCCTATAGTCCCTGCCATGCCGCAGGCGGCAGGGACTAATAAAAGTAAAGTAAAGAATATAAACACAGTCTCTATGATTACAATGGGATTTATGAACCTCATAGGTATAACATGTATATGTGAAAATAGTATATAACGAAAATCATTCATTACTGCCGTCAGAATATACAACTATAAAATAACTCCACAGTAAAGAACGTGGAGATGTCTGCTAGAAAAACTATATAGGAGAGTAATATAAATATACATTGCAGGTCTCAATACTTGGCCGGAAAAATATTCTTAGAACTTACACCAATTTTATAGGGAGCTATTCTTAATAACAATAATTTAAGCCAATCCTATCAGGTCCAGTGGACGAGTCTTTTAAACATTATAATTGCGGCTAAATGACACCGTTTGTAAACCAGAATTAAAACCACCTAGAAAAGAGTTAAACTCTCAGAAAACTCTAAGTGTACCTAGTGAGCAGGACAAAAGCTTCATTACAGTTGAAAAATGAAGGAGAAAAAGAAACTAGGAGACTTGTCGAATGCCTAAAATCAAAGGGCTTGATTGCTAATCTGCAAGAAGTGGTAAACCAAGTGTAGTGAGTCAAGAACCCTAGGCTTAAAGAAAATAAAGGTACAAAAGTATTAAAATGAGGAATGATATACAAGGAACCCTAGAAAATTTCTTACCAATGGATAAGAACGATTCCAGAGGTTTCTCTGCCTCGAGTACGAACCTTGAAAACATAAAATAAGTAAAGGCTAAACAAAACTCGTTAAAATCATTCTAGCATTGCAAGCTCAGAATTTAACTCTAAAACTATTTGCCTTCAAAATTAAATCGGAAAAGAGGAAGAAAGATTTACCTAAACGAGAAATCCAACTAGTTTGGTAGCCATGTAAAATATTGATAAAACATCGGAGGTTGGTGTAACTATTTTACAGTTGTAGAACTTGAGCTGTTCACAGCAACTCAGGTGGACCAAGGTGATAGCACTGCGTCGGTTACTCAGTAGGTAAATGCACATGAACCTAGAGGAATCAATGATGGTATCGAGCTGAGGATTTGAGCAGAGATGGAGCACCAGTGTGACAGGAACATAACCATCAGAGCCGAGTAATAAATCCAAGGCAAGAAAAACAATACAAGACGAAATAACCTAGAATGGCATGAACATCAAAGCCTTTCCGGCCAATATTTGCAACCGTATATCTCAACGAGATCGACAGTGAGACTTGAGGCAGGAGTACCCTCAAAAAACGCAACATATCTTCGTAAACCTAACATTTGTCACCTAAATTATTCCCCAGTATTGTGTGCAGTAAATATCCATGTCATGACAGCTAAACCTAGGTGTAATCGTGGCCTCAGTTACATGAACTATAGGGATAAACATTAATTGGAGTATGGTATAATAGATTGTGTTATGAGTTAATAAAGAACCAATCTATGTGTCAATAAAGACATAAAAACTTCATTAATAAAGTAACAAATGTCAAGTTAGAATCGTCATTGACAGTGAAATAGTTTTTGTGACTTAGGATAAGGAATTTCATGATAGATTTTTTTTTGAACAATTTGTAAATAAGTGAAAAGGTTATCATAGGTGTCGCCAAGTACCTATGAAACAATCCGTTGTGGTAAGTTTATATTATGACATTATCATGAAAGTAAAAAAAAAATATTATGGGTGTTACACTAGTCATGATTCCTAGATGGATTGTTCATAAACTACAAAACATTGTGAAGACATTGTGTATAGAGAATTTAATTCCCACTCCCCAAAAAGAATGTTAATCATAATTCAAATTTATTTTACCAAGTTTTAATATATTATTTTATTTAAAATTTCATAAACATAAAATAAAATATATAAATATTAATTATTAAGCTTGTTTTTAATTGAGTTGAAAGTTATTTACAATTTAATATAAAAAATGTGGTATATTCCTATAAAGTTTTATATTTTGTTATATATATTTTTATTAAAAAAATATATATATTTTAAATTTTATTAATTAAATAGAAAAACTTACATTATTTGTTATTAAATTTTTTTGGCATAGTTTACTTTATATTAGCATTATCAAAGTAGAGAGAAACACATAGATAGCAAAGTAAATATAGAGGGACAAAAAGCATAACTAGAGAAAAGAATCACCCAAATTGAAGTTGATCTTCAAGATTATCTTTCTTTTTTGAAACCTTCACTTAACCTTTCAAGAATATCTTAATCAAAGCTAACTACATATTATCATTGAAAAGGTGAAATAAATTGTTTGTCAAATTGATGAAAAACAATATTAATAAAAAGTACTATAACAATAAGAATAATAATAAAAATTTAATCCTCATAAATATTATATATATATATATATATATATATATATATATATATATAATGATAAAAGTGATTTTTTCTTTTTGTTAATTGGCTAGGAGTAAAAGTTATCAACTTCTATATAATATATGGCATGGTATTAAATGATAAAATGACACCATTATAATTTAGCATTATTATTGACTAAAATCACTAGAAATCCATGTTGACCTACATCTATTAGACATGAAGAGGGATCAAATTTCAAGGTACCACTTGTAAAATTTAAACAAATATTTGCACCTTAAGAGAGTTTATTAGTCTTGATGCTTCATAAATTCATATATATATATATATATATATATATATAATGTCACATCTCTTTTATTTTGAGAAGCATATTAAGATATGTGTACCATATATTAACTCCATACGCTTATGGAGAAAAAATGTCTATTTCATCAAAAAGTTGTAATTTTTCATTTTTAAATTGCATTTTAAAAATCATAAATGGATTCAACACATGAAATTTAAAAAATATTAATAAAAAAATTAATTTTGAACTATAATATAAATAAATTACGCAACCACAAAATATTTCAAGAAAAGTATATAGAAATATATTAATAACAAGAGAAAAATTTAATGTGAATCATGTAGATCATAAATAAAATATTTAAATGTCAATATTGAGTAAAATATTTCAATATAAACTCTGTATATATTATATAAATCAACCGAAAATTTAAAAAAAAAAAAAAAAAAATGTTATTTTATCCTTAGATCGAGGTGTCTCCATCAAGCATGCCACATCCCAAAGATAAATTGATAGAACGCTCCATATGGCATCCATTAGTTGTACATTGTCATATCATGCCAACCGTGACCTTTATCAATTGCCTTTGTAGAGTCTCCACACACTTGATTTCAACGAACGTTGAGTCCTCCCTCTCAACATATTAACTCCTTACACCATTGCCTAAATTTGCTATTTCCCTCTAGTTAGCCCATGCAAAGTTATGCCCCCCTCGCCTAAGTACTCAAATCCAAGAACCATTGTCAGTCCCATGCGTCCTGCACATCCCACAGACTAATCGATCCATCATGACTCGTGAAAGAGGCAGGGGTTGTTGAGCAAGGTGTGGAATAGGTAGAGGACGTCCGCCCACCTCCCCATCTGTGAATGAATATTGTATTACGTATGAAAATTACATTATGGATCCTATCTGATGCCAAGTGTTTGATTTAGAAGATAAAGAGGTTCGTCGAGGTCACTTGATTTCTCCACAACCTCCTCGCCCATCGCCTCCTTGCTCGGGAATGGGACACATCAAGAGAAACTTCCTCAATTTTTGATCTCTTCGCCATCTATTTTCACTCCACCAATTCTATGAGACTCCTCTCCCGTGAGCTTGGCATTGACTTTCCTCCCAAAATTCACACCTCCTCTTCCCATGGCCCCTCAACCTCCGTCTTCGTTCCCCTCGGTTCGGCTTCTCCTCCAACCTTCCAACTGGTAGTTGCCTCCTATCCAACCTTTAAGAAACAAGAGTCATTTGCCGCTCTGGAGGTCACTCAACAGCTGGCTCACAAGCGTTCTACTCGTGCCAGCTCACATGAGTGCGACATCATTGAATAATTTCCTGCAGATGCTTACACGGCCTACCCTTTAGGAGATGGATACACACAACAAAAACATGTCAATGTGCTTCTACGTCCTCATAGTTGTAACTAAGCTATGTCAGGCTATCTCTGACAATGTTTATTTTATAAATTTTCTTACTCTTCAATGTCTGTCTATCGGTCGCTTTGCTCCACCACAGAATATTAGAATTGAATTTTGTAATGTTTGTCTGAATTTATTTTACCGATGCATATAATAGTTTTGAACTGCCAACTTCGGATAAGTTATCTGGTTTTCCCTTCCAGGCGCATAGAACTTCGGTGGGTGATGGGTGAAGACCCGCCGATATTGTCTGTTTACACTCTATGAATATTTAAATGTTAATATAATGTGATACTTTGCTAACAAAACAAATTAATTTTAATAATGTTATACTTTGCTAACAAACCAAATTAAAATTTTTTAGTGTGAAAACATTTATCATAATATTATGCTAAAGCTATTTTTTATTTTCAATTGGTTTGTATAATATATATGTAGTTGACATTGAAATATTGTATTTTAATTGTTTGATATCAATGCAATTGTTTTTTCACAAATATTATTATTTATATTTATTTGTAAACACTATGGAAGTATTGATCGTGGGCCAAGACATAAGTAAATGTTAATATATTATTATGAAAAAATATTATTTCACTTAAATTTTTATTTGAAAATACAATAAAAGCCACTACTTGAGTAGTTACTATAAAAAAGACATTAGGAAAAAATAGATTCAATTATGGTTAAAGAAAGGACAACAACAAAAAAGAGAAAATTCCTCTACCCTGAAGGATGATTTCATTTCCATGAGAATGATAATGATTGAAGAGAAATTTCATGATAAAAAATGTTTTCATAAACAATTTTGTAGGAGAGAAAGCTAATATCAAAATAAAAATGAGGTACCAGTGAGAGAAAAAGACTGGACCTATATATGAAATTACTTTAACCACTTTTTGGAGGAAGTTGTTGAGATTGACGAGATGAAATTGTGAAACTTACTAATTTGTATCCTAATGAAAAAGGAGACTAGGTATTGTGAGGAATTTTTGAGATGAAGAAGCATAATAGCTCCTATTTTATTTTAAAGAAATATCTGCATGAGTATTTAGGTTACTCATTTAGTCTATCTATCTCGAGTACACAAGTTTGAAGAGTTTATTGATTTTGGAATATCAACATCTATGAAGTTTGAGTTTTCTTGATTGAAATACCTGTAGAATAATATTGTAAAATAGGATGGGTATCAATTTTAGAATGTAAAGAAGGAAACACATTCAAAGGTTGAAGGGTGAGGTATAAGATAACTCGGTGTTTGCAAAAACAGATTCTAATACTTTTCATAGAGGTTATGTGTGTGTGAGAAAATGTTAGAAAAATTATCCATCAGCACTAAGAAATAATAGGTTCTTATATTAATCCTTAATGTGCATGCAGTTTTTGTGAAATAATAGTCTTTTATGGAAAAGAGAGAACAAAAACCTAGAATCTATGAGTAATGTACTCTTTTTGTTGTACACAAAGGTTGCCCCTGATTTCTAGAATACATCAATATGCATACAAATCTATATACAAATTTATGTATATATAAAGAATAAAATATCATGCCTACAAGTGTGTCATACTCCACAAGATAATGTACAATAAACCATAAAAGAAAGCCTAAAGATTGAATTATTGTTTACATGTTAAAATTCTAAAGCTACATAACTATCTTATGAATAAGAAATAGTAAACCTGCTAAATAAAGATTTGTACAAAGACATTTGAAACTCATATTTTTAGGTAGAAATAAAACCCACATGTCTAAAGTAAGTCCAAAAGAGCCATGCATCTTTCGAGTTCATAACTAAATTAAGAAAAAAAATAGAAGAAAAATTAAATGTCATTAACAAGAAAGAATTTAAAATACATGCCACTATTAGTAATATTCATTATTCCCAATGATTTATTAACAAAATTACAATTTCAGGGTCACGAAGTACTTAAAATATCTATCCAACCTCACATTTATATATACAAAAGTAGACAAAAACCTAGCTCTTAGGTCATGGATATAATATTAACAAGAGAAGGAACATGTATGTAGACAGAAACCTAGTTCTCAGGTCATGGATATAATGTTAACAAGAGAAGGAACATGTAAATTAGTTAGGCGTGGACCTATGGTCACCAAGCTATACAAATTAGATTGAAAACAAAATAAATGTAAACGAGGATAAGTACTTTGGGTACCTAGAAGTAGAAATTAGATATGAAAGCCTTAGCGTTCTTCTTGTAATATCCAACTAACAAATGGAAACTACCCTACAATAAGTTAGAAAATGTAATTAGCATGGAAGTGAAGCTGAGTTCACAAAGCTTAAATTGCACCCATATAATCAAAAGAAAGGAATCACTTAAATTCGAAGATGGTTAATTTGTAGGCAATCAAGAATTGAACCAATATAGTATGTGAACATGTCAATAAAAATACAAACTAACCATAAATATAGTAGGAAAATCAGGGCTTCAGTAAGTAGTACCTTCCATTTGTGCAGCATATTGCTTGAAAGAATGGGACCTAGTGAAGAAACCCTGAGAATATGAATGATGAGTAGAGGTTTATGAAAAAAATGTAAATTAAACACTCATAGGGAACTTCGAATTTGAAAATTCTTTCAGGGTTTCAGAAAATTAGACAAACTATAAATGGCTTACCCCAATTTGAAAACCCTTCAAGAAAAAAACTATATATGCATCTTAATCATCATAAAACTCCAACAAGAGAGTGGAAAGAGGAAAAATTTAGCATGAAATGGGTTATTACCTTCTGAAAGGAAACTTAACTTTGCACTCCAAGGAAAGTACAATACCTAACCTTTAACATGTTCGAACTCGTAATAGTATCATTTCGGAAAATTTAGATAGGAAATTTTATGTTCAATAAAGAAAAAACAACTAAAACTATAAAGAAGGAATCTTCGTGTGTAAAATACATAAGGTGGAACGGTATTTCAATGAAATTTGATGAATCCAATGGGAATTCAATTGATACCAAGAGGAAGAGGATGTTTAGCTCAGGAATAGAGCCATGGAGTCATTCATTAGAGGGTTGAAATGGTAGATAAAACCCTTTAGTGATAGCCTACAAGACGAGCTATGATGGAAGGCTTTCCAAAATGAAAATGATGTCAAAGGTCGAGGAGGGGGTAGGGTGGTTACAGTAACTACCAAAGAAATTTTTCTCACCATCGAATGAAAACTTAAAATTACCACCTTTCATTTCCTGATAGCCCATGTGACAAGGGAGGGGTGTCAAAACTACGTTAGGACGTCCTAAGGGTATGCACCTCAGTCAATGAAGTAATATTACATTATAAACCTTGGGCTAGGTAATTCCAATGGGTAATTTCAAATTTAATAGTATAATAAGGTTCTATTTTGTAATGTAATAAGTTTAAAAAAATTGTGAGGTTATGTACAGTGCTACAAATGTATAATAATTATATGATGCCAAATAAGGGGACCACTGCAACACATTAATCTCCATTCTTTTATTCAAGTTTTCTTATGCATTAGTTTGTAATTATAAGTTAACCTGAAAACAAATTTTAAAAAACATATGGTGACATTATTTAGGTAGGTCTTAATAATATAAAATTAATAAAAACATATTTTAAATGAGGTACATTATGATATGGTATCAAATAGGTTACAGTACTACATTCTATGAGCTTGACCATAGTGAAAATCCACAAATGTAAAAGTTTCTTACATGATGAGTAACTAAGAAAATATTTGTGTTATGCCACAAAGGAAGATATAAGTAAAACATGTTCTACTATGAATACTTGATAAAATTTTATTATTTTGGCTCTGTCTAGAAACTAACTAATCAATGTTGAAATACACATACTTATATGAATACGTATGTTGGGCATCGAGTGAAAGCTAGTGTTCGATAAAATCAATTCATTAGTAATACATGCTAACTAGTAAATTATATCCCATTATTGTTTAAATAGTGAGTAGAAAAATAAGTTTGTAATATATGGAATAGAGAAAGTACTTGCATAGTGAAGTCTAGAAATCGATACTTTTATAGATGTATAAAAATAAGATTGCATATCTTACTTTGTTAAATAGTTAGAAATAATGGACATATATATTTATGAGTTAGGGTGTTGCATATGAAATTGTCCCCAGAATGTCTGAAATTACTTGCATAATGGTTAGCTATTAATATGAAAAAGGTTTGTATATCTTGATGGAGTTGTGGATGTTGTGCATTAACTTTAATTGATCATGTTAAACCCTTTTTTTATATTTAATAATCGTCAGATCTTTTTGATTTGCACAAAATTTTGTTTGTTAAATAATTAATAAGATTGATATGGGTAGATGTCTTATATTAAATATCCAATATAGATTGTCAATGAGGGAGATAGGAAAAATATATGAAGGTACTCTCGGTGCTAAGTGTGCAATACCTAAAAGTTATGGTAGATTCTCATGGAGAGTAGTTACTTTATGGATTAAATAATATGTCCTATTACATATCTTGCTTATAAAGGCTCCCTAGCATTGGATCTTGACCAATGGTCTTGTAGAAAGAAAGAGATAAGGAAAAAATAGGGATGAGGGAAATACTTACTCGTAAAATAAAAATTTCTGACATTAATGAGGAGTAATCTCATATTCTCATGAGAGGCAAGGCACAAGAGGATGGGGCTTACAAAAATTCTATGAAACATAAAGAGTTTCTAAAAATCAAACATAAATAGCATAAAAATTCGAAGGAAAGAGATTGAGAATAGCTATGGAGATAGAATGATTTACAAGAACTAAATTTTTATATACTCCAGAGAAAAAATTACATTCCATATATTAAGAAGGTTTGGAAAGATCCACTATAAATAAACTGGTTTCAGATTTATAATAGAATTGAAGAAAAACATAGACTATATAAATAAAATAAATTGTATATAAGATATTGTTAAGGTATGTCTATACCAATAGGAAACTTGATTATATGGGGTTGAGAACCATGTATTAAACAAACTAAAATATATGGTACTTGAAGAGTCACTCTAGACATACTAAATGCGATATTGCATTAAAACTTGTGTGGATATATAAAACAACTATATAAAATAATATGAGTTAATTAGATTTATCTTGAGTGGCTCAGACGAATATTTGGGATCCTTCCAACCCAATTTATACTCTAAAAGGTGACATGATGGATGTTGATAGTATTAACAATATACATCATATGGAATTTACAACGTATATATTAAAAATGTAGCTCAAGTATGAGTATGTCATATGCGGTAACTTATGGCTGGCGCGAGTAGGCCATAGGATTCATGACCAATAAGACCTATAAAGGAATTAATGAATTAAGAAATATTCTTAACTATAAGGTTTACTCATAAAGGAAGCCATGAAAAACCTGTTACAACTGTAGAATCACTAAGAATATGGGTACAGATCATCAGAATGGAGAATTTTAGTAAGAACTAATGTCATATGAAACCATTTAAAGATCGTAATGTTTCTTTTGTATAATATTATTTTATGGAATTTTATAGTTTTTAGTATTTCAATAGAAATAGTTTTTATCTCCTTCATTAAGGAATAGTAAAGATCAATTATTCAATAGCTTAAATATTAATGTATGTGATTGTATGATGGATATTTCTTGGAATAGTTACACCAAAGAGTTGGGAATTGTGGCACATAGGATGGACATTCATATTTCCAAAGAAAAAGAAACATGAGAAGATAGGAAATTTCATGTCTCGGAGAAATATCTTATTCACAATTCCTATTCAAACCACCAGAACGTCGGCGAATTGAGACGTAATATCATAAAATTTCATGTTTTCTATAAAATTAGTCTTGGAAGAAAAAAATCATGTAAAACATTTGAGACTTTCAAATTGAAAATGACAAGATAATGACAACTTGTTTATTTCAATAAACCAGGTAAACTTGAAAGCACTTAGGAATGGTGCTACAAATACTCACCTAAAATATTGGATTGATACCAAAATTATTAAGTGTAAATTATGGAGACAAGAATTTTATCTTGAGAATACGTAAATTCCCTAAGAATGAATTTCCTAGAACCCTTAAAAGGTCAAAGTAAACCTTGATTGGCATATACCTGAGACATGTGGTGGGAATAATAATCTTTATGATGTTACAAATTCATATTGCTGATTTGTATAAGGTTTCATTAATTGTCCTATTTTATAGAATTTTCACAATAGAAAAGTACGCATTAAAAAATTGTTGTATGTAATGTTTATGAAGATAATATTCTAGAAGTTAAGGTGTTGATGGGAAATTTCCACAAGGGACACCTATGCTTGTTGACATGCACGGTGTGCCAACATGGTAGTGCAATAAGTAGCAGTGTGCTACTAACTATTGGTTTTCTATAAATTATTTTAAAATTTTTATTATGACTCATTCATTTTAGGCACATTTGAAGTATTATTTAATGATCTTTTAAATGCATAATATGAATATGTGCTTACAATATTACAAGAGGAAATGTTTTTTTTAAATAAAATTGTATTGACATTATGTGTGCTGAGACAAATGATATGCAGAAGAGAACAATAGGAAATTACCTCATGTTTGTTGGAAAAATAAAAGCTCATATAGTCTCTCGACACCTTAACCAATAATTTGTAGAGTAGAGAGGAATGAAAACTCTAGGAAATGAGTTCTCAAAAATTCATAGATGAGGTGTGTGATGCGAAATATGTTTTTCTTGACCTTTTTGTTTCAATTTTTTTGTTGTATCTCGATGACTTTGAGCATCGAAATGTTGCTTCTTGTTTTTCCCTTGGTATTGTTATGGTCGTTTCTTTTGTATTTTCCTTTTGTGGTTTAGTATTGATGATATTTTGGGTGTGAGAAGGAAAAAGAAAAAGGATATCTAAAATAAGGGTTGAATAAAACACCTAATATGAGATGGAAAACCATGATAAAAAAATGTGCATAAAATAAATGGTGGAACGGGAACCAAACAAAATGACATAATAACTAAAAGGGACATGATTGAGTCCATTTGAACGAAAAGAGAGTGATATAACAATGATGAAAGAAAGGAAGTTGCCATAAAATGCATGGCTAATATATATTTGATATTGTTAAATCATGAAAAAAGAATGATGATGTTGTACGATATGACAGGCCATTAGTTGTGAGCCATTAGTGGCAGGGTAATTAATTTATCCTTAAAAATGAGTGTGAATGGTATAAAATGGAATTGATGATTCTCAGGTTTGAGATTTTGTAGTGAAGTCATTTAATGGATTCCATGTCACCTGGAATGTCCATTGGATAAATATGCAAGATAATATATTTTTGTTAATTATTATTGATGATGTTCCTATATTAATATTCTAACCGTTTTTGGGTGCAACAATGAAAATTCACAATGTTGGATTATCATGTGTAAAGACATGATTGAACTGAATATGAATTTCAAATTGGAGTGAGATTTACTCTAGAATCAAACAACTTCTAGGTTAAAGTGCTAAGTAATCCTTTTAGAAAGGAGGAGTCTACCTAGAAGATAGAAGAATAATGTGAGAAGAATTTTCTTCATTTTTTTCAAGTGATAAAGGTAGACGAAACACTGAGGATGATTTTTAATTCAAGGGGGGAAGATGTGATACCCCGAGTGAAATTATTTTTTGTGTGAGTATCATTATCTATATTTACCTGCAAATATTGTGGAAGTATTGGCATGGGTAAAAGACTAAAGTTACATGAAATATGTTAATACATTGTTATAAATAAATATTATTTCACTTATTTTTTTATTTGAAAATACAAAAGGAGCCATCACATGATTAATTAACCTTGCAACTTTCAGGATATCGTTTCAATAATTTATGGTCCAAGAAAAGAAAATGCCACAAAAAGAGAAAAAGCATCCAACCTAAGAGATGATTTCCCTACCAAGAGAATTACCATCATTGGAGAGAAATGTCATGATTGGAACATGTTTTTTATAAAAAATATTGTAGAAGAGAAAGGATATATAAGAATAAAAATGATGTTCTAGTGGGCGATAAGATTAGACCTCCATAGAAAAATATTTCAACCACTTTTGATCGGATGTTATTGAGGTTGAGGAGGAAAATACTAATTTGTTTCCAAAGGGAAGGAACGTAGAGCTTGGTGGGAATTCTTAAGGTATAAGTTCAATTACTAGAAGGAGCATGGTAGCTCCTATTGTATTTTCAAGAAAAAGACAAAAAATTATTTAGGATACTTGTGAATCTATGTTGAGCATATGAGTTTCAATAGTTTATGAATTTTGGGTTAACAACAAATAGGAAGTTTGATTTTCAGTTTTCTTTGAGTTTTCTTACATGAAACACCAGTAGAATAATATGTATGAAATTACTATGATTATTACTATAAAACCGATTATCTATAAATGTTAGAACTAAAAGATAGAAAATTATTCAAATGTTTCATGGATAAGGTATATGAAAACTCATTACTAAAAAAAGGTAAATTAATATATTTCATACCAATTATATAAATATTTATAATTATACAGATTAATATATATTTGAAAAAATTATAAAAGGTACGAGTCAACACTAAGAACAAGTTCCTAAGCTAATCCTTAACCCTTATGCACTCCTTATGAAATAATAGAAACCCGTAATCCAAAAGCCATCTACCTTATCCCTTGTACATCAAGACTATCCCTGATTTCTAGAAGATATGAATATACATTCAAGTACATAAAATATAAGGGCTATGAGGGTCTTAGGACATCGACGAGATAATGTATAGTAAACTATAAAAGTAAATCCTGGACACAAAATTATAGTTTACTTGCTAAATTTATAAACGTGCATAATTGTGTTATGAATGAGAAAGTACTAAACATTATAAATTATAATTTAATACTTGTATAGAGACATTCAAAACTTAAATTTGTCTAACGAAACATAACCCTTATCCCAAAAATAATTCTATAAAATCCATGCATGTTTCCAGTTATTAAATAAAATAAAAAGAAACCCAGAAGAAAATTTAAATGCCATGAACCACAAAAAATTTAAAATACATAAAAGTATTTACAATATTCAATCATCTCAAAGAAATAATAACAAAATTTCAATTTAAAGGTCATAAAGGACCCATAATATATATCCAACCTCACTGTCTTGGGTTAATGATAAAATCTTAACAAGAAAGGGAACATGTCTCTAAAGTGGGGACGTATAGTCACCAACCTAAAATAAGTTAGAAAATGTAATTACCATGGGGTGAGGCCGATTCAAGGAAAATTGCAATGCGCTTAAATGAGAAGAAGAAATAAACCACTTAAATTATCTGTGAGTGTTAAGCCGCAAGAAACTAGGACTCGAACGTGGAAAATATGTTAACAAGTCAATAAAAAGGATAATTAACAATAAAATGCCATCCATTTCTGCACCATATTACTTGAAAGAATGGGATATAGTGAAGAAACCTGACCATGAGAATGCATAGAAGGGGTTTCTGAATAAGTCGTAAATTAAATACCAATATCGAGCTTAATACTTCGATGGTTTTAGAATATTAGAGAAATTACTAACAACTAAAAAAAAATAAAAACTCTTCGAGAAACCCTTAACAACATTAGTCAAGAAACTTATGATAGAACATTTTATGTTCAATAAAGAAAGAAAAACTAAAACTATAAGGAAAAAATATCTCTGTATATAATACATGGGGGGAATGGTATTCCACTCGAAGTCTATAAATTCACCAAGACTTGAAGTAATACCAGAAGAAATGGGAGTTTCAGCTTAAAAAGAGTCTCATGTAGTCATTCGAAGAAATGGGAGTTTCAGCTTAAAAAGAGTCTCATGTAGTCATTCATTTGCGGGTCAAATTGGTAGAGAAAAACCTTTACTTCCACCCGTCGAGCGAAGATCTCGCGGAAAAACCTCCAAAATTCAGATGACACCAAATGCCAAAGATGCGGTAGGGTGGTTACCCTAATTACCAAGGAATGTCGTCGCACCATCGAATAAAAACTTAGATCACTTGCACTAATTTCCTCACATACCACGTAACGAAGGTGAGGTGTGAAACTATATTAGTCCATGAAGTTCTGAGGGTACGCACCTTGGCTAGTGATGTAATGTTACATTATAAACCTTGGTCTAAGGAACACCGAGAGGTAAGTATGAATTTAATAGTATAATATGGTTCTATACAAGAATAAAACCATATAAATTGTCCATGTCCCATTGATAGGTTTATGTATTATATGTGGTGATGTAATAAGTTCTAATTTTTGCAAGGTTATGTAAAGTTCTACAAACCTATAATGATTATATGATGACAAATGAGGGGACCGATGCAACACATGAATCACCAATACGTTTTTTAGGGTTTTCTATGGATTGGTTTGGAATAAGAAGTTAACATAAAATAATTATTTAGAAACACATGGTGACCTTATTTATGTAAGTGTAAATAAAAGAAAATGCTACAGAATGAGGTATTCCAAATCAATTTTGTAACATATTTTTCTCATTCTCGTTCACTTTTTTCCCAGAATTAAAAAAACCCACATAATACTTTATGAAAGATGTGTATTTTATTTATATTAGTAATACATTTTGAAGGTTATATTTTAAATTTTCTCAAAAATTTATTGGTTTCACTCTTACTAGATTTATTAGGTAATAGATGCATACATATAGAAAATTTATGAAATAACAAGGATTTACACAAATTGACACAAAAAAATATGCTAGAAAACCCATAAGACTAAGAGACAACCAACTATCATTAGAAGTATTAAAATTTTATCGAGGTGGGATGATCAAGACCTAAGCTAAGGGATGGTAAAGGATTTAATTCACAATCAACATTCCCATCCATGTGACTTAATTTTGGTTTCCATATGGTCAAGATTGTATTGGATGTGTGGCTACCCTCTCCAGAGACTAACCAGTCTATTATGCATCTCCCATAGCTTTTGTTGAATGTTATTGATGTAATCTATGATGTCATTGTTATCATATTGTGGGGCCCAATTTACCTGATCCAAGGAAATACTCAATATTGGAATGATATTAGCCTTGTATTCTCACAATGAGGCACTTACCATTGAGGGAAATGATAGAGAGGGTGTTCAGTCCACCATTTCTTCATGAAATTACTCATTTTGTTGGTGCCACATCTAAAAATCCCTCACCTCCATTCCTCGTCGCATCCAGTCTTAGTGAGGAGGCATACTCAACATCCACTGCTCAAATTATTTCCATAGAAAGAAGAAATATTTGTTATACCAAAACACTTCCAATTCAACTACTAGGATACCCCTTCTTCATGCTTGGGCCCTGAAATTTATCCTTCCCAAAATGAAAAATATGCTCACCAAACAGACCCCTATTAGTTGCCACTACAAAAACCAAACAAGCTTGTAATATAACCACCACTTCACAGCTACAAAGTCTTACCCTAGTGAATTCTTGCAACTCGAAAGACCTAGGAGGACATATTGTAGCCCCCCAAAAAAATTTTAGAAGCTATGTGTGAGGCGGGCTGCTGGCTTCCTCCCGGTTACAAAAAAAAATATTCTTACCCTCTTGAAGTTTACATCCACCAACATCTCCAAAAGGGTTGAAAAAAATTTAATATTTTATGCATAGAACTTAAAGTATTTTGAGGCCATAATAATAGATGCGCAACCAAGCCTCCCTCATTTCAAAAAACACCAAACCCATCAGTGTCGAGAGACTAAAATAATCGCAACACTTAGGAATCTATTCTTAGAATTCCCCACCTACCAAAAACCAACTATACTACCCACCTTCCTTAATAAAAACAAAAAATGAAAACCAAAATAAGCTTTGCCATATGACCACTCCTCCTAGACATACATAGTGAAACTAATTTCTTTCAACATGAAATAAACGAGCACAAATTGAATATTCTTTCCTAAATATTTCTACCCAGTATGGCTAACCCACAACAACTCTGTGATGAAATTCAGAGAGCTTGCATGAATAATAAAGTGTGATCGTTCTTCGAAAATCCTTCCATCACGCAACCTAATTCCATGTTTCCAATTACCCTCGCAGTGGAATTCATGCTCTATTTGTCACCCGAGGAAAATTCCTCCCAGAATTCCCCCTACTACTCCCTACTACCACTCGACTGGACAAAGGAGCCTTCCCCTCATAATTATCTTCACATTTTGATATAAAATTATACAAAGTACCATTCACCCTCCTTCCCATTTTACCACATTTTACCTTGAAACATTTGTTGTAGTTAGGCATACCATCAACTAATTCTTTGGTACAAATCATTAATGACTGAAATGACCAGCCTTAACATCATTAATTTCCACTGTGTAGGGGAAAATAACTCACATGATGTCAGGAGGATTCCTCGAGTGGCAGTTACAATCCCCAAATTCCCATGATCTAATTCCCCATGGGGAAATACACGTCTCATTGTTCTTAGAATGTAATTGATATTTTTTATTTCTAGCTATTTTTCCTCTTTATACATCAAATTGGTGAACAAAGATATATTTTATTCTAAATATATATAAAATTAATATTGAAATATACTAATTAAAATGGATATTCAAATATTTTATTTAAAACTTACATTAAAATCATTTTAAAAAACAAAAAAACTACACATCTCTATTATATTAAAAAAAACAATTATATTCAAAATTAAATATATATATATATAAATTATTTTTCTTTTAACACATCCATTTCCCAAATAAACCTTATGCTATTATAATTTATTCTAATAAAATCTGCACCATTATGAATGTTGTTGAAAAAAGCATTTTAAATATCCATATAAATGATGGTCATATAAATTATCCTTCTAAATTAACAACATTAAAACATTTAATGATGAATTCTTTTAGTATTTGCAAACACATTATTATTTATTTATATACATAGATAGTGTTTGCAAATACTAAAAGCATTCATCATTATGATTATCCCTAGTCCATAGCTTGTGCTGTATTGCATCGAACAACTGTGAACATACTGCCAAATACAAATCGTCAACCAATGTAATAAGAAAGCTCGTTACTCGTTCCACATAATGAATCATTCATGATTCTGAGTAGCGTCATAAATAATCAATGTGAATTGTCGTTGCGAAAAAGACAAGTAAAAGGAAACACTCGAGGATCCATGAACAAGGAGAAAGAAATAAATGCTTAACCAACTGCCTTTGAATGAAGGATCAATGGAAAGATATAAGAAGATTCAATTCTAATAACACAGTACTACATCATGACAATGAGCTTACGACGCACATAATAATATGTATTTCGCAGCAATCCAATAAAAGTAACATATATTGGATATACACTCAGAAATTAAAGGTAAAAAACAGTATACAGCCAGAAGTATATAGTATTTATTTCATTGTTATTAGGTAAGTATATAGTATTTATTTGATTGTTGTTAGGTGTATATCATTTATGCATAATTTTATGTTGTTTGTTTAATTTATTGAAGTTTATGATAGAAAGTTTTGGCACACTTAAATATAACTTAATTGGAATATAGATTTAAAAATATTTAAAGTTTACGATAGAAAGTTTGGCGCACTTAAATATAACTTAATTGGACTATAGTTTTCAAAATACTTACAGGTAATTGGATTACATATTTCAGAAATATTTTGAAATTGGGCAGTTTGTAAGATTTTCTAAATATTTTGAAATGACAAATTGGGAAGTTCGTAATATTTTCTAAATATTTTGAAATGACAAATTTTTAAAGGTCAAATGCTGCCTTTTTAACCCTTTTTGCACGCAAAATATATTCAGATAGGCCTATGGATCCACGGTTTAGTCTTCTTGATTATGTTTTTCTTACCATTAGATTGACAAGGAAACTCGCCAATTCCACGCTGTGACATGCAATGCATCTGGTGGCCCTAAATATGGAGCTGTCACCATTTTTACGGGATGGTTTAACTTTTATAATTTTAAAGTTTTGGGTTAGAATTTTGTGATTTTTTTTTTGAATTTAGAGATTAGTTATTTTTGTTTTGGGATCAAGTTTTATTTTTTATATTATTTATAACTTATTTTTGATATATATGGATTTAGCAATTTAAAAATCTTTAATAATATTTAAATGGTAAAGAATTTACAAGTCAAACTTAAAATTCCAAAAAATCTATACCAAATTTTCAACAAATACCACTAAAAATTCTTCTACATAAACTAGAAAACCAAAATACATAACATGAACTCCAAAACCAAAATACATAACCAGTGTACTACGGATTTCACTTTTATCATATTCAAAGTGTTCCATAACGTTTACCTCTATAGAACTCTGACTTTTGAATATATTTTATTTATTTATTCCTATAAATTGACGTAGGATGATGTGCTTATCTTGAAGGTGTGATATACAATAATTGATCTTGAAGAACTGTTACTGAGAAGTGTAATGGATGAACTGGGATAGTTCAAAATTTATGAAAATAACTTAAACTGGGATTAAAAAACTATTTAACCTGGAAAGCAGAGCCTAAATCTTTAATATAAATATAAAATAACCCGAATAAGGATTACATTTAAATTTCGAAATATGCAATATATTCATGTTCTTCATTTAAATTTTAAAATAGGATAAATTTGGAAAATTTCCTAATATTGGGAATAAAAATAAACTTTTTGAAAAATTCTAAATAATCTTGAATATTAAAATAACTTTTTTGAAAATTTTTAAATAATCTTGATATATTCTATATTTTAAATTTTGATAAGTCGTAGACTTCAATCATCATTACTATCACTATAATAATACTTATTACAGATAATCTAGCTTAAAAAGCTCACAATGCAAGAATGTAAGTTGCTATAAAATTATGATAAAATCTGGTAAAATATTTGAAAATATAAATTATAATATTTTGTGTACCAGAGGTTTTTAGCGCTGAATTTATGCCTATCATTAAAAAAAAAAAAAAAATATTCAAACACTTTAATATCTTAATTTAAAAATTATATTAAATTTCAAGGGAAAAAACTTATCTATTAATTAAAAATGATTTATTAAAAAAAATTATCCGAAATATTCATAAAAACGGAATATCCCTTATATTTCTCGAATATTAAAAAATATACCAGAATTGCAAGGTAAATGACATTGATTTTACTTTACATAAATGTGATATCTTCCCATAAAATATGTGTTCACAAACGAAACAGTCAAAACAAAACCAGAATTGGGCATTAGATCATTCCATCGAACCTTCTATGGTGTGGAAGTACCGTCTATCTCTCTGATTCCCATTTTTCCGTCACTTTCTTGAATGAAGAAATTGTTGCGAAGCGTGCAGTTTTGGTCTACTTTGTTGGCTGGTTATTGGTGAACCATAATCTTTAAGCTCATAATATTCCCAAATATTCTGTTTTCATAGCTTTTCCGCTGTTCTATCATCGTTGCTGTCAAAAAAAGAAAACAACTATGATCACAAATTAGTAATTGTCAGTATCATCATGACCCTCAGGGGAGCTATTATTCCCCTTTCGCTTTTATAATTTTCTATCGTCTTCAATCAACGAGATACGGATTTAAAGTGACATTGTTTTATTAAATCAATATAGGTTTCTTTTAATTTGGATCAATCCTTTCCATTTAAGATTACAATATTATTAAATTTAACTATTCCATCAAAGAAATATATAATAATGTATATTTAAATACTTTTATTAAAAATATATATATGAATCTCTTCATTACTCACAATGATAATTTTTTATATATAAAAAAATAACCTTAAAATGTATTGGTATTTAATTCTTTATTTTAAAATAATTTTATAGTATTTTATAATTATACTTTTGTTCACTTTTTAAAAGAATCAATTTTTGCAAAGATTGACATTTCCATCTATATATATAAAAAAATTAAACTTAAAATGTATTGATATTTTTTCTTTATTTTAAAATAATTTTATAGTATTTTATAATGATGGTTTTCTTAACTTTTTAAGAGAATCAATTTTTGCAATTTAATTTATAATGGGAAGGGATTGACATTTCCATCCATATATATATAATAATTTCAATTAATAAATAATAAAAAGTATTAAAATAAATATTAATTAAATATTCATTAAAATAAATGTTACATTACATTTTTTAAATATTCAATTTAATAAATATTTAAAAAATGTAATGTAACATCCAAAGATATAAAAAAAATTACTTTTCAACATTTTTACATTGATTATACACATCACACTTATGTATATTAAATCACTTAGCATCACAACACAATTTAATAATTTCTTAACCTTAAAACACATATTAATATTCCAAGTGCAATATATAACTATATTTGCGAATAGTTCTCTGGACCACAATCTATAACTATATTTGCGAATAGTTCTCCGGATTGCAATGTATAACTATATTTGCAATTAATTTTCATTAACATGTGCTACAATCTAAGCCTAAGGTTTCTCTTCAGGCCTCCCATTTCACGAGGATTTAACTGATAGCTTACCTGTTCACTTTTAATGATCCTCACATTTATGGCAAATCTATTTTTGGATTAATATTCAATCAAATTTGCACGGTATGACACTGGTAGGAATATTTTAATTGATTTTAGTTCTCAGAAAATCCGCCTCCGTGCTGGCATTTATTTATGGTGAGCAACTGTATGGTCATTTCGCCGTAGATCTAACCTTCTCGAAATCCAACGGTGGACTTGATCTAGGGTTACGGGGTAATGACCTTCGCTCATTAACTGTTTCTTTGGTCTTTCAGAATTTCTCTTCGGCACTTCGCGGGAGGAAACCTGTTCCCCTGCAACAACACCTCTAGGTTCTTTCCGACGCTAACAGGCTCTACCTTTGTTTTCTTTCCACGGTAAGAATCTTACGATGCTATATGGTTTTCGACAAAACGTTCATTGTGGATTCAGAAGTTTGATACAGTTTATCTTATGCAAGGTTATTATGCTTCACGATTCTCTTATAAAGCTAAATCCCAACTCCTCTTCCACGTCTGCGTCTAAGTTGGTCCTGTTACTTGTCTAGGGTCACAATGTTTGATTCTCGTCCATCTTCCAGTTGGAACTCCTCTTCTCACCCTACTACTACAGATGAAAACAGAGGAACGGTGAGACCCTCTGTCTATTTTGCATCGATTTACACTGAGTTTGTTTTGGATTATTTGTTCCAAGTTACAGTTATACTAACCATTGAGTTTTAATGTAATGTTGTAGGTTGATGGGCTCGAAACTCGGCAAAGAGCCCTTACAGGTAAGGCTAAGGGGTTTTCCGATTTTCAATGTTTTCTTTCCAGCGTTTAGGGTATATGAGGAAAATATTTAACCCTTACCTTTCTATTCATGCAGGTGAAACGACTGGAATGGTTTTTTGATGGATAACTTTTGGAGAGACCCGGTTCGGTACTTTAGCCAACTACTTTCGTTCCAGCTCTAACAGGTACCTCTTTCAGTTGTGATTTGGGCATGGAACACCGAGCTCTTGGCTTGGATCTTGGCTTGCTATGGAGCTTTCTTTCATTTCCTATTTACTATAAACATGAACTTTTCTCACGAGATATGCCTGAGTTCTGGATGTCACATTCATATAATAAGTCTATTGTAGTTAAATGTTCCCATAGCCTAATTCATGTTCAAGAATGTTTTATGGCGCGACCTTACACACCATTCCTCGAGTTTGATTCTAGACTGTGCAATAAAATTTCCGCATGCACAATATTGTTTTTATTTAAAATGTCTAAACTCTGGATTTGAATTATAAAGTTTAAGTAAATGATTCTACGGTTTTCTCATCTATACTTTATTTTGTACGAGACTAGACTCCATGGTCGATTCATCTCCAGTCTTACATTGTATTTATTAAGCATGTGAATATTTGAGTTTAGTATACTAATAGTATTATCTCTAGACTCTTCTATAATATATACAGATATTTTATTTTGAATATTCTTGAAATAATGTTTTGTCCCTACTCTAGTATTTAAATGCTTACTTCTTTTCAATGTTGGATCCTCTGTATGGTTTAACAACCCTTCATTTCTATTCTTTTCGTTTTCAGATAATTACTTCTACATATGGTTATTCAATCTGCCTTCTTGTATTCTGTCAGCAATGATTATAGTTCACATTTTGTAACAAAGAATACAATTTATTTCTTGCTTTCTGTTGGCAAGATTATAATTCACCATTTTTAACAAAGAATACGATTTATAGTTTTTCCAATAGAATACAATTTACATGATTTCTAATAGAATATAATTTACATCTTTTCTAATAGTAAATTTAGTTACTCTCAGTTCCAGAAATACCTGTAATGTTCAATTTTTACACGTTCTCAACCTGTTTTCCAGTTATTTATAGGACAACCCTTTTTAAGCTTTTAACATTATATCTTAATTTTCTTCTGTTGTTTTAATAATATGGTCGGACAATTCTGTCCATGTTTTATCGTGAATTTAGAGAAAAACCAACAAGGAACCTTCATCTCGAGGGTTCCGTGTTAATAGTTCTCTTCCTTACAATCTTTAATAATAAAGCAATATATCTGACTGTCTTATTCATTAAACAAAACACATAGGGACGTCTTGTCTTTTACAATTTAAGTATTGTAATTTTTACAGGTTATAACACATAAATTGTCAATATTGTTCATAAAAAAACTAAAATTTCCAAGTGATAGAAAAGAAACTTATCTGTCACTTAATTTCCTGACAGATTTTGTTCCTCCCTACCTCGAGATAGGTAATCACGTCCTCGTCTCTCCCCCGTGCTCCAATTCTGAGCTATGTGAGTTGACAGAAATACTAGAAGAGACCTCGCGATATTCTTGTCCAGTCTTCTATTCGAGACAAGTATCAGAAAATCCAAGTATTCGACTAGTTACCACCATCTCAGGAATTATTCTCTTGAAATTTCCTTCTGCAGTTACCGAATAGAACCCCTCTTCCTCACTGTGATATATTTTTCTCCTCAGAGGTTGGGGTAAATGTTTGAACTGATTTTGCTCAGCTAACTCTTAGTTCTTGAATTACTTTTTTACCATCAGTCTATTTATCCTTCTATGGAAATCACTTCCATAACTAATTTTTTATTTAATCAAAATTAATTTCTGTTCATAATGTATTATTTCCAAATAAATAAAAATTAATGTTTTAGTGTCTTATCAACATTGCATAATCATCAATTATCACTTAAGCCAGTTGCTACAACTTCCCCCCTTGGAAGTGAACATTGTCCTGAGTGTTCTTATTCTACTCCAAAAAATAGTTCCGGGTAAGCTTCTTAAACAAAACCTTCATCCTCCTAGGTAGCTTCGTCTGGGCCAAAGTGCTTCCACTGCACCTTACCCTGGGTGATGGCTCGTTTCCGGACATGATTTCTCTCCTATCGATTACACATTGAGGCTCGACCAGAAAATCGCCATCCGGTTCGACTTGCAATAAACAAACTTTGAATTAATTTATTTTAAACTTTAGCATTTATAGTCAAGTCTTGTATTCATATCCTACCTAAATACTTTGCTAGTAGATTACATGATTTGGGTTGTGTACGTATCATTTTAATAATGATACATGAAAGATGTTGTGTACATGGATATGGATTGGCAATGCCAGTTGGTAAGCCACGGGTCCACAAAACTTGGGAGCCAACTTGGCACAAGAAGCCCACCTTAAAGTGCTTTTATTTGGTTTGATCCTTAAGTGCACATGGTCTTCCACCTCAAACTCACGATAATTCCTTTTCTTATTTGCATACACTTTTTTTCTATCCTGAACTGCCTTCAAATTCTATTGGATCTTACTTAATTTTGACTCCATTTTAGCTAGCATTTCCAGTCCAAGCATTAACTTAGTTTTTGGGCTACTCCAGCTAATAGGAGTTCGACATTGTCGTTCGTATAATGCTTCGAACAAACTCATCTTAAGGGATTCCTGATATCTATTATTGTATGCAAACTCTACTAGGTGCAGATATTCTTCCCACCTAGTTGGCCATTGCATTACATACATGCATAACATATCCTTCAGGATCTGATTTACTTACTCAGTTTGTTCATCTGTCTGTGGATGGTAAGCAGTGCTGAAATTAATTTGATTCCATAATCTTGCAAATAACCTTTTCCATAATGTTGAAGTAAAATTCACATCCATGTCAGATATGAGAGTCTTTGGGATACCATGCGGTCTAAATATCTCTTGCATAAATATGTCTTCTATTTTCACTGTCTTAGAAGTGGACTGCATTGGTATAAAATGCGATGTTTTCCTTAATCGATATATCACTACCATTATAGAGTCATTATTCTTCTTTGACCTTGGTAACCTAGTGATGAATTCTAAAGTATAACCTCCCACTTACATTCAGGTACTGGTATAGGCTACATCAGCCCAGTGGGGTGTCGATGCTCCACTTTCACTTGCTGGCGCTCCAAGCACATCTTTAAATATTCTGAAATGTCTCTTCTCATACCTGGCTAGAAGTATTTCTTCCTAATTGTTGTTACCATTTTCTGATACTCAGGATGTCCAGAGTAGTTACTTCGGTAATACTCATTTAGGATTATTTCCTTCAATCCCCTTCGATTTGGAACAAAAATCCTCTCCTTGAAAGTTAGCAACCCAACTTTGTTAATTCTGTAATCAGCAGATTTTCCTTATTTTCTGCACTCCTCTGCTTGTTGCCACATAAAATGGTATTCAGGATCCTTGTCAGCTTTTTTTTTTAATTTCTCCAGAAATTTGCGTTCAACCTGATTATAGTACAACTCATAAATACCATGCAACTTTCTACTTAACGCATCAGCTACTCTATTCTCCTTACCTTTCACATGTTGCATATCAATGTCAAATTCGCTCAGAAAATCATTCCACGTTGCCTAGCGATAATTAAGATCAGCTTGCTTAAAATAATTGGTTAAGATGGTATGATCAGTTTTGAGTACAAATCTCTTTCCAAGCATGTAGTGCCTCCATGCTCCGAGTGCATGCACTACTGCTATCAACTCCAAATCATAAGCTGAGTACCAATGTTCATACTTTTTTAGTTTTTGTGATTCATAGGAAACTACCTTACCTTCCTCTGACAGAATCGCCCCAACTCCTTCTTTCCACGCATCTGTGCAGACTTCAAACTCTTTATTGGGATTAGCTACCCTTAACACTGGAGCTGTAGTCAATAAAAGTTTTAACTTTTCAAAAATATCTTGACATTCCTTCATCCATTTAAATATTTTTCCCATCTGTTGTAAGGAAGTAATTGGGAAGGCAATTTTTGAGAATCCTTCAATGAACCGTCAATAATAATTGGCCAAACCCATAAAGGATCGGATGTTTGCCACATTTTGGGGAGTCTTCCATTCCATAATTGTTCTGATTTTCTCTGAGTCAACTGCAATTTCCTTAGCATAAATAATGTGACCAAGGTACTATATTTCTTCCTTGAAGAAATCACACTTGCTGAACTTAGCATACAACTGATGCTTCCGTAAAATCTCTAGCACTATTTGTAAGTGTTCTTTATTCTCTTCTACATTCTTGGGATAAACTAAAATGTCATCAATAAATATCAACACAAAATTATCCAGAAAGGGGTAAAATATACCATGCATCAGCCTCATAAAGGTTGCTGGTGCATTAGTCAATCCGACTGGTAACACCACAAACTTGTAATGTCCGTACCTAATTCGGAAAGTAGTTTTATAAATGTCATCATATTTTATCTGGATCTGATGGTATCCTGACCTTAGGTCTATCTTTCAGAATATGGTATCTCCCTTCACTTGATCAAACATATTATCAATCCGCGGTAAAGGATATCTATTTTTGATAGTTAATTTATTGAGCTGGTGATAATCCATGAACATTCGCATGGTTCCATCTTTCTTCTTTCCAAATAAAACTAGTGCTCACCAAGGGGATACACTTGGTTGGATGTACCCTTCGTCCAATAATTCTTGTACCTGCATCTTCAGTTCGGTCAATTCTGGTATGCTCATTCGGTATGGTTTCCATGAAATCGGTAATGCTCTAAGTATCAACTCTGTAGTAAAATCAATGTCCCTTTTAGGTGGCAAACCTGGTATTTCCTTTGGAAATACGTCCATACAATATTGCACTGTCAGAATGTTTTCCATCATTGGAGCCTTTTCTTTGGAATTAGTGAAACCCACTTGAATGGCATATAATTGGCATCCTTTCCTCATGCACTTACTCATTCGAGATGCTGTAATAGGACATGGCTGTAGGGGTTTATTTATGACTTGAATATCCTTACGAGTTCCATCCTGCATTCTGTAGTATATAACTTTTTATTTACAATCTACCAGCATCCAGTGCTTCTCCAACCAATCCATGCCATGTAGCACATCGTCGGATGCCAAAGGTAATATATTCAGGTCTACAATTAGCTGTTGTTCACTAATTTCCAGTGTATAGTTCAGAATATTGGCACAAACCTTTCTCTTTACTCCCGTGGCTAACTGTATTAGCCATGGATTTCTGAATTTTTAACTTTGAAATTTACAAGTATCTACTAATTTGGGACTTACGTAGCTTAAGCTTGCACTTGGGTCTACCAAAATAGAAACACATTGAGAGGGCAGCTTACCTTCCAACTCTATCATTGTTGGTTGGTAATCTGCCTATCGATCTTCCAAGGCTGCATTAATTTTGGGCATATTTGTGGCTACATCTCCAATTTTTGAGGCTTCTTGTAAGTTGGTATTTGCCTCACTTCTTCCTTGATGTAGACAATTTCTGCAGTAGTGAGCCTCACCACACCCCAAGCAGTGTAGGGGTGGTTTTTGATTTTGTGCTTGATTTGGCTGGCTATAAGCTTCCGTGGGTTTATCCTCCATAGACCATCTTATTATTTAATGATTTCTACCTAATTGTTTGCTAATTGAGCTCCTAGCAACACTCTTGAAATTACTGGTTCTGTTTTTCTTGAAATTTGAACTGCCCTTATGTTCTTTCCTTGTCTGCTAGTTTTTACCTTGCTCTCCTTTTTCTTTAGCTTGCTGATAGCACATTCTTGCCTTCCATATCACCTCGTCCATGGTTTTGGATTTCACAAACTCAACTCGTTCCTTCATATGAATCAGAAAACTACTTAGGAACCATTGTACTTTTGCCTTTTTGTCGCTTAAAGAAGGAACATAATGAGGTAAGGAATTGAACTTGGTGATGTACTCATCCATCATCATTTGTCCCAGTTTTAAGTCATGGAACTCTTTATATTTCTCATCATAGAAGTGCTTAGTGAAGTACTTATCTTTAAAATATTGCTGGAACGAATCCCAAGCCACATCTTGATCATCATACTGTGGACATTTTTCACTTCCTCTCACCATAGTGTGGCCTTCTCCCTCAACTGATAGATGGGAAATTTGGCTTTAATTTTGTTGTTATATTAATAAACTTGAAAATAATTGCTCAATTTATCAGCCACGCCTCAGCCACCTCTTCCTCTACTCCATGAAACGTAGGTGGTTTTATCTTTCGAAACTCGCCTTGTAGCTCTACTTTTTGCCTCTTATCTTATTTCTGATCCCACACATTTTCTGACTCAGCCTCATTTTAGTTTTTATTTTTATTATCCCGCTAGGAATGACTTCTTTCCATTCTATCAGCGGTGTGGTCTCTTTCTTGTTGCTCATTTCCTTCCTGCATGCATCTATTGGGACTGGGTTATTCCATTCCGTGATTGTGTTTATCCAAGAGGCTTTTAGTATCCTCTCATGTTCTTGCATCAAACACTCATTATAACTTTGAACCCACACCATTTCTTCTGATAGCTTCTGTACTGTATTTAACATAATACTACTTGGTGTTGTTGTTACTCCAACAGTTTATTTGTTTGTTGGTGCTGATCCACACTCAACTGAATCCACATCTCAGGATTCATTTCTAGTTGAGGTTCGAGTTCCCCGGTGTTCTAGGGTGGCTATTGCGTTGACCCCCTTCTCATAATGTCTCCTGTTAAGCTTCTTTTCTCTATGCATCAGTATACACACAGCTTAAATTGTTAGATGACCCATTGTGTCCAAGCGTGTGAACGCTACTCTGATACCACTTGTTACACTCAAGGATATACTCATAAAAAAAATTATTTTTCAACGTTTTTGCATTCATTATACACTATATCACACTTATGTATATTAAATCACTTAGCATTAAAACATAATTTAATAATTTATTAACCTTGAAACACACATTAATATTTCAACTGCAATATATAACTATATTTGTGAATATTTCACCCAACTGCAATGTATAACTATATATTGTGAATAATTTTCATTAAAACATGCTACAATCTAAGCCTAAGGTTACTATTCAGGCCTCCCATTTGACGATGATTTAACTGACAACTTACTTGTTCACTTTTAATGATCCTCCTATACTCGCATTTATGGAAAATCTAATTTTGGATTAATATTTAATCAAATATGCATGGTATGGCACTGGTAGGAATATTGTAGTTGGTTTTAGTTCTCTGAAAATCCGTCTCCGTGCTGGCATTTATTTGTGGTGAACAACTGTATGGTCTCTTCATCGTATATCTAACCTACCCAAAATCCAATGGTGGACTTGATCTAGGGTTATGGGGTAATTTCCTTCCCTCATTAACCATTTCTTTGGCCTTTCGGCATTTTGCCTCGGCGCTCTGCAGGAGGAAACCTCTGCCTCTACAACAACCCCTCCAGGTTCTTTCTAGTGATAACAAGCTTCGCGTTCGTTTTCTTTCCACTGTAATAATCTTACGATGCTGTGTGATTTTCCACATAATATTCATTGCGGATTCAGAATTTTGATACAATTGATCTTATGCAAGGTTATTATGCTTCATGATTCTATTATAAAGCTAAATTTTGGCCCCTCTGCTACGTATGCATCTAAGTTGGGCATGTTACTTTTCTAGGGTCACAATATTTTATTCTTGTCCATATTCCATTTGGAACTCCTCTTCTCACCCTGCTACTATTGATGAAAGTGGAGGAACGATGAGGCTCTTTGTATATTTTTCATTTATTTACACCGAGTTTGTTTTGGATTTTTCGTTCCATGTTACAGTTATAATAACCATTGAGTTTTAATGTAATGTTGCAGGTTCACACGCCCAAAACTAGACAAAGAGCCCTTATAGGTAAGGCTGTGGGGTTTTCCAGTTTTCAATGTTTTATTTCTAGTGTTTAGGGTATGAGGAAAATATTTAACCCTTACATTTTTATTCATGAAGGTAACCTGACTGGAATGGTTTTGTGATGGATAACTTTTGGAGAAACTCGGTTTGGTACTTCTACTAACTACTTCCATTCCAACTCTAACAGGTACCTCTTTCAGTTGTGATTTGGGCATGGAACATCGAGTTCTTCACTTGGATCTTGGCTCACTATGGATATTTTTGTCTTGTCCTGTTTACTATAAATGTGAACTTTGCTCACAAGCTATGCTCAAGCTGTGCATGTCGCATTCGTATAATAAGTCTGTTGTAGTTAAATGTTCTCCTAGCCTAATTCCTGTTCAAGCATGTTTTATGGTGTGGCCTTACACACCATTCCTCTCGTTTGACTGTAGACTGTGTAATAAAATTTCCACACGTTGTGTCAGGCATGCACAATATTTTTTTTATTTAAAATGTCTGAACTCTGGATTAGAATTATGAAGTTTAACTAAATAATTCTATGGTTTTCTTATCTATACTCCATTTTGTATGAGACTGGACTGCATGGTCGGTTCACCTCTAGTCTTACATTGTATTTCTTAAGCATGTGAATATTTTAGTTCAATGTACTGATAGTATTATCTCTAAACTCTTCTATAATATATAGAGATATTTCCTTTTGACTATTCTCGTAATAATGTTTTGTCCCTTCTTAGGTATTTAAACGCTTACTTCTTTTCAATTTTGGATCCTTTGTATGGCTTAACAACCCTTCTCTTGCACAAGAATTGAATTACATATTTTTAGCATTTCTATTCTTCTAGTTTTCAGATAATTACTTCTCCATACGGTTATTCAATCTGTCTTCTTGTATTTTGTCAGCAAATGTTATAGTTCATAGTCTGTAACAAAGAATACAATTTATTTCTTGGTTTTTTTTGGCAAGATTATAATTCATCGTTTTTAACAAAGAATACAATTTACAGTTTCTCCAATAGAATAAAATTTACAGTATTTCCCATAGAATAAAATTTACAATTCTTCTAATAATAAATTTAGTTATTTTCACTTCCAAAAATTATACTTTCTAAGCCTATTTTCCAGTTATTTACAGAACAACCCTTTTTAATATTTTAAGACTCTTTATTAATTTTATTCTATTGTATTAATAATATGACCAGATCATTCTGACCTTGTTTTATCATAAATGCAGAGAAAAACCAACACAAAGCCTTAATCTCGATGGTTCTATGCTGATGTTTCTCTTCCTTACAGTATTTAATAATGAAGAAAACTATCTCACTTTATTATTCATCAAAGAAAACATATAGGGAAGCCTTTCCTTTTACAATTTAAGTATTGTAAAATTTACAGGTTGTAACCCATAAATTTTCAATATTTTTCATAAACAAACTAAAATTTCCAAGTGATAGAAAAAGAAACTTATCTGTCTATTAATTTGGTGAATAATGTTGTTCCTCCTTACCTCAAGATAGGCAATCACGTCCTCATCTCTCCCCTGTTCTCCAAGTCTGAGAGATGTGAGTTGACAGAAATACTAGAAGAGACCTTGGGACATTCTGCTCCAGTCTTCTATTCCAAACAATTATCAAAAAAATAGAGTATTCCACTGATCACCACCAGCTCAGGAATTCTTCTCTCCAAATTTCCTTGTCCAGTTATATAACATAACCACTCTTCCTCACTGGGATATCGTTTAATCCTCAAAAGTTGAGATGACTGTTTGAACTGATTCTCTTCAACTAACTCTCAGTTCTTGAATTACTTTTTTACTATCAATTTATTTATCCTTTTATGGAAATCACTTAAATAACTAATTTTTATTTAATCAAAATATTTAATTTATATCCAAATTTTAAAATTATTAATTTTTAATTATCATAATTTCATTTTCAAATACATGTTATTATATATAACGGGATTTGTTTATAAATTCATGTTTAAAAAAATAAACCTTATTTGAAACAAATAAAATATTTTGTGGCTCAAGAAATAAATATAAATTGTTAACAAAATAATATATTACTATTATATCAAAAAACTTAAATGATATTTTAAAAAAACAATAAAAAAAATTATTAATAAATAATTTTGATAATTTCTAATGAAAATAAGAGAAAGAAAACCTCATTTAAACCATGAATGTTATCACATCTATGAATGATTCTGATCATATTATTATGATCTTTAATTAAAATTATTATGGAAAAAAATATTTTAATTATATTTTAAAATTGTTTAGGGAAAGTGAAATAAATGGTGATTTGGTGTAGTGGTAGGTTAATTGGAAATGTGACTAAGTAGGAAAATCCATGTTAAAAGTTAGTGTGATCCCTGTCATTCCCTGGTGATTTTGATGGCATTCATGCCTCTCGATGATCGTTTCTGAAGCTACATGTTAGAATGACGTAATCTTCAAAAAACTAGACAACTTGACAAACTATATATATATATATATAATTGATTATATTATTTATGAGATGTAAAATTGTAAGTTTGGGTTGTTAGTTTGAAATCACGTATTAACATTGGCGATTTTTTTTATTACATCTGTCTATTTTAAAATAGATTTTCAAATTTTAATTTAATTATTAATAATTATTAGGTAAAAGGTAAGAATTTAACCTCCAGGAAATATTTTAAATTTTTTGTAGTAATATTCACAAATTAAAGGTTAAAAATTATCTCAAATGCAATATGATATTTATGCCCTTTATTTCAAATGAATAATTTAAAAAAAAATGTGATATAAAATGAATTATACTTTTCTGGTTATTTGTTATTAGAAATCCATAATATTGGCCAATAGTATTAGAAGGACCTCTTATCTTAATTCTTCTTATAATAATAGTATATTAATTCTTCTTATAATAATAGTAATGATGTTAACTATAATAGTTTTCTAAATAAAATTATAAGTTAATTAATTTTTAGGACATTTTAAATTTAAGAATTTGAAATGTGTTATAAACTAAATGCTTTAATATTTATAAGAAATTCATATGTATAACTTATAAAAATAATAGTAATGAAGTTAATAATAGTATTTTTTAAAATAGTATTAAAAATTCATTAATTTTATTGATTTTTTAATTTGAGAAATTTGAAATGTGTTAAAGTAAATATTTTAACATTTATGATATATTAATGTGTGTAAATATTGATCATTTATTTAATTTATGTAGATATGTTATTATTTTAATACAAATATATAAATTATTTTATAATTAAAGTTATGATTTTGTATGAACTACACTCAATAGTTCAAAATGAGTAGACAAAACATTAATAATGTAATTTTTACCAATTTTTTTTATTTATCAACTAAAACTATATTTAATAAATACTAACTAAAAAATAAATTTTAAAACAACTATTAAAAAATACATATAAAAAAAATTAAAAATTAAAAAAAAAACATTGGATAAAAGTGCAAGTGGCAATTTCCTTATCCATATTTATTCACACATATCATAAAGATGATAGTGGGAAAAACATATATTTAGATATGTAATTTCATTGATAATACAAGTGGAATAAAAAATCATTTAATAAACAACCATTTGATTTTAGAAGCAACTATTTAAAATAAATATAAAACATTTAAATAAGAAATATTATTAAAAATCTTCAATAGAAAAGCACAATTTAATAAAGATTGATTTCAAAATTAACTATTTAAATTTAAAAAATAAATAAATTACTCAAATAATAGATATTAATACTAGTGTAAGGTGAATTTTTTTTATTCAAAGGGAAAATTTTGAATTTCAAAATTAACTATTTAAATTTAAAAAAACAAATAAATTACTCAAATAATAGATATTAATAGTAGTGTAAGGTGAATCTTTTTATTAAGGGGAAAATTTTGTATTCATTTTTCATTCGCAGAGATAATATAGATTATAAACATAAAATAATATGTTTATAAGTGAAAACAAATATTATAACTTAAATTTATATATTTTCTTTAGCAATAAGATTTTGATTAATGAAATCAATTTTTAAGGTTGATTATAAGTTTAGCTGTAAATATAATAAAATAGAAAAGAAACTATTTAAAATTAATAAAAAATTAAAAACATTTAAATAAGAAATATTAATAAAAGTCTGGAAGAGAAAAGCACAATTTAATAAAGATTGATTTCAAAATTAACTATTTAGATTTAAAAAATAAATAAATTACTCAAATAAGAAATATTAATAAGAGTGGAAGGGGAAATTTTTCTATTCATTCCCGGGCAGAATTTGGATTCATTTTTCATTCGTAGAGATAATATAAATTATAAAGATAAAATAATATGTTTATAACGGAAAAACAACTATTATAACTTTAATTTATTGAGCAATGACATTTTGACTAATGAAGTTAATTTTTAAAGTTGATTATGACTTTACCCTTAAATATAATTAAACGTAATTCTATTATGAAATTGATACATTACATTTATAAATAATAAATACATATTAATTTCAAATTTCAAAGGTTGCAATTTGAAGAGATTTCATCCTTATAAATGATAATCGGAGAGTTAAAATTGATCTCAATTAAGACATAGTGACTTGTGAAATTGGTTTTCCCTTAATAATAAATACATATTAATTTCAAATTTCAAATAAGACATAGTGACTTGTGAAATTGGTTTTCCCTTAATAATAAATACATATTAATTTCAAATTTCAAAGATTGCAATTTGAGGAGATTTCATCCTTGCAAATGATAATAGAGTTAAAATTGATCTCAAGACATAGTGATTTGTGAAGTTTGTTTATTCTTAATCTATTGTATTAAGAAAAATCTAAATCATGAATAAAAAATATGTTTTTAATTATTATCTAATTTAGTTATTAACTTTATTTTTGTTTCAAACATAAATTTGAATTTTATTAATTAAAACCATTGTGTAGTGGTTATATTATATATATAGATTATAATTTTTTTAAGCTTTTTAAGGGGTATTGATTTGACATCCATAATCTTTCTATCTTACAATAGTTATTTATATATATATTCTCTCTTTAAGTATATAAAATTGTTTAAAATTTATCCACTAATATACTTTGGAAAACACTCCCAACAAAAAGAAAAAATTAAAATGTATTAAAACATTCAAATTTACTAGTTGGGAGGAGGGCTCCACCCTCTGTTGGCTCAATTGGTATTGATCCTCTAACTCCATGATCTTAGTTTAGTATTCTACCTAGTGCCATTTATCTTTCAAACTTCTTTCATGTACCAATTTGCATTGAATCTCCAATTTCTTGATGTTAGTTGAACTTCCTACCTGGGGCCATTCAACTTGTAGATTCCTTTCATGTACCAAATCCTCCATTTGACTTCTCGAATGATAAATATCATCCTCCAAGCACTAAATTTTATCTCTTGAATGAACTCCATGATCACATAAATGTTGTAAGACAATAAATTGACCATATTGGTAATAAGGTTTACTTTCTATTGCAACGTATCAAATTTGATCTCCTAATTACCGAGGAATTCTGCATTGCTTATGATTATAAATACTATGAATATGTTGGAATAAAGTGTCTAAAATATCTCTTGTGGGTCTCTTAGATTGTAAATTGACAGAATGCTAAGTTGAGCCCCGGGTGGTTGAAAAAATTCCTCTAAAGGCCTGAAACGACCTCTAATTTCTCCATTAAATAGATAGCATGAGAGACCACACAAAGCCTAAAAGAGTTAAAATAGCTCTCTAACCAGTTCAGAAAAACTGAAAAAATAGTGATTAGGGATGAAATAATCCTTCAAATAAACGCATAAATTTCTAAACTCAATAATGTACCAAGAAAAAATTGACCAAACTTTGAGAAATCCTTTGGGTATTATAAAATTCTTCACACCAATTAGCTTCTTCTCGTTTTTGCACAAGCTATTCCTTGTTGTTCTAGGGATAAGGTAAAAATTTGAGGATGACAACTACCAAAAAATACTATGTGACTAGGTAAACATACATATATAATCTAAATATGTTCATCCCTTCAATACAATAAATACAATATCAAACTCCATCAGAAGATGAGAATCGATTAGCCGATCCTCAATCCAAACAAATACAAAAGACCAAGCTTAGGGGGGAGGCCAAAATTTCACAAAACCACACTGCTCAAACTAAATCTTAAAGAGTATCAAGACATCCTAGAAAAAATATAAGCATGCACAACACACAACTAAACTTATACCTTGATAGCATAAAGACTGAAGGTGATACCATAAAAGAGTGTCCAATAGAAAAATAACCTTAACCTTGAAACTATTATTGACAAAATATGAGAAAAAATACACACTAAGCCTCTAAAAATTCCCCATATTAAGCTTAAGTAAAATTCCCAAACTACCTGAAGTGCTTAAAAACTAAGAAATCATCCCTAAAAATTATCACAATTATCATGTTGAATCTCAACTCCGTCTTGAAACATATCCCACCACAATTGTTGTCACTTGAGGTGGTGTACCAAGCAGAACTCCCTCATATAATAATAATAATAATAGAAAAACCCATTAAACTCCATCATCCAACACCAATATACTTTACATTACCAAAGAAAAACTGGATAATTTCTCTCCAGCAATAACTTTCCATCAATTCCGATCAAATCTAGCGAGTCTTGTCTAACAAGTTCTATATTATATCTCAAGCCTTCCCTAGAAATTCCCATGATAAAATCCAACTAGATTGAATTCACATTATGTATGGATGATCGACTGTATGCTCTATCCAAATGTGAGAATAATATATTTGTTAAAGAGCGCAAGTCGGACTCATGGCTTCTCTACGCCCCATGTTGGGAGAGCCACCATTCTAATGAGGATTGGAACATTAATGGAAATTATATGGAAATTAGGCATATCCCATTTCCTTTAACCAAAAAAAACCCTTTTTTAAAACTTAACACCTATGCTTTCCAAATGATAAACTATTGAGTTATTTATTACTAGAATATGCAAGCATTCTATCATAACAATTTTATTGTAAAGGTCTTGAATTCAATAAAAATGTTCTTCAAACTAAAATCCGAGGCAGATCCAGAATAGAGATTATATAGTAATGAAGCATAGTCCCCTAATATGTAGAGTTGCTAGAATTGCAAATTTACCTGTTGAAATAGTCTTGGGAATAAAGCTTCAGCTTGCACAATTTTTTTTTTTTTTGGAAATTTGTCATCCCTAAGCCAACCAATATTAGTGTTTGTTAGTGTTTGTTCTTAATGTGATATTGGTTACGTTTTTTATTGTATGGATATGTGTCAATTTTAGAACATATTTTCATAATTTTAAATTAATTATCAATAATTGTGACATTAATTGTAAGAGTCTGATTTGTTTTTAATGTGATATTGGTTATGTTTTTTATTGCATAGATATGTGTGTTTATTTTAGAACATATTTTCATAATTTTAAATTAATTATCAATAATTATGGCATTAATGGTAAGAGTCTAATTTCCATTGAGTATTTTATAATATCTTTAATAGTATTGGGAAATCAAAGGTTGATATTTATCTCAAAAGTGGTTATTCTCTTTATATATCTTTAAAATTAATTTATTTTTAAAAAATGGCATATAAAATGAATTATGATTTTTTGGGCATGTGTTGATAGGCCATAGTATTTTCCCATGAATTATGATCTTTTAGGCATTTGGTATTGATAGACGATAGTATTGTCCCATAGTATTCTGTCAAAAAAATACTTATATGTTAAAAATATCCTTAGTAAAATGGAGAATGTATATATTTTAACTCATTCAGTAATTATTGTTATATATTAATGATGATGATATAATAAATTTTAAAAACAAATTTATAATTTAATTAATGTTTATGATTATTAACAATGTGAGATGCATTATGAACTAAGTGTTTTGATGATGATCATGGATTGATATTTATAGACGTTTACCTTCTATTTAATTTATATAGATGCATTATAAATTTAATAAAAATGTGGAAATATTTTTATATTCAACATGTAATAAAATACAGAAATTTCATAAATATTAATTAAAGATAAAAATATTTAAAAAACAACCATTTAATTCTTTTTACAAGTACCTGAAAAAATTTAATAAAAGTGGAGAGGGAATTTCTTAATTCATATTTTATTAGCATATGTTATTAAGATTTCATTTATAACAACATATGATTGTATATAGAGGGAAAAAATGATTACAGTATGACTTATAAATAAAATATGTCAATTAAATAAATTTTTTCTACTATCAAATTGATACATCACATTTAAGAAATAAAAAATTCATCTTAATTTCAAAGGAAAAAGATTTTAATTTAAGGGATTCTAATCCCTCTCTCTGCATGATAATTTTGAATTTAAAATGGATCTTCCTTAAAATATAGTGAATTGTGAATTTTGGAGTGTGTGTCCATTTTTGACCTATTATGTATTAATGAAAATATATCTTCATTAAACAAAGTTAGTTTTTGTTTTTTTGTATAAGACCTAATATGTATTAAGAAAAATTAATGCTCGAACAAAAAATATTAATATATATACCATGAGTTTTTTATTATTCAAACCATTATATAGAGGATAATATATATATATATATATATATATATATATATATATTACAAATTTACTAAGATTTTTTTTAGGACATGGATTTAAGATCACAAATCCTCTTATCCTAGGCCACATCTTTACATAATGGATCCCTTTAAGGAGAGTGAAATGTTAAAAAATTATCCATTGATATATTCTCTAAATCACACTTAGCAGAAAGAAAAATCTAAAATGCATCTATACATTTAATTTTAATAGTTGGCAGGAGGCTCCTCCCTCTCATGGTTTAATTTTCTTTATCCTCCAATTTTGTGATGTTATTTGAGTTCTATATCCTCTATTTTACTTTTAATATGATAAATGTCATCCTCCAAGCGCTAAATTTTTGCTTGGAAATTTGTGATGAACCCCACGATCACATAAATTCTAGTAAAAAAATGGTTTATTTTATTTCTTATGAGTTTTACTTTCTACTACAATGCATCAAATATGATCGTCTCGTTACCTCAGAATTTTACACGAGTTATATTTCTCAATAATGGTAATATTTTGGAGACCAAATGAGCTGAGATATCTCCTATGGGTCATTAGGATTGTACATTGAGGGAATGATAAAATAGCTAACCCCAAGTTTTTGAACAACGTTATCCAAAGACCTAAACACATCTCCACTTTCTTCGCTGAATAGAAAATACTAGAGATAACATAAATCCCAAAAGCATTAAAATGCCTCTCCAACCAACTAAGAAAAAATGAAGAAATATAGACTAGAGAAAAAATTATCCTTTGGAGAAACAAATTAATTTTTCAAGTAAATAATGCAACAAAAATGGATCAACTAATATTTTATAACTCCTTCAAGAACTATACAATCCTTCACCTCTATGAGCTCTCTCTGGTTATTACACAAGGTATTCCAGTTAGAAATAACTAATTCCTACTTGTTTATGGTTGTAATTCTCCATTTGAGGAGTTTGTTCCTACATAATAGGAAATAGCTAGAATATAGTTTCTCCTAGTTTAGTGTGTGGTTGAGAGAATCTCTCAACCACATTACAGTACGTCCAAGATAGAATTCCTATCTTGAGACTATTTCTTGTATAAATATGTGTGTAATTTCAGTGATTCATAATATAGAATTTATATAGAGTGTGCAGTGTGCTATTTTATCTTGGTATCGGAGCCTCAGAGCCCGTAAGGGCCTCTGGCCCTTTCTGGGCATAGAGAAATAAATTACTGCGTTTGTATAGATCTATTAAATTTTTTTGGTTGTCCATCTGAGTGGGAGCGCTCCCTACCTGAGGAGCGTTGAGTGAGGTTGGATTGCAGCCGAGCTTGCATGAAAGTTGAGGCAGCACGAAATTCTACGAGAGGTTGTTCATTGTGTATAATTGGTCACGCGAAAGAGGATCTGTTGGAGGACCAATCTGCTCAGTTGAACGATTCTGTGCGTATGTGTGGAAACTTGCTGAAAAATGAGAGACAGATCTGGATCCGGTATGGATACACTTTGAAGGTTGAATTTAAAGTGGTCAGAGATCGAACGCTCTTGCAAATTGTTGTTTTTTATTATGGAGCGATTGCTAGTTTTCCAGTCAAGTTTTTGCAGGAAGTTGTGTTATAATTGGAAGATTCTTAGTCAAAGGTAGGAGTCTGGGAGTAGCATGTCATTATTGGTAGAAGTCGTTGATGATGGGCATGTTTTTTTTTGGTGCATTTAAGCTGAATTCCACATTATATATAACTCTGATAATTCATTGTCAGGGAAGTCACCTCCTGTAGTCTGTTTGTGTGGAAAGTCTTTGCGATGTGCTATGAAGAGGAGTCATGGCGCAGCATGGCCTGGCATGGAGATCCGGCACACGGACTTCGCAGATCGGGCAGAGGCAGCGCGGATTTCTTCCATTTTTCATGGAAGCCTGCGGTATTTGCTGCAGAGTTGTGATATGTGTAGACCGGCTTAAGGACGAGCCGACTGTGGGGGTCTCCACTGCAGGGTTGCCACGGGGCTATGGAGAAGTTTTATAGAATGAGGTGATTTGCCTCGGGATTGTGCTGCAGAGCTTTTTAACGATGGCTGAATAGTCTGGATTCGAGCCAGCTCTCTCAAAAGGGTGCGGAACTAAATAAAATAAAAGCAGAGGTGAATATCATGAAGGTCGGCATGATGGAGAAAATCAAGCGTGTGTGTCTTAGAGGAAACGTTTTCAATGGAGGAAAGAAAGAAGAAAATGGTGAGTATCATTTGGTGAAGGTTGTTCGATTAATGAAGGTTGTGCTTCATTCATATATGAAGATGAACTCCTTGGATTTCTTATTAAAAGTATGCTAATTTCAAGGTTGCTGGAAGAGGTAATGTGAATGACGTTGCAGAATTGCCAACATTAATATATCATTCAAGAGATGGCTCGTGTGTTGGACCTACTTTCCTTGCTTCATCTCACTCAATATATATAGAGGGAGAAGTTTATGCTACTGTCGAAATGTATTTTTTAAATTCTCTGATGATGTTGCAATGTATTGATTAACTGTCATGACAATGAAACTAGTTGTAATTTAAGTGACATTAGTATGACCAACTATTGTCACAATTCTGAGTGTGTGTTGGAACTGGTCATTCCAACACTAAGAAAATTTGCAGGGAATGATGAACACATGATAGTGAAAACGACATCAATTGGAGCTACATCAGAAATTGGAGGATGATCGAGATCGTGTTGTAGATTGTTAGTGAGCATGAGGAGGCATGCTTGAAAACAGTGACTAGCCTTAATACTGTGAATAGGGGAAGTGGCATTACGTTGCAATGCCGGGGAAATTGGATACTGAAGCGTGACGAAGGATTGGACCATGGAGTCCTAGATTAATGTTCTTGAAGGGAAAATTGTGTTCTCTTCATATGGCTGTGAGTGCCTATGTTTCAGTTTCTTTATCGGTGGACCCCTCATAGGTATCATTGGAATGGTTACTGGTATGCTTGGAAAATAATCATCTTTGGGTAGAGAGGGAATTAATGTGAAGAGTTTATGTTGTATTTTCTTGGAATCATGTTTAAAGATTATTGAGCCTTATTGAGCCTAGCTAACTTAATGTAGGCAAAGTTATTTTGTTATAATTTGTAACTCTAACGAATGACAGGTTAAGCATGGAGTTCCAAGAAGTTATTTGACAAAGACAAGGATGCCCAGGATGTAGGAGAAGATGAGGTAATGAAGCAGCAACAACGTTTATGGTGGACAACAAAATAGATGTTTGCTTGAGTTAGTGTGGTTTGTGGAATAGACTCCCTAGCATGTTATAAGAAAGTCTAGTTGTTGTAATGGTCATTGTATGTACCCAGAAACTCCAAATGTTGAAGTATGGAATGTAAGCCTGGTAAAGGCATTTGAAAGTTCGTGGTGATCTTAAAACCACTTTGTAATGGTTTGTGGTGAGCCAGAAACCACCTATAGAGCCTTTGTGGCTGGTTGCCTTTGTGGCTAGAGGTGCCTTTGTGGCTGCATGTACATGAGTGTCCACGTGTACATGAGAGTTGTGTGCTCACAGAGCTTTGTGCTCGATCGAGCAGGTGGACTGCCGTAACACCTGGCTCACAGTCTCAGATGATTCATTAATCTCTAAGCAGAAGGGGGTTGGCATGCTTTCTTAGCTGACAGTCGTGCTGAGAAGCGCAATTGGCACAAATTTTCAGTACATACTCATGCCAACACACCAAATCACGGGAATGGCATCGAAGCGCACGATAAACTCGCGCTAGGATTTTTATTCTGGGCACAGATTTCTTTGTTCGGGAAGACGCCAACTCACCTTCAAGCGGATCCGCGGGAAGCCTCACCTTCGCTGGAAGATTTGCAGGAGTTGCAGATCGGAGAAGTTGCAAATCTATCTGGGAGAGGCAGATCAGATCAGTTTGATTAGATCAATTTTGTGGCTGTATTGGAAAACAACGGATTTGCTCATTGGAGCAAGATTGATTTGCAGATTGTGTTTTTGGAGATTCTGCACATGCAATTCGCCCGATGGTGGTGGATTTGTAGGTACATATATGCAGTGATAATGGTTGAAAAAATCATGTATGCGAAGGACATCCTACAGGACTAGCAGTTGCAGCAGTTGGTACCCATGCATTCCGGTGGATGGTTGCTCTTTTATATGGACGTCGACATATTCTTTATTATGTTTGACCACAACCAGACTTTGTGAATCAATATCATGACAAGTATTCATTAAGGGGGGGAGTTAGAAATAATTAATTCCTACTTTTCTATGGTTGTAATTCTCCATTTGAGGAGTTTGTTCCTACATAATAGGAAATAGCTAGAATATAGTTTCTCCTAGTTTAGTGTGTGGTTGAGAGAATCTCTCAACCACATTACTGTACATCCAAGATAGAATTCCTATCTTGAGACTATTTATTCTATAAATATGTGTGTAACTTCAGTGATTCATAATATAGAATTTATATAGAGTGTGCAGTGTGCTATTTTATCTCTCCTTTTTCCAAGATTGAAGCCACATGTACAAGACGAAAACAGGTAAAAAATAATAACTGCATAAGGTGCTATACTTATATAATTTAAATTAATTTCTCCATTCATAAAATTCAATACAATAATAAACTTTCATAAATAAAATAAGTTTTTTAACACATCCTCAAAACAAACTACTTGAAAGAACTAGTCCCAATGGGGAGAACTAAAATGCACTAGAAAACACTTCTAAAATGTAATATTAAAAAGTCTCAATATCTCATGGAACAAAAGAGAATCATGAAAAACACATTTCTCAAGCTTATACCTCTATATCATAAACACATAGGTTCATACTATATGACAATGTCCAACAAAAAAATGACCTTCACCCTCGAACTACTATGGACCAACTATGAGTAGAAACATGCAAAAATCATACACAAGTTCCCTTTTAATCGGTAATTAAAGGTGAAAAACTACCCATGGGACTCAAAAATTGAGAGTTACTCCCTAAGGAAAATCATGCCAAGTCTCATCTCCATTTTGAAGCATATCCCACCATAATTTCTTTACATTAAGGTGACATATCAAACATAACTACCTCTTGTAATCATGAACACAAAAAAACCATATTAAAATGATCATACATCTATCAATGGACATGAAATGACCTACCTATATTAAAAATAAGGTTTCTAGATTATCTAGCCACAAATATCCATAAATTTTCATTGAATCTAGCATGACCCGTATAAAAAATTCGTGATTATATCTCAAGCCTTCGTTCGAAATTCTCATGATAAAATACAACATAATTGAATTCACCTTATGTATGGATGATCAACTATATTTTATTTCCATATTTGAGAAGAATATATTTATTGAAGATCCCATGTGGGACTTTTGCCTTCTCCTAGCCCCATGTTGGGAAGTGGGGAATATCTCCTTGCTCCTTAGAAAACCAAATCACCTTTTTTCAAATTAACACCTATCTCTTCCATGTGATCAAATAATCATTTATATTTTCTTATAATATAGAAGCATCAATTCATTAGTAAAGGGTATCAATTCTATAAAATATATTCTTCAATATTCAATCTGGGGGGAGTGATAGAATGGAGAAGCAAAGTACCCTACTACTAATGCTTCTTCGATGTAAACTATGCTAGATTGTTTGATTCTTATCGATGTGATTTAATAATATAACTTGTACTAAATAAGTTTATACTATGATAAATATATCATATCAAAGCCTCTATGGTTGGGGCCATTGTAGGGTATACAAATACTCCCCTATTATAGGGAATGTAACTCTAATTAATCTTAGAATATGTGGAGGGATTGGTGTCAGTATTGAAAAGATAAAGATTGATTTTATAAACATTTTCCATTTATAAATGTATGATTTATCTTACTTTAGGCATAATTGTTTTTAAAAATTGCAGATAATATTGTTGGTGATATAATAGATAGATGGAGAACCAACACATAGTTTCAAGGTGTTCCACAGGAAATCACTACAAAAAATCGGTGTACACTCCCCACATATCACATGGTTATTATTATAGATCCATAGTATTACACAAAAATCATATTGTAAGGTTTCCATGCATGTAGATTATTAGTCTCAAATGAAAATTAAACATGTGAGTCTATTTCCCTATCTCTTGGTAGGAATATTTCTTTACGAAAATGTATTTATCAAGCAAGTAGAGTAGTGGATGGACTTATGAGTAAGTAAAAAGCATAGCTGGTAAGAAAAGATTTTTCATGAGTATATGGCATAGACTATAAATAAAACAGTGTTACTCTTTTCAAGATAGTTTTCATTGGACATGGGGCTCAAAATCATATTAGCTTAATGTTCATATATTTATCATATCAATGTGATTTATTCCTAGGGTTTTTAAGGTGGATATCTACATGGAATAGCTATAGCCATAGGGGTGTATGAAGGCTCCATATCTTGTTTGAAATATATATATATATATATATATATATATATATATATATATATATATATATATATATATATATATATATTTGTATTCCTCAAAGTAGTAATCATGTACATAGTATGCAAACATGGTTTCCCTCTTGATATCACAAGCTTTATCTTGTTATAATTCAAATACTAATGTTTACATCCTTTAAAAATTGAATATATGTTTTTGACATTTCCTTATGTATATGACTTACTAATCATAGAGAGTTCAAATAAATTTGGTGTTGTAGTTAAATATTCCTTACATTATACATTTATTAGGATTAGTGTGGGACTAATACATTACATTATTGGTACTGAAATAACCCAATATAATTCAAGAATAAAAAATGGCACAATACAAATATGCAATAGATATACTCAGTAGGTTCTACATGGTTAATACTATTTACATTTAAACACATTTACTTTCATGATTCAAGAGTGATAATGGTTGAATCGCACTTTTGGTAGATATTACACAATAGAGAAAATTGGTTGAGAGTTTTTCCTAGTTTTTCCTATCTCACCAATAATAGAGCTAGCATGTCTTATGTTATTGAAGTACTTTAAAAATACATGTAGTAGCCTGATTAACTAGATTAGAAATCCACAATAAGGTTTCACCATAGTGTTAAGGTTACAATTTTGGAATACATTATGCACAAATTTTCCTCTTGATCTATGTGGGGACATAGATTATAATTAGGCTAGTGATGATTTTACGGGTAATTTTGTTGCATATAACCAAATGGAATTGAACCCAAATTAATAATCATTCGTTCACACTTTGCACTTATCCCCTACAAATTTAAAAGAATCTCCTATCCATAAGCTCCATAATCATGCATTACATTGGCTGAAACCTAATTTTTGAGGATCAACCCACTTTCCATTAGTGAAACCTGCGATGGCGTGGTTTTCATACATGAAAACTATGCTAGTAAGAGAAATTTTCTTTCTAAATAAGTGTGATTATAGCTATAAATGAGCAAAACATAAAAATTAATTTTGAACTTTCTCCTTCTATAATCTCCAAAAGTGGTTTTATAAATTTACTATTGGATAAGATCTCAAACACGTAATCTTGAGGCATTACGTCTTATCCCCTAGAACTTACCTCCCCCTGATGTGGATGTAAGCCCTAGAATGATAAATCCCAAGCCACCCAATTTACCCTATAGATTCAATGCCTCTCATCGAGTCTGGATTGGCTCTTGGAGACTCTTACTTATGTCATGGTGTTGTTGATTTGGGCCTAGAGGTCCATAATCCCACCATGTTCTTGAGGTGTGATTGAATTATTTATATTATGCAAAGGAATGAAAAGATAGATGGGAGATATCTACAAGGTGAAGGTGTATGAAGGTTGTAGTTTTCTGTTACTATTATTAATACAAACGTTCTTTGTTTTCGTATACATTATGTCTCATTTTATTCATACTTAGAACATGAATACCTAAATTTATATTTAGAGTTGTTTGTATATGCTATTTGTTTGGTCTCAATCTAGTCTCCTAAACTGAGTTCATTTAATTGTCAACCAGGATTTGTAAACTGCTGAAGTGAAGTGTACTGTATGTACCTAGGTGCTTGTTTCTTAATGCATTGTGTGTAGTGTTTTGTGATGTTTTTGGTCTTTTGTGATGATTTATGATGTTTTTGGTCTTTTGGTGGTTTTATATTTGCAGGAAAAATGCCTAGAAAGCTAGTGGAAAGAAGCTAGTGATTAAAAACAGAGTTAAGCCTAATTGATGGAATGACAGATGGAAAATGCAATTGGAAACACTGAAGTAAAATTAAATATAAACTATGACTAAATAAAAGCAAAGCTTGATAATGACTTTTAAACAAATGATTCAGAACACAAACTAAAATTGAAAAATGATCACTAAACATGCAAATCCTCTAAATAAACAGTGAAACAACTAACTTACAATGATGCAATACTTTTTCCTTGATTAGAGATTTGAAACATAATTAGAGGAAAGACATTGTTATCATCATAAGATCTTCTATTCTAAAACTAGTTCCTATCTCTATTCTGCAATTCAATTGAATGTCACAAAACCTTTACTCAAGAGTTATTGATTTCTTTCCAAGGTAGTCTTTTGAGAAAGAGCTCTGTTTATAAAATGATGAGGAAATTGCAGAGGTACTTCAGGCCTTAAAATGATGTTTGTCTTCTGTTCATATGGTTATAGATCAATTATGGATTTTAGAACAAGAACAGGTTTGTGAATAATGAAGGCTGTCTTGTTAATCCTAACAACTGAAGTAATCTATTATGCAATGGATGACAATTTGAATATGAAGTGCAAGTGCAATGAGTTAATATAAGAATGAACCTAAGATGCCACTAATCTAAAACAATGCTGAACTATAAGTCATCATCAAACTCGAAACAAAGTAATTGAACATGATTTAAATGCAATGAAACTCCAGAGCATTCTAACTATGCTAACATGCATTATTCTATGAAGTTACACAATCTGTTTGTTCATCATTAGTGATATTTTGGAAGAGTTCCTTCTTTTGGAAGAGGTAGAACAATCACTACAATGAGTGAATGCTAAATAGACTGAAAGCAAATGAAAAACTAAGATATCATATCCATACTCTACTCGTCATTATGATGTCTTGGGCAAGCGTTTAAGAGCAAGAACAGAGATGATACTTAGTACAAACACACAACTAAATCATTCATTATCACGGTCATGTCTTGAACTTCTTAAGAATTTCTTGGAAGAGTTTCTTCTTGTGGAAGAGTGATTAGAACAAGTGTAACTGTGATAGTGAACATCAAAAACTACAACTAAATCCTACAGTACCATAGCTATTCATCATTCATCATTATAATCTTTTGGAAGAGTGTCTTCTTGTGGAAGAGTTAGAATGAATATAACTACAGTAGCTAATTAAAAACAACTATGAATTCAACTTCTAATCCTACAATACTATAGTCATTTTCCATTCATCATTATAGTCTTTTGGAAGAGTGTCTTCTTGTGGAAGAGTTAGAATGAGTATGACTACAGTAGCTAATTAAAACAACTATTAATTCAAATGCAAAGTGTAAAGGCAACTAGAAGACTTATCTAATTTACGCAAAATAAATCCGTGCAAGAGGCAGGGGCCCTCTACCACCTGACGAAATTCAACTCCAAATTAAATCACGCTTCAAAACAACACGGTCTGCTCCATTAAAGATGAAATAGTTTGAACATAACACTCTGCGTCTTCAGAAATGTAGCACAGAGTTTAAACAAAATCTAGCAGCAAATCTAACATCAAATCTCTAACCTAGCTCTCGGTCTCCCAAGCGTTTATAAAGCAAATGCACATAACAATAATTGCAATAATTCAGGAACACTGTCTTTCCTTATTGGAATCACGTTAGGACTCTTTGAAGTGGCTGCGTGAAGAGGAAAAGACATCTGGACTGAGACAGTCCTAATAGAAGTCTTCCTTCCTAAATGTGTTCCCCACGTTCAAAACCATACCTAGAATTCGTTTCTTCCTCCATGATGAGCAACGAACCATGTAGACATGACGTGGATCATGCCCATATGCGGTTTTTCTCAAGAGGCCACCTGGAACATACTCAAACATGAAGGCAGCTGCAGAATCGCCTGTTAGCTACGGAATGTCTGCATTCTGCAGCTGGTTCCGGTCAAAATGCTTTACAATGGAAAAAATCACAAAACTTAGCAAGTCAGTCATGGAAATCATTCTAGAAGTAATTTTAACTATATTCATTGATCAATTGGGTCTAAGATAGCAATGGACAAGGGAAAATGAGGTAAAATTAGGTGAAGGAAAGCACAATTTTGAGGCTCAACACTATTCATATGTTTTGGTTATATTTCTTGTTTTGGGTGATTTGAAGGTTCAAATTTTAGAATTTGGATTTGGAGCTAAAGCTTGCAAGAAGAGAGAAGAAGAAAGCTTGCATTGGTTCCCAGGTAAGTCTTTCTTCCATATTTCAAACTTCTCTAAGGAAAGCATAGCAATTTTTTCTTGGTTGATTTTAGATCAAGCCACTATGTATAAGGAGATTTATTATGTCAAAGTAAGGCATTTGTCCATAAAAAAACTTGGTGACTCCACTGAGGAATGAGAGGTTCTTTAATGGATTCCTTTAACTAGCCTTTTAGGACCTCATAAATGAATTCATTTTGACCTGTTAGGATAGTTATTGGACTAGGAAAAACATAATGTTGAGCTTGGTTAGGGTTAGTTTTGTGTATTTTAGGAATTTTTTCCCCATTAATTTTTTATTTATGAGAAAAAGTGACCCAATGCACTTTTATCTGTCTGTAAGTGTGATAATATGCACTAGTTCTTATATATCACTTGCGATGATCCTATGAAGTAACAAAACTTTAATTTTCTTTGCCTTGCTCTAAGTTTGTTTTCTTTGCAGTGTCTTCCACAGTATTTGGTTTATGCAAGGTATTTGTAAAGCCAATAGCTTGTTTATAATTAATTGCAATTGCCTTTTTTATGAGGGTTTGTTTTTGTTTCTTCTTGTTAATTTGGGATGATAATTATTTGTGTTGGTTATTGATTTTTTTGAAAGAATCTCATGTTACAGTTATGATCTATGTGCATGTTTTTTACTCAATAATATAGTCATATTTAATTTTTTATTGCATTGAAAATTTAAAAGAAAAAATAAAAAATGCACTTCTTCATACATTAGGGCTTTAATATTTTCATTGGGATAGTGAACTTTGAAGATCTTGTTTGGAATTTCCTATTTGTTGCATTATTGTTTGGAAATTATTCTCTTATTTAGATATATATTCATTGAATTAAAAAGAGCTATTTCTCATGCTATTTTCTTTTTAGGAGTTTAGGTGAATTTGTTTTGAGTAGTGAAAATGAAACTTTAATCAAGATAAACATTAAAAATTATCATTTAGCCTATGGATAATTTTGAAAATTAACGACACATCTAGTGGTCTATGCTAGAAGACATGTTCCGAAATCATTAAGTATAGGATTTGTTTTTATTTGTTAGTGTTACATTATGGGGATGGTTATTGGGTTTCCACATACAACAGAGTGTATATAAGTACTCTTACATATTAATTTTGGTATATATGAAGGAACTCCACGTACAAAAAGTATATAGGAACACCCCCATCATACAATTACGCATTAGAAATCACTACTACAAACAATTCTTCCATGTAATTCCAGGTATATTTCATAATTCCTTACTAGGTTCTAAACCCACCATTGGTGACCAAGTCGGTCGCCTTGTTAATTGTGATACAATGAGAAAAAAAAATTGGGAGATTTAATACATGTTCTTAACAGTATATTATAGTTCACAGAAACTTGGTAATCCTTATATTCCTAGTTACACATATTTTTATTTGTGTCTTTAATTTTTAAAATCAATTAACTAACCGTTGAAGAACACCCTTTTCATTCATGTAGAATGAAAATATTTCCTCCTCTAACTCTAGAAGTAATAAATGGATGTCCTAAAAATAATAAAACACAAACTATTCACCCTTGTACATCAGAAGCTACCCCATGTGGAACTAGATTCCAAAATTAATCAACCAAAATCATCATTTACTATTAGTAATGAACCCAAATTTATATCTTTAGAAACTAGTTAGTTTGAGACAGTTGAAAATTTTCCACTAGAGTTTTTTCAGACATTAGAACCTGATGTTATAGAACCTAAAATTATAGACTCTAAAATATTACCACCTGAGGTAATTCAACTTGTGGAACCATAAGTTATTCAAATAGTCACCTCAAGAACTTATTATTACACTTCTCTTCCTTACTTTCATCCTCAACCTTTATCTCTTGGTGCTAAAGAATAAAAACTTCCACCTAGTTTATTAAGTAAAGAGAAAATTACTAGCAAAGATCATTTTTGGTCTCAAACTCATGTTCACATAAAAAGAACTCCTCTTTATAAATATTTTCCTTTTGTTACCCCTAATACTCGAGCATAAGCTCCTTTACGTCCAACATCTCGATTTAGTTCACTCTTGAATGCCCGTTAACAAATTCATCCACGCACTTGTTTGAGAGGTATAACCATGATAGAATCAGATCGAGTCACCTGACTTGTATTTGCCATTATCAATGAATCGAGTGAAGTTGAGATGACCTTTATGTTCACCAGTTTTCCAGAAAGTCACCTATATGGTGGTCCATTTGTACCACCTAGATACCAGTCATTGTCTGGAACCTTTTCTAATGTGTCAAGTATCCCTTTGACTTCTCATTTACTTTCATCATCTAGAATATCATTTGATTTATCATTATATAATACCCCACCACCTATTTCACCTCAAAATACTTCACAGTAACAATATCATGTGTTTCTTAGTGGATGGATACACCCACAACAACCCACTCCATCTTATAGCGAGTACCCTCCTACTAGGAGGCAATGGCCTCCTTTCACTCATTATCCTCCTGCTTGCAGGGAATATGTTGCTAGAATGTTCCCACCCACTGCTTATATGTTACAAGTTTTTTCTCCACCTTATGTGAGTCCTCTTCCTACTAGTGCTCCATTTCCATGAATTGTTGCGACTCCTTGGAATGTTGGTAAACCTAGACAGGACTTAACTCAAGCTCCAACGTGTCAAAATGTCTATGTCATGCCTTAGATTCCTACTTTCCAACCCATCCATTATATACCTTAGCATCATATCATTCAACTTGTAAAAGTCCCTCTTCAAAAAACTCAACCTATTCAGGTTGTATCTCAAGTGCAAACTAGTCAATCGGTAAAGGGGATTTCTCAAATCCTATCTACCCAGCCTGTTCAGGGTACATTAGAAATTTTATCAAACCCACTTGGTTATAATATATGACAGGTACAAGTAAATAAACCTGTTCAAGGCATGAAATAGGTGCAAGCCAGTAAACCTAGTCTGGGAATAATGCAAATTCCATATAGACAATATTTACAATGTGTACAACAAATTCATGTTGGCCAAATATTAACTATACCACAAATACATTACCAAGGTAAATATATCCAAGGAAAACCGTCTGAACCTTATCAAAGTTTCCTAGAAACTTGGAAACTTGGTATGGGTTATCCTACTTTTCAAACTCATCCTTAACCTAATGGAATACAAATGTCAGTGGCTCACCCATTCCATCCTAACCAAGATATCTCCCACCAAAAGCTAAATTTTACTCACAAGGTTAGCAGCCTCCAAAAATGGAATTCAATAGACAGTTTTCGTTTATCATAAAATTGGAATTACCCAATCTCCCTCGACTTACCAACTATCCAATATACCATTCTCCTTAGTTGTCAATTATTATAGCTAAACTCTCGAGCGATATTTCCATGTTGATCGGGAATCTTTGAGAATACCCATCAAACTATATCATGGCTTATCATTTATGACACTATTCAAACTCTTTAAATGATGTTTTCATTTGTTTGTGTCTTTTCTATTCCAACAACAAAATTATATGTCGAACTACCAAGAGCATCATTTAACAATGTATCTGCCTTGGAAACAACGCTTCTAACGCATTTTTAGATACCAATCCGTTATGATACCAATAATAATCTTTTTACCTCTCTAAAATAATCTAACTCTACTCACATACCTCATAACATAGATGAGTGGAGACGTAATCATCAATTTCTCAAAAACTTTACTCCAAATCATTTATTGGTAGATTATTTTGTTAAATCTTTACTACCTGATATAATTAAGGATTTTTCCAGAGGCAAAGTTACTGAAGAACAAGTTATTACCCGTGCGCATTATTTATACCTATTTTATACCCAATCAAGCATGTTGTACCAAAAAATACATAATTCTCCCCAACCATCTCATATTGTTCCACCTCCTTCATCAAAGGAATCACACGCTACTAATGGTGTGATTGGTTATGTCGATCAAGAGTCCATGGGAAATTCCTCTAGTCAATCCAACCCCAAGTCTGCTCCTAATATGGTCAATTAAAGTCCCTCTTCTACTTATCCTATAAATACTTTTGAGATTAATGTTTTTCAATCTACTAAAGGAAAATATCAACAACTCAGAAGTAAAAAGAAGGCTAAAGGAAAGAATAAATAAGAAAACCATCCACAAGATAATAAAAAATATCAGTCTCTTAAGGAGAAACACAAGTTGTATTATCCTTGTCTCATCTATAATGAAGGATTTTACCAAGGATTGTGCACATCACAAAAATATCAATTGATTCTTGAAGGTTGCATATGTTATACTTTTTTTGTTGATGGATCCTTTCCCGATCGAGGAGACAGATATGGTTGCCCAAAACCCATCCTCCTCTTCCAAAGTATTTATGTTAGAAGCTACCTCAAACAAGGAAGATGTATTCGTGTCTACACAAAATAAAAACTATTGTAACCTAAATCCTTCAAATGTAAAAGCTACTGATCAACCTTCCATTTCATCTCCACCTAACTATGGTCCTCTACAAATTGAAAAACCAACTACTAAATTGACAATTAAACCTCCACACAAGGAAATTATTCAAAAATCATTTTTTAACTCTCAATGCAAGAGTTGCACAAAATTGTAATATATTTGAAAATTTGGCTCAGACTCATTTATATATGTCAACTCTCAAAGTTTTACAAAATTATCCCGCACAAAGGAAATAACTATTAGCAGCAATAGAAGTAGTAGGTCCAACGAATTCGAGCATTTTTGTGTTTAATCAAAAGAAATGTATTCCTAAACCTCCATGTTAACTCACATTCATCATTAAAGTTCTTCTTAGAGGTAAATTTTTTTTTTCATACAATAGTGGATTAAGGTGCCTCTATTTGTATCATGTTTCTATCATTGTGGAAATATTTAGGGTCTCCACTCCTTCAAGAGTCACTAAAAACCATTAAATACTCTAATGGAAGAGGTTTCAAACCTTATGGGATCTTAAACTCATTACAAGTGGAATTAGTGGGTAATATAGTTGTAATAGAGGTATAAGTCATTGATGGACCATTATATTATAGCCTCTTACTGGGTTGTACGTGGGTTTATGTTATGGTTGTTGTAGTCTCATGGTATTTTCAAATGATTTCATTTTCTCATCAAGGATGGAGTGTGGCTATTGATCAACTTTCTTTTTTCGATGCTAATTTTAAGACTGCTAGTAACGTATCACTTGTGGGTAAAAACCCACTCCGTTTTGAAAATTATGAAATAGGATTGTTAAAAGACTCATATTTAACGGGAACTTTTGTATTGACTCCTCCTGAAATTTCCACTATGGTTGCTCTGATCGACATGATTTTGTCTAATACCATTACATATTATCCTTGGATAGTGCCTGAAGTTCCAATATCGAATATTTTTGTGATCGTATGCTGCTCAATCCTATTGAGTTAGCTGATGATGCTTTTCAACTAGCTTGTCCAACAGTTTCTAAAACTAATTAATTAGTAAACTTGATTGGCTATCCCTCTCATGATTCATTTTAGATTCCCATTCAGTCCCTTTCAACATTATATTTCCAATCGATGAAAGAATTATGGAAATCATAATGTCATATGGGGAACTCTAGGATGATAGTCATCGTAATTCATATTTCTTACCTAAACTAGAAACTCTTGAGAATTATTTAAATGAAAATTTATTACCTAGGATTATTGACAGTCCTCATAATGCCATTTCAATTTATGAGGTAATTTTCGAGAAAAATATGTCGAATATTCAAGAAAATACTCCCCTAAATATCTTATTCAAACCCAAAATTATTGAAAACATTCATATAGGTGGTTCTTGATCTACATACAAGATTAAGATTTACAACAACCTACATCACGAATTTCTTTATCTATTTGCTTGGACCTATGAAGAGCTACCAATATTTGATCCAAATTTTGTGGGGCATGAAAATAAAACATATCTAGATGCCAAAGAAACTAGACAATGTCTACGTTTGGTTCACCCTAAGAAATTTATTGCGATTAAATAAAAGGTTGAGAAAATTTCTCGTTTTTGTTTCATTTATTCTTCTCCCTTAAATTACTGGGTCTGGAATATAGTTCTCTTAATCAAGAAATAGGGTACAATCAAATATTTTTTTGATTACAGAGATATTTACTGAGCTTGACAGAAAGAGAACTACCCAACCCATTTTATCAACCAAATTATTTATGATTGTGTCAGGAGTGAGATTTTCCTGTTCGAGGATTGATTCTCTGGCTACAATCAAATAAACAGACTCCCTTCAGACCAGCATAAGCCTATGCTCATCTCTCCATGGGGTATGCTTTCTTATCACAAACTTCCTTTCAATATTAAGAATGCAGGAGAAAATTTGAAATGGGCAATGAACTATGATTTTCATGATATTAATCATATCATGCAACCATACATTGATGATTTTATTTCCCATTCTAAAAAATGTCAAGAACATATGATGCATTTCAGAGAAATATTCTTACAATGTTGACATTATAGAATATGTTTCAATCCACATAAGTGTGTCCTCTGTTTTCAATTCGGTCGACTTCTAGGATTGATTGTGTCCAAGCCAAGGATTCATATTGATCTACTAAAAGTCTAAGAAATTCTTGATTTTCCGGCTCCTTCCACACTCATTTAGTTGCAACCCCTAGAAGGGAAGGCTAAATTTCTATTATTTTTCACTCCTACTTATGTAGAAATTACCAAATGTTTCATTCATTTTTTGAAAAAAGGCATTCCCTTTCATCTAGATAACACTACTTAAAATTATTTTTATTGTCTGAAAGATGTATTAGCTTGAGCATCATTATTGTATCAAATTTATTATCATCAAGAATATTTTCTCTATATTTCTACAGTTGTTACCACTATCACTATGTTATTTTTACATGAAGATGAATTAGGTGATGAACTCCCTATTTTCTAATTGAAACATAATTTGATTGATACTGAAGCTAAGTACTCTCATGTTGAAAAATTATCTTTTGTAGTTATGCAAGTTGTTCAAATATTTCGCTACTATATTTTACTTTTCAATAATATTGTGGTTTGTGATTACAACCCTATTACCTACATCCTGTCATGTCAATTACTGGGGGGGAAGTACTCGAAGTAGAATTTAATCCTCTGAGATGATTATTTGGAGTTCATTAAATCTAAGTATATGAAATCCTAAGTCTTTGTCGAACTGGTGTGCAACCTTCCCTCTTCAGAATTAAAAACTAACAAATTTACCCCTGATGAAACAGTATTTATGGTCGACTCCTCTGATCCATAGTATGGAGATGTTATAATTTATCTTCGGACGCAAACATTTTGGCCTAAAACCACTCATTTTGATCATCAATGAATTCGATGCAAAGATCACACTTATATCATAATAGGCGATACCAATGTACAATAAAACACAACAAATACACCTACATCTAGTGTGCAATGCAAAAAAGTACATACACGTACACAGATTACAACATAATGAATACACATGCCACCATAAAACGACTATACAATGGACATACATAGTACGGTGTGCTATCAACACAACATATACAACATCAAAACATTACGACATGTATACCAGTACCATATGCACAACATATACAGAGTACCACCTGTACACAACACCACCTGCACAATGTGTGCACAACATCACATGTACATGGTACCATGTGTCGCAATGTGCACACAACACCAAACATACATCACACCACATGTAGACATGCATGAAATGTACATGAAACCACATGTACACAACATCAGATGCACAAATTTTACATAGCACCACCTACATACAACACCACATGTAAAACATGTACATAACACCACATGCACACAACATCACATGTACAATCAAACAAGCAAAACTGTATGTAAATAGCACCATATGTACAACATGCACACAACACCATATGTACATAGCAATGCATATACAACATGTACATAGCATCATACATATACAACACCACATATCCAACATGCGCACAACACCATATGCACATAACACCCCATATCCAACATGTGCATAGTACGATATGTACACACCACTGTATATCCGAAATGTACATAGAACCATCTATACCTAGCACTGCATGTTTAATATACACATAACACCATATATACAATAGACATAAAACATCATATGTACATAAAACTACATATCTTACATGTACACATCACCATAGATACAATCACTAAATATAAAACATGTGCAACATATACACAAGAATATCACTGCACATCCATAGACCACACATTCATCCCACAAGCAACCTTGCTTATAGTTTCTTTCCACTATCCATGTTTTTCCTAGTGTGTTTTTGATCACACTACTTTCACTTCGTTGTTGTACCTCTCAGCATTACTTGTCCATAACATAAACATAGTCATAGTACAAGAATATAATATAAATTCATGTCCACATGATACTAACCTCATAGATTTGTCAGAGTTACTCTTCCCACTTCATTCCTCATAAGACTAGGAACCTCTTCATTCCATTCACCTACATAAGAAATAATTCCTCCACAAGAATTATCCTTGAAAACCATTTGGTAAAATGACATAGATAGATTCATACAAACATACATATAATCATTACCATAAACCAATCAGGATCCTATCAGACAATGAAATACATACACACATATATCCATATAAACATTAGCATTAAAAAACCATAATCTATGATTACCCTGCTAGACATGACATACATTCATGGATACATACATGTATACATATATAAAAATTGAGATAATCATGATCACAACATAATTTCTAGATAACATAAGGTATAGGTTAAGATAACTTCCTTTATTCGTGCACAACACACATAACATTGAGAAAAATAGTTTCCGACATATCCAAGGCATCTAACACCTCAGATCCACTTTCTTTACCCTTTTTGTTGCCTTTCTCATGTCAGTACTGACACAATCCATTTACCACAATGGAACCAACTACTCCAACCGACTACCATATTCTTAGCTTCTGATGCCCTTTACTCATGCACCGAGCTTCATTTGGGCCTTAAATTACCTATTGGGTACCATGCAACTCTCCCCAAGCTCCATTAACTTTCATCCTCCCAAACTAATTTCCAAGAATCTTAAAAAATAAAAGTAAATAACAAAAAGAAAAAAATAATAAACCCATGAAAACCAATAGCAATACGACACCACAGAAAAAGTGGTATGGCCATAAAATAGATATAAAAAAATTCGCAATCAAGCACAATAAATCAAAAAGGACCAAAATCATAAAAATAGCAATCCCCATGACTTCCAAACACTTCCAAGGGAAAGCTAAACCTGACGCTTCTTCAACATTTCATGAAAGTCCATTTTCCATGTAATTCCCTGCATAATGCTGTCATAAACACATAACTGTCATCATGTAATAAATATAACAACATACCAAATACCTTACCTTGTTGTTCCAACCACGTTGTCATATAACTGAACACAAATGTTAGCCATATGTACCAAATATCAATATGACATATCTATCAATTTTAAATCGACCATTACCAAGTCTAACAAGCATTTCATAATCAACAATAAACTCACATCCATCACTCTTAGCACATAATTCTACAACTACCACCTACTTGCTCTCAAGTACATATTAGCTATCTCAACATATATGTGTTAGTGCAACCATCTTAAAACAAGATCATTACTTCATGCAATCTTGTAGACACATGCTCATATCATGGAATTAATCAAACATTCAAGCAAAAAATAGGCAACATAATAAAAACCAAACACTCAAACACCAAATGGATGACATAATCAAACATTCATACACCAAATAAATGACATAAGAAAAATCATACCTTAATGTATATCAGGGGAGGCTACCTTGTCTGCACAATAATTCTAGATTAACATGATATAAATTCACAACACATCAAATCCAACATAAATAAGATCATGATATCCATAAGAGTAAATAGCTAACACGTTTACATCATAAGCTCATAAAAAAATTCCTTTCTTGTATAACAATCACATATACACAGTCAGTCTAGAATAATATGCCATAATATCACAATATGTTAACTCATACATGAGTTTCATAGCCATACTCATCTACACAAGCCAATCCATATGAACATGATACATATAACATCAAGATACTAATGCAATAACCTGAATCTTAAAGTTAACTAACATATAATAACAACAAGTTAACATATAACATACTTATCAACAACATATAACATAATCATCAAGTTAACTAAGATAAAACAACAACAACAATGCATATAATGACACATTACTATCATTGATGACTATTTGACACAAGTTCATATGACCACACTCATTCCTTAACATTTACCATGAGGTCAACCATAACATCAATATGCATGTACATAAACCTAATGTGTATAACCCTAATGCTTGTAAAAACCATTAATCACATACCTGCATGCCAATCATACAATACATGTATGATGATATTCTCTTACCCTACATTATTCTGTTGCAACTTCACTTTAATTATTTGGATCTCCTGATCTATCTCAACCAACACAATAACATCATAAGATATCAACAAAAAACATGGTGACCTAAAATGCCGACAATGACCTCATGGAAAACAACTATAACCATGAAAATTCATGGATAACAACATATAGACAATGACATGCATATCAAATGAATAACTGACATGTACTCATGATGATCACATCCAACAACAAGACTATCAACTTGCACATGGCATCACAATTGCAACAATGACTACCACCATGCATACACAATAAGAAAATATTCCACCAAAATATAGAACACATATGCAACTGACATGTATGCAAGACAAACACATTGCAATCCATGACTAATCATACATTGATGAAGAAACACTTCACAACAAGACAATCCTCTTTCACATGGGGACATCACAACAACCATGACCGACACCATGAATATTCAACAAGGATGATTAATGCACATGCAACTGACATGAATGCATTACCAACACACACCACCCATCCTGTCCAAGGGGTGAACCATGCTCTAATAACACCCAGTAACACCTTTCTCCAACATCTACCTAAGTAACTGAACAACCACGGTAAACATGTGATGAAGATTTAGTATGATCTGATTCAACCTCGTAAGTGACCTTAAGGAAGTGGAACCAATGGAAACATACCAAACAAACCTTCCACATCAACAACAGAACTCCCAGGATCCATCCCACCCACTCAGGAATCCAACCCTTAGGTCCCAATAAGGGTTTAACCCTTTAAACCCCCGAACTCTCCCACAATATATGCATGGGTGTGCCTGGGAGGCTCTGGGCACTCCCAAAGCATATGAATGTATGCTCCCAGGGATAATTTCCCACGTACTTGTGCCAACGTCGACACAATTTGAGCCACTTTTTTACGCCCAAATCCTAGGTCACTTCCTAGAACTCAATGACAAGTTCAGAAATGAAACATAAGAACAAAACAATGGTGCAAAAGGAAACATTTGAACAAGGACTTGACTGGATCCCTACTAGCCATGATAAACATTTCATCAAACTTGTCACAAATATGTAATTTGTTGGTTTAAATAAATGTTCTAAGCATAGGGGTCTCATACTTATTTCAGAATCAATAATAAGCATTGTTTCTACATCACTTAAATCCATTATCATCTATTTAGGCATACACACATTGTTCGTTCAATTACAAATAAAAACATGATGAGAACCATACATCATCACCATCATAAAACTCAGTCATAACCAGCATATAAGCAATAAAAATGACAATCACATAACAACCATATAAGCCAGAGAATAACAAGCATATTTACCCATCAATACAAGAGGAATATTTCACTTATTTCCATCAGAAAAATGAAACCAAGTTAGGGAATTCTAGATTCAACATGACCAGAGACATGGCCGATCCAAATTTATCTTTAGCAAGTCACCCTCGTGCCATATTCCAAGCATGGATGTGGGCTCTCCTAAAATAAACCCATCAAAACCAAACGACAGCTTCCAGACGCCAAAACACCTCAACCCTCAGCTACTGTTTCCACCTCATGGTCAAACATTATAACCATCATAGATAGGTCTCTACCTAAGTTTTCCTAGGGCTCGCTAGTGTTTGTTCCCACCGGGGCTTTCAGGACTAGTAACTGAACCCTAGTCCTTACACGACTTCCAAATCGTTTGTCCAGCCATGGCTTCTAGGACTAGTAACTCAATCCACCTAGGGCTTCAGAGTGTTTTTCTAACCAAGGATTCCAGGACAAGTAACTCAACCCACATCTATTCGTCGGGCTTCTAGAGCGTTTTTCCAACCAAGGTTTCCAAGAACTAATAACTCAATCCACAGCTAAAGGAACATGAGAATCAACCAGAAAAAAATCAATGAAATTGAACCCACAACACCAAGGCTATCCAGGAAATGGAAAGGCTAGCAAAATCCATTGTCAATCCAGAAAATCCTCCATGCCAATGAAAAACCATGACCAATAAACCACATGTATACATCATGCATGAAAAAAATAGTGATGATGCAATTTGGTATATGCAATCGAAACATGTTGTAGTTGTTGATACCAATTCCCTCTTGTGCTTATGTTCTCTTCATTTTCCTTCTTGTTCCATATCGCCAAGTATGCCACACCCTCCAAGAGTGCTCCAAGAAAACTCTAACTATCCAAGATTATGAGAGAGAGAGAGAGAGAGAGAGAGAGAGAGAGAAAGAGAGAGAGAGAATAATGAGAGATCCAAAAATTCACTAATCAAAAGATTTTTAAGTAATCCTCAGACGCGTTTTAATTAATTAGGCCTCTATTTTCTTCATTTTCCATTATTTTCCTTCATTTTCCTCCTCACATGCAACCTGTGACCGTTCACCTCCCTTTTCTCCTATTTTCCATTATTTTCATAAATAAAATACAAATTAATGCCTCATTACTTTCCAAAGAATTTTTCATTTTCTTTTCCCATTTCGTTTATCTATAATAAACAAAATGAATGCCCAATATGTGTCCAATGACCTTGGTCTTATATATTTTACATGGATTTTTAAAGAGGGTTGTTACAGGTTCCATTATGTCTGCTCTACTTCTTTAATTGGACATGGGGAGTTAAATCACATCATAGTAGCCTTTCATCACATGTTTGCTCCAATGGACTTGTTAGCTTGGGTAAATATGGGAGGAGGGTAGTCATATAGAGCCTAGATTTCCAAGAAAAAAAAAGAGTATTAGAGGGAGTTGTTAGCTATTAAGAATAAAATTTCATATCACATGGACACTTCAATTCAGGATTATTTCTTGTAACATACCAAAAACGTAGTATTAGAACTAGTGGAAAGGAAAAGAAAAATATTTAAATATCACGAAGAACGGTTGAGAATTAAGAGTAGGTTGGCTTGGATCAAAGGAGGAGACAAGAAAACTAGGTTTTTTCACAAGGGAATGACAAAAAGAAAGAGTACTAAATCCATATGGGTCATCAAAGATGAATCAAGTAGAATTCTCTGCTCTTTGAAGGATATGACGAAAGAGGCGCTCCTATATTTTTACAAGAAATTCAAGGGATTAGAGGAAGACAATATGGAAGACAAAATGGAATTGGCTAATTTATTTCCACATATGGTCAATGGTGAAGACATTTAGCTGATGGATAACCAAATATCATAGGAAGAGCTCTTATAAGCTTTCTGTTACAAAGTTTGACAGAGATAGTGAAGCATAAGAGATCATGTCGCAATGGATGGTTGGTCAAAATTTTTCTTTTTTTCTTTGATCTTATGGGATCATATTTACTACAAATGGTGGAAGAATTCTACTGCTCCAACCACATTTTAGGTGCTACAAATTCATCTTTCCTTACTCATATTCCCAAAAAGTTAAATTTTCTAATTTTTTGTTATTATAGGCCTACATTTTTTTGCAAAGTTTTTTTATAAAATTATTTCTAAACTCCTAGCCAGCAAAGTGAGGAATATTTTTTCACAGCACATCACTGTAGAGAAATTTGGATTCCCATCTAATAGAACAATCAAGGATGTAGTGGAAATAACCCAAGAGTGCTTATACACAATTAAATCCAGGAAGTTTAAAGAAACTGTCATGAAAATCGATCTAATTAGGGCTTATGATATGGGAAAGTGGGATTTTCTTAGAATGACTCTCCATAAAACTGGACTTCCTGGAAAACATGCCAAATGAATAATGGCCCGTGTATCTTTAGCATCTGTGGTTGCTTTAATCAATACAGAGCCTACCATGTTTTCTGAATTTCTACGATATTGAGACAAGGATGTGGTATTTCACTTCTCCTCATTATCCTGGTCATCAATGCTCTTAGCAGAGGTATTGGAGATTATAAGGAATATGACACAACTTATTGATGTAGGTTTTCAAGTAACACTTCTATAACTCGCCTATTATTCATAGAAAAAATTCCCTACTCTAGAGAAAGAAAAATTTCATAATGGGAGACATCTTTCCAAGTATTCTCAACATTTGGCAAAGCCTCTGGTATCGTCATCAACAAAGACAATTCAGAGGTCATTTCTGATGAAGGAGATTTAGAGGTTATTCAATAGATTGCATCTCATTTTGGGGTGAAAATTAGATCTATTTGTAAAGGGTTAAGTATTCGGGATTCCTTTTAAAGCCACCAAATATGAGAATCAGTATTTGTTTTTTATCAATAAAAAATTTGAAGCTATGTCACTGGGATCACAAATGGCTCACCCTTGGAGGCAGGGTAACATTGGTTAAGGTTTTTCTTCAACGAGTATTTTTATTTTGGATGCACCTGTTCCACCTTCCTCAGGTCGTCATTAACAAAATTTATGCAATCATTAGTAAATTTATTTTGTCTAGAACTGCTAATTTTAATAAGATTCATATTATTCCACTTGATTGAATCACTAGGTCAGTTCAAATGGGCAGGTGGGGTATCCAGGACTCGAGGCTCTTCAATCCAACACTAATATCCAAAAATTTGTGGTGGGTATTCAATGACAATGACATTTGGCATGATATAATATTTGGAGAGTATCTACAACATAAAAATTAGGAGGATTGGATTGCTTTTGGGTCCCCCTCAAATAGAAAATAATCCCAAATTTGGCAGATCTTGATGATCGCTAAACACTGGCTATGTGGAAATTTATGTTGGTAGGTTGGAAATGAGGAGAAGGTTCTAACAGGCATGGATGTAGTTAATGGAATGCACGAGAAACATATTATTCCGGTTATTGTTATTCATTCGATTAAGCTTGAGGGATTTTATGTCCTTACTAATCTCAGCGCTGGAAGATTCTCTCCATTTTCTTCAACTACGTGGCAACACTACTAGGAGACTGGTCTCCTAGAGAAATTTGAGGTTGAATGCGAATTCTATTGAAATATTCTATGTGAGGATAGAATATAACTGTCTTAGAAGGTAGACAAGCTAGTCTAGGGTGGGCATGTTGCTACAAGATCTATTTCTGCAAAATAATTTTATTCTCATATCTCTATGAATAACAAACCTAGCCCCTTTCTAGATTGGACATGTCTCACTTTGAAGAGGGATGTGCCACTCAAACTCGAGTGCTTCGTATGGGTGACTCTTCACAATCCAAGTCTAACTTAGAAAAATATTATGAACAAATGCTTTTAAGGTCTTGGGAGATGTCCACTTTGTAGATCAGCTTTCAAAGACAATGTTCACCTATTTTTGAATTTTCCTTATGTGATTTCCACTTGGGAGGATGTTTCCAAATTACTAAAGGTTAATTCCTAGATAAATCGCTCTTCAGTCCTTTCATTCCTTATTTCACGAACCAAAAGAAAGAGGCCTTGTAGGGTTCTTTCGTTGTCCAGACTTTGTGGTATCTGGCACATGGGAAACAAGAGAATTTTCGAGAATCAATCCCCGAATGTGTTGGTTTCCAGCCACAACATTATTGCATATTTCTAATAGATTGGAAGTTGGAATCCTCTGCCACGCTAATGCTTCATTTTCTTTGTTGATTGGGAGGTTATTTACTATTTGGTATTTCGATGGGGCATCGTTTGTAAGCTAGTGTGGTTGTAGTGTTATTATTAAGTTAAACCTTTCCCAAACCTTTTAGTTCTTCTGTGATGGCGGTCATGGTTCCAATTATAGGGCTGAACTGGTGGCCCTTTAGGGGGTGATCCAGTATGCCATTTGGTTAGCATTAGAAAATGTTTTGGTAGTTGGTGATTCAAAATACATCATCCAAGGGATTCAATGGAGGAATGCTCTTGAGGTTCCTTCTTTATACAACTCCATAGAGAATATTAAGTCCCTGCTTCCCTCATTTTCTGAGATCTCCTTCCAACATGTTTCGCAAGAGCAAAACTCAAAGGAAAACATCCTCTGTAAGCACGAAGTTACTCTCCAGATGGGGTTGATGGACTTCGAACATCTAGTTGATGGTTTTGTGTATGGAGTGGGATGTTTTGAGTTTTGATTTCCACCTTCTTTATGGTGTTTCTTTTCCTTATCTTGTTGTTTTCATTCTCTGGATTTTGAGTTTGGCCTTTTGTATTTCCTTTGGTGTTTTATCCTTTCTGGTTTCCTTCATGGCGACAATATTTTTTTGTTTTCGGCTCTCTAGGGTATGTCCCTAGGGACAGTCCTCGTCCATCAGTTTTATCTACTTAGTGTAATATTGATAAATTTTCTAAAAATTTTGGTTCCTCGGTACCCTCTGGGCCTTTTCTGGGTCATATTTTTGTAATGACCAAGGATGTAATTGGGATCACAGATTGCAAAAACAGGAGTATGTAACTCGTCTTTAATATTATTAAATAACGAAGGATATTTGTTTTCCTTCTTTTGGAAAAAAAATAAATAAACTTGGTATTATTGTAATTTCTTCTAAAATAATAACCTTGTATTATTAGGATTTCTTCTTAAATAATAATGAAATATACAGAGTTTGCCAAATACTTAAAAATTGATGATTATGATTATCCCTAATTTATGACTCATCCTGTATTGCATCCAACTTTGGTGAACATACTGCCAAATGCAGATCGTTGAACAAAGTAACAAAAATGCTCATGACTAGTTCCACAGAACGAATCATTCACGATTATGAGTATCGTCTTAAATGGTTCTGCTAAACAGACATGCAGAAGGAAGCGCTCACGAATCTGGTTTCGAGTTCAGGAACAGCGACAACGAAATCCTCAACAAACTGCCTTTGAATTAAGGAGCACTGGAAAGAGAGAGAAAGAGTTAATGCTACCAGTAGCGTTACCAGATCATGAAAATGAGCTCACGACGAGATAACTAAATGGGATATACATTTATGGTTAAATTTAAAAACAGTGTATATCTAAAAGTTTATAGCATTTATTTCATAAGTATATATTTCTTTCCAAAATTTTCTGTTTAATATTAATCTATTAAATCTTATTATAATACTCTTAAGGCTTATTAACCAGTTGTGTATAGGTGAGATTTTTTGAAAAAAAAAATTGGTTTATTTTTGGATTTAATGTTTTTAGTATTTGACAAGTATTTATTGAAATCACAAATTTGATCGTGATTTTTTCACAATTAAAATATTAATACTAAAGAGTTTATTGAGGGTCCTGAATTCATATATGCAATCAAATAACCTATTCAAACAACACAAATAAAAATTTGACCACAAATTCTTTAGCCATATTCTTACAATAAATTCGCCAAAAAATCCAAAAAATCTCACTTATAATTAGCTCATATTTAAAATTCAAATTCAAATTCAATTACACATTCCACAATGTTATAAAATCTCATGTTGATCAAATTTGGAATTTGAATATCCCCAAGGGACAATATTTTTGAGGTAAAATTTGGGAGATTTAAAGATTTTGAAGTTACTATGATTTTGGAATTATAATATATATATATATATATATATATATATATATATATATATATATATATATATATATATATAATTTTATTATTTTATAAGGTTAACAGTAATTTTATAGTAAAGAGATTTAATATTAATGATTTTCTTATCTTTGATATGTAATTTATCAATGTCCAGTAGAGGTAAATGTGATAGGTTGTTTTGTTAAGTTGCATCATTATGGTGGGTGGTGCTAAAGGTTAGAAATTAGTGGGTAAAAGTTTATTCATACTAAGAGTTGGTGTTGACTAAGTAAAGTGCTATCTCTTATTGATTTTGATAACTTAGATGCTCTCCTCTCACTAATGGCTACTAAAGCCAGTGGTTCAATCATCTTAATACTCACATGACTGAAAACACATTACAAAATATATATATATATATATATATATATATATATATATAGATTTCTTATTTTATAAGATTAAGAGTAATCCTACAATAAAGAGATTTAACATTAATGATTTGCTTATCTTGAACATGTAATTTATCAGTGTCCAAGGTAAAGGTGATAGGTTGTTCTGCTGAGTTACATCATCATGCGGGTAGTGCCGAAGGTTCAAAATTATGTGGGTAAAAGTCCAATCATATTAAGAGTTGATATTACTCAAGTAAAATGCCATTCTATAACGATTTTGACAAATTACATATTCAGTTATCTCAATAATGACATAACTCGAAAAAAAAAAAAACATATAATCTATTAATCTTAATGTTGAAGAATAAAAATATCATATACTAAAATAAAAGAGTCCACTTTACCAAACATCCAAAGCGTAACTTGCTCGAAATCTATAATATAATTATAAAAAATATTACAATAAAATACGTTTTCTAGTTAAATTTATATTTCAAAATATTTATTACATTGACAATGTTTTGTTTTCCCTAATAGAAAATAGAATTCCAAAAATTCTGAAATAATCTCTTTCTTTAAATTATGAGACGCGCCATATGTGACCTTCGTAAGCTGTAACCGTCATTACCATAATTATAATAACAGGCATCATCAATCTCACTTATATACAGCTATCTTCCTAAAGAGACTGTGATATTGTTAAACATTATAATTTTTAATAGATTTGAAAATGTTTCGATTTTCAAAAGATTTTAAAATATATGATACAAAATCAATAATAAAAATCAAATTTCCAAAGTCACCAATAATACTTCCGAACTGAAATATTGAACATGACATCGATTTTACTTTACTTGAATGTGAGATATTCCTATAAAATGGGTGTTGACAAATGAGACAGTCAAAACAAAACCAGAATTGGGGTTGTTCGGTCGAACCTTCCGTGCTGTGGAAGTGCCGTCTATCTCTGTTGTTCCCTTTCCCCGTAATTTTCTTGAATGAAGAAATTGTTGCGAAGCGTGCAGTTTTGGTCTACTTTGCTGGCTGGTTATTGGTGAACCATGTTCTTTAAATTCATAATATTCCCAAATATTTGGCTGTTCCACTGTTCTCCCCTCTCATCGTTGATGTCAAAAGAAAACAACGGTGATGAGAAATTAGTAATTATCAGTATCATTATGCACCTCAATCGTTATCGCCCTTTCTCCTTTAAACTTTTCTATTGTCATCCATCTAAGAGATACGGATATCAAGTGAGACTGTTTTATTAAATTAATATAGCTTTCTTTTCATTTAATGCTACATATATAGGAGGATCAATGCTAAAATTAAAATATATTTAAATTTAAGTATTTGATAATAAAATTTTACAATATTATATATTTTTATTATATAAATTTTAAAAAAATTAATCGAATTCATGCGAGAATTATGACTTTTTTCCTTACATAGAAGAATTGAAACTAAAATAGGATTATATTTATTTATTTATTATATTGCAACCTTAAAATTGAATTATTATCATATATTATATATTCATATTTATATTTAATTTAATTTTAACTTTTCAAATTCAATTTAGTAACACTTAATCTCTGTTGTATGTATCTAGATTATATATTTTATTTTAGATATAATTAGTATATAATATTTTAAGATTTTTTTAAAGTTTGATGGAACAATATTTTCATAATGTCTAATATAAAACTTTTATTGGGGCTCATTAAAGTAATAGCTTTATATCAAGAAATTTCTCAACAAAATACTTTACCAACATACTATTTTAAAATTTGATTATATAAAAAAAATTATATTAAAATAAAATAATTTAAACAATTAATTATTTAATAATTTATTATTATTAATTATATTATCTTATATTATAAATTCATATTTATATTTTAATTTAATTTTAACTTTTCAAATTCAATTTAGTAACACTTAATCTCTGTTGTATGTATCTAGATTATATATTTTATTTTAGATATAATTAGTATATAATATTTTAAGATTTTTTTTAGTTTGATGGAACAATATTTTTATGATGTTCAATATAAAAAATTTATTCGGGCTAATTAAAGTAATAGCTTTATATCAAGAAATTTTTCAACAAAACACTTTATAAACATAATATTTTAAAATTTGATTATATAAAAAAAATTATATTAAAATAACATAATTTAAACAATTAATTTTTTAATAATTTATTATTATTAATTATGATAACATTTTTAATATTTTTATAAAATAAATATAAAAATGTGTTTATATATGTCCCATAGAGTTTTATATATATATATATATATATTAATTTTGAAGGAATTAATTTTTTTTTAATTTATTAATATTATTAAAGGGTTTGGTATAAATATTTATATTATAAGTATATTTATATTTTGAATATAGTTTCTTATCACTCCAATAATTTTTAAAGTTGTGAAATTTGTAGTTTAAAGAATATCAGAGGTAACCATAAATCTACTTTTAAGCTTTAGAATCTAGCCTTCCTAATGCTTAGAGAGAGCTCTCTCTACATGATTTAACTTTGTTGATTATGTTTGATTTTAGGCTAGTTATATAGGGAAAATTGGTTTTGGGTTTTGGATTTGATTTGGTGGTGAAATCACTTACTTAGATGGATAGCTATAGATCTGTATCCCATTGAGAAAATGGAGTCAATCTGTCAAACGGTTAGATCAGGATCAAGGTCTAAAGGTAAATTTTTACAGGGAAAGATAACAGAGTCACTTCAGATCTTCAAGGCTGATGGTGAAATGGTTTTTATCGGGATAAAAGAGCAATTAAGGGTTGTTAAATCCGAATTAGGAGTGAAAAGGTAGAGGTCAATCAAAATCAAAGAGAAATTAAGGGTTCCCTAATTTGGATATCAGTAGAAAACGTATAAGTAATAATCAGTCAAAACAGAGTGCTTTTAATATGTTCTGAAATACAATTCCTGATTTATCATTTAGATTTAGAAACACATTTAAGAATAGATGGAAAACATAAGAAAATTGACAACATAACAAGTGAAATACTTCACTGCAGTGGCCCAACACTTGAATCCTATAATATGATGCTTTATTTCCTGTGATCCAGTCTGATGAATTGAAAAACCCTTAGGTTCAGAATAGTATAACTACAGAAATGTTCAGCAATTCATCACACTCAATACTTCAAATGATGAAGTATTTATACAAAGATTGTACAAAATATCCTACAATAAACTTAGGAATTTTTTATGGAAAAATGAATATCTTCATGCAAGAAGATAGTGACACATCTCTAACTAATGCTAGTTGTTCCTTTTATTGAAATAAAATGGCATGCTATTTTAATTTTATCACTGCTTTCTCTCTTTGATGTTTGATGAAGGATGCAGCTGGACATTGAGGTGTCTTTTACATTGACATACTCATTTTTACTCTGATTTTATCTTCAATCTTTCATTTGATACACTTCAACGGATACTCTTTCATCTTGATACTCTTTAAGTGAAAAAAAAGGTTACTGCTGATGTAAAAAATAACAAACTTTGTTTTTTCTTTTACTGCTCTGTCCTCACTATAATCTAATATTTACAGCGGATGAGCCAACTTCTCCCAAAACTTTGCTTTTGGAAATTTTATCTTCATAAGCCTTCTGAATTTTTCATCAACTTCAGTGTATTTTGAAAATGTTGGTTTGTTCACAAATAGGTGTTTTACTTCATGTTGCAAGTAAAACAAATTTTCAAAATTCTTATAAAATACCTTCTCTGTTGGGATTCCCTCCAAATTTGATATATTTATCTATTCTTTCGAAAAATATCTTATGTTTTTGTCATAATCCTTCCGCTTCATTAATTTTTCATTGATCAGTATAGGATTAGAAAGTCCCTTTTTCCTCAGAACATCGAATTTGATCATAAATCATGTGATTGACATTTCCATGTTTTGGCACTTTTCCTCTAATTGTGTCATCAAATTATTCTTGGATATTACCTTCCTTACTTCAAGGATGGGTTTAGTTCTTTCTGTAATTCCAATTTCCTCCAGTTCTTGTTTATTTTTGGAATTGAGGAATTTGATAATTTCTAAGGCCTCTTCAGGTTTTTACCTAGCTCTTCTTTTGTCTTATGTATTGCTTCTTTTTCCCACTGCAATAAATATTTCGGCTCATAGATTACATGTATAGATGGCCATATATCATTGACCATTTCAATGATATTGAACCACAATTGGTGCTTAACATGTGCCATAGGTTCCTTCAAAGTTAATTCCTTTTCCAATTTCTTGAGTTTTTCATTCAACCTATTTGCTTTTTGTTCTTCATTCTTGGCATTTATTTGTGAAAAATTCTTAGCATATTCAAGATTTTTAATCTTCTCTTTTAACAAGTTTATTTAATTTTTTTTGATAGACATGTCTTGCATTGCCTTTACCAATTTACTTGCCTCATCTGCTTGCTGTGTTGTTGTTGTTGAAGACTCAGTGGTTGAGGTTGTTGATGAAGTAACTGGAACTTTGGTGGTCGTTGGAACATTAGGAGCCAATGTTTTTGCTAATTAGATGGCACTGTTGTTGAAACTATAGGAATCACAGTGCCAAGAACTTCCTGTGCTTTGTTGGATTCTTTTTCTTGGACCAATTTGTCCATTTCAAGTTCCATTTCATTAATCTGGGTTGTGAGCTTTAAAATGAGACTCATCATCTCATACTTTTTATTAGAATCATGTAAAATCTCCTTAGCTTGAGGATGCTTAATAGGGGGTGGCTTCAATTGTTCCTCAAGTGCAACAATATCAACATTCTTCTTTTTAATCAATTCCTCTTTTGCTTTTATATTCTAAGGATCATACCCTACCTCAATCACTAGTTCCTCTAAGGATTTGATTCTTTTATCGTTTGCATATGAAGATGCATTTTCTAGTTTGAGTTGATCTCTTACATTTATCAAAGTATTTTGAATATTTTGTGCACTCGTGGCCTTGGTGGTCATGGTGGAGTAAATCATCTCTCCTATCTATTTGTGAAATTCAATGTGGTCCAGAGGATGTATATCCTGAACTAGAACTTCAAAATCCATATTTTTATAATCAGAGGATGTCTTAGGAGCTGGCACTATGTGCTGAAGAATTGCCATCAACATATTTTTGCTTTTGTAATCAAAGGCTGAAAGCAGCCTGTTCTGAATGATAGGAGTCTGCTTTAAGTACTGAGAATATATTTCATTTTTTATTTCTTGATTTTTAGCTTTAATTTCCTTGTATCTTTCCTTGATGTCCATATCGTTTTATTTTTCTTTCTTGGATGAAGACACTTCTATACTGTGTTGTTTTTGAATCAAATGTGTATTAGAAGCTGTTGGTTGTTGTTCATTTTCAACTACTCTAGGAGGTACAGTGTCTTTTTCTGCAACTTCCATGTCTATGAACTCTACTGTCTCCTTTTCTTTGCTAGCAAGATTAATATTTTTTATTTTTCCTATATCTGAGTTTGAATTTTTTCTATGTAGTAGTCTCAGCTATGTAAGACCCTCCTTCCCTGTTTCTTTTTACACTTCTATCTTCCTAGGCTTGAGTTTGCAAAGTTTCACTTGTATCACTTTGCTTCCCAGCCTCTACCAATGTATTCTCTACCCATTCAGCTTGGTTTGAGAATTTCTAAATATCAGGTTTCTTCTCATGTATGTATGGAGTCAATTTGCACTTGACTCTCATTTTGTTGATAATAACATGGGGATCATAATACCAAAGAAAAATAGGAGTGAACTTGTACTCTTGCAACTATTTTTCTACCTTTGGACCTGCTTCTCTATTATTACAAATGAATGGGCCAACCTGGATTTTCAACTTAAATTGTTTTTTCTTCTTTGCAACCAAGAAATTTACAACATCTGAATTTAATATCTACCTTATATACTCCAGAGAAAACAACCTCATGGGGAGGTATTTTGGAAATTTATAAGGAATAAGGCTTGACCCATAGACTTTGATTTTAGTTTGATTTTGATATAAATACCAATCACCTGTCCTGTTGTGTTCAGATAATTGTAAAAATTTCTTGATTTCATTGCTAATCCTGGGTTGCACACTGCTATTTAGCAAATTAACCAAGGGATGGATAAAATAATATGTGAATTCTAGATAAGTAAACTCATTTGACTCATTCCTTATTAAGGAAGTCCAGAATATGACAGATTATGGATTTCCTTCCACATCCAGCTTCTAAAGACTTATAGGAAACTTTTCTGACTGAAAATAAAGGAACATGTGGAAAAGGAATGAAGAATACCTAAATATTCCTTCAGAAGTAAGTTTGACTAATTTTTCATGGATACTATCAGCAATATATTTGGAAATGTTAAATATGATAGAAGGAGGATGACCAGGTAAAAAAATGGACAAGAAACCAAGTACTGCTACATCAACATGTTCATCTGTGAAATATCCAAGAATAAAAGATAACATAAAAATAATATGTCTAGTTCTTTCTGAGAATCTTGTAGAGAAGTAAGGGGGGTTGCACTTGGGAATTTCCAGATAGGATGACATAAAGGTTTGAAAAATTTTGAATCTCTTGGGAAGATCCAACTCCAAGTAGGATTTTGAGAGTGCTTCAATACATAATGGAACTTCATAATGGAACTTCATTTGGCCCAGGTTGTAACTGAAACATTTGGCTGATAGATTCAGCTATGATGGTAAACAAAGCTTCATTTTCAGTGTTCACAATGGCTATTTGATTAGGAGGGTAACACTATTGGCATAATTTGATTGCTTCTGGGAATTAGTGAGTATGGGGAACAATATATCTAGGTAAGTTTGATTCCCAAATAAACACTTCATCATCTTGGTCTAAGGATTTATCTTGGCTCCAACAGTGGAGCTCAAGAAGGTTAAACTCTGTAACAGTATTAGTGATTTTGAAGCCTACATCTGCCAAGGGAATATGCTCTACATCTACAACAATGAGTTATAGAGGGTTTATCACAAGAGTGCTTTTGGAAGCCATTGGTTGGTTTGATTTAACAATTTTCAATACTTTTGACCTTTAAAACAATGATTTAGGTCTGTGAAACACTTTTGTAAGCTTAAACAATTTGCAGAAGCATTTTAGATATGACAAGGGTTCTATCTTTGTCTGCAAAGGAATAATTTTGATCAATTTAACTCAAACTATATTTCTTGTGTCAAAAGAGCAATTTTCCTGACCTTATAGTCTCAAAAAATGATATATAGTGTCTACATTGGTCCTTTTGTAATAAAACAATTCTAAGACCTTACTTTTTATGCAGAAGGATGCCTGAGTACTGTAGGAAAGGTTTTGAAGGTCTCACAGGGCTTTTCCAGGTTTGCAGATGGCTAAACTCACTCAAATTTTGTTCTAAAATAGGTCAAGGCTTCAAAATCCATGGAAAATGCTCAGTGTTTACAGAAAAAATGAATTTATGAGGGAATAGGGGTTTCTTTTAGATATACATGCTCCTAACTGATTCAGTGAACTGTAAAACTCATTTTAGAATGATAGATGAATCTTTTCTCTCTGAAGAATACTTGTAAAAATTGGAATTTTTCTATGAAGAAGGGTTTCTAGCGTTGGAAAGCTTTCATAAGATTTTTCTGGTCTTTATATGCACTCTGATGGCTTCTGCAATATTTTAGTAGTTGAATTTGGTGAATTTTGTTTGTTTTTGGGCTGAAACAAAGGCGACAACATTATTTTTTGGTGTGGAATCCTCTTATGCACATAAAACAGTAAGAGATCAAAGGCTTGAATGAATGCATTCAGGCATTTTATAACAAATTTCAATGAACGATGAACGCAGTCAAAGTAGGTCAATTCAAATAGGTAAGCAGTTTGGGCACGAGGGAGGGAAAATTGTCTAATGGTTTTCGCATGGTGGAACAGTGGTAAGCGGGATTAGATAAATCGATGTGATCCAATAGAATTAGGATGCGTGTAGGTGAGAGAAAACCCAAAAAATTCTGTTATCGCAAGGTTTAGGTTTGTTTATCGTTTTCCCAATGAAATGTGCGATGTAGGTTTGCCATCGTTAGATCTAGCATATGGGGAGCGAACGGTGTGGATCATGTGATGAAGTTGCGGGGTGGAATGGCATGGGACCGGGTATATGTATGCAGCGAGAGTTGTAAAATGTATTTAAACATAAGGTTTTAATACATAGTTTTTGGCATGCTTTATGATAGGCAGATTAATATTTTTTGTAACCATTGTAATGCTTATAAGTGTGATTTTAGCATTGGCGGGGGGTTATTATATACTGGAGACAATTTTGATATATGGGAAGAGTGAGAGTAATATATCACGTGGGGAAATAATACATAGGCTAAAATTAAAATATGGGTTGGGATATATTACATAGGGATTTAATATAATATGGGATGAAAGATGAAATAAAGGATTTAATATAAAAATTAATATTTTAATAATGAATGAGATGTGGGAGATGAAATACGCTATGCCTTAGTGCAAAATATCATATAGGGATGAATTCCTTTCTTGTGGGTCTCAACATAATAATTTTGTATTTACACTTAGGATAAGTAATTTTTTTGGGTTTTTGGGTATTTTTTGGGTAGAAGGGGAATTAGTCAAAGCGTTTTACTTTCCTTAAGTATAATGGGTTTTAAACTTAGGAAAAGGGGATTTTTACAAAGGAAGCTAAATGATAATGAGAAAAGTGGGAAAATGAAGATGGTAGAGTCAAAGGAAGGAGATGAAATACTTTTACAAGGGGGACTGTGTGACCAATTTATGCTTATCCATGATTTGTAATCACTGCTTTTGCCTACATAAATGCCACTTTAACGTTTTTTCTTCATTTGCCTGGGTGCATTTGAGCTTGCAAACCCTTGTTCATTTTTATTGTAAAACAACAACCTAACTAATTCTCTCTTTATTTCTTCCAATGGCTCATATTAAGATGTTGAGCTCCTTATTTATTCTCTACCTAACTACTGATCTGCTAAGATTAAAAAGTTTGGCTAGATCTTTATTCTCTATCTACTAGGATGAAATTTAAAACATGAGTGGTTAATATTAGGCTACTTAACATTCATGGATTGTGTCATTGTAACAAACTGCACACAATCTTTATTTTGCAGAAAAAATAAATAGTAGTGGCATTTATATTTGTGTCACTTTCATGTTTTATTTTTATCTCTTTTTGTTTGGTGTCCATTTTTCTATTCTTTTTTATATTTTTCTTTCAAGTCCTTTGATTTTTCTTTTAGGACTTTTACCTTCTTTACACTTTTTATTTTTTTGCTATGGGAAAACAATTTGCAGAAAGCAAAATATGTACATATTACAAAACAGTTGAAAAATTATGAATCCCATTATTATAAGACCCTAAAATAGTTAATATAATTTTATTTATTTATTTTAATATATTTAATATATCATTATTTTAATATTTTATTTAATAAACATTAAAAAGCAACATATATTTCTAAAAAAATTAAACTTCACATTAAAAATATATTTTTGTTATTTTTTAATTATATATCTTTATTTTAAATACCCAACTAACATAAATGTACATAGAATTATATTTAAAAGGGAAAAGAGAAGTAATATACATGTTTAAAGAATAATAAAATTTCACTTTCCTAAATCAATAGCTTTACATATTTCTTTTGTTTTACTCTAAAAAAAAATATATATCATATTATATTACAAAATTATACAATATATTTAGTTTTATTATCATTTTTATTTAGTTCTTATTCGTACTTGTTTTAATTTTGAAAATTTGTGTTATACTGTCAACATTTGACATTTATGATTTTTTAAATTAAGAAAATTATAATAATTTATTATTATTAGTATTATTATTATTATTTTAAAAATAAATTATTAAAGAATGTGAATCAATCTCTTATCTTTTTAAAGTCTAATAAATCATAATAATTTTAGCAGAAATTAAAAAAAAAACATCATCATCAAAAAAAATAATATCATTAATTTTAATTATTTTGACAAAATAAAAAAACAACCTTAAATTTTAACACTCTGATTTATTTTAATGTTTTTTCTAAAAGATTTAAAAAAAATACATTTCAATTTGATTTAATGTTTTTTTTACTCGTTAGTAAAAGAGAACTTGAATTTTTATTTCATAAATAAAAATCACATTGAGTAACTATTTAATTGATTCGTAAAAGAATTCCAAGATACAGAGTAAAAAGGAAGAGATTGTTTTTTTTACAGTTACCTTCCCCAAAAGCATAAAAAGAAAATCCTGAGAAGGGAAAGAGGTTATATTCAAGAAAAAAAGGATAAAAAGGAAATATGTTCAAGAAAAGGAAAAAGGAAATCGTGAGGAGGAAAAGTGGTTATGTTCAAGAAAAGGAAACATAGATTTTACAACAGAAGGTTGTACATAAAAGAGTTGTCTAGAGCTAGTTAAAAACCTGTGGATCTCTATAACCCAAAGGAAGTGTAGACTGCACCGAGGTCCTGAGGTCTAACTTCTAGAATATAATTGCTACCTAAACTCTTGTGTGGATCTAGGGGTCGCCTCTCTTATGGTTCGGTGGCACCATCATTTTAAGCGAGAATACAAAGATAAGTAAATGAATTTACTTGTTAAGATATATAAAGATATAGTTAGACGATATTTAAATTTAGAATACTAAAAAATTTCTACTGAAAATTTCTGTTAGTTAGAAATAACAGAAATAATAATTCTACATGTTTATTGTCAAAAGATAGACAAAATTTGTGTTAAATAAAGTAATAAGGGAAAATACTAGAATAGATTAAGAAAAATATGAAATAAGCAAGATAGAAATTTAAAGTGTTTTGAAAATGTGTACTCTAAAAGAATTCTTGATTTTATGAAGATCAGAAAATATATATACAATACATGCTGTGGACAGAAAATAGACATACAGACACAGACTAAATAGATAATCCTCTACTAAGACAAAAAAAAGGAAATTGAACGTGTATAGTTGAATAATCATCTACTCCTAAACATTTGTATTGAAAATATGCATATCAAAAATAGATATGAGACAAAAATTACATGCAGACAGTATTTGGTGTAAATTTTGTTCATTCACATTAATTTCAGTTAAAAGAAGAAACTGACACAAGGGTTTAGAAACTGAGCCACGTGGTAAAACAAGGTGAGGTTCAGGTCCTCTTGCCGTTGAACATGTAGGTAAGAAGATCCATCATAAATATACAAAAAGGTATAAATGTATTACTATGGGTAAACATTAAATTCTAAAATGAAATGGAATACATTAATCTCAAATGTCAATCCCAAGTCTTTGAGGTTAATACCAGTGTATATAAAACACCAATGCCGAAGATATATATATTAGAGGGAAAATTTCTTCATAGAGGCGAGAACGTGGTTGGCTATATAAATATAACTCAAAGAGGAATTTACAGTTGTAGGTACATAATATAAACATTTGTCCAGCCTTTGAAACTCGGGAAAGCCCTGAAGTTTAAATTAAAAATTAAACCTGTAAGAATGCTTCATAAAAACTAAATACACAGTCACCTTCACAAGATGGAATTTAGATAGTCGTAATGGGGAGATACAACTAACACCTAAAATATTGAAATGCAGGGTCTATGCCCAACTGTTGTGAACAAGCGTAAGACGGAAGTCCGGATCCTGTACACGCAGTAGAGTTTTACCCTCAGTATAAACCCCATAAAGAAAGTTTGCTTAGAATTATAACTACTTCGAAGTGGATTTACAACTTACCTAGCCACGGTAGTGCCATGCAGAACCTCTGGAGGATTCCCCGTTCCACTATGGTAGCCGAAAGCAATTAAAACTTGCAACACAAAAAAAAAATAAAAAAATATGAGCCTTGCAATTAATAAAGGAAATGAATGTCAAGTTACTATTGCTATCACCAATAACTAAACTGTTAACCTACCTTACTTGGAGTTGTCGCCCTCAGCGCACCAGAAGGGGTCTTCCTTGTCATGGTGGAATTAAATGAAAATAAATATTGACAGAGCCATCAACCCTCGGCTACAGTGTGGTTAACGGACTGAGAAATTACATCCTACAACGGTTGAAAACAAGGTGATTAAGAGAATGAGAGAGCCTTGTACCTTCGGCCTCAGAGGGGTTAAAAAACGAAATTAAAAACTTAACTGAGAATGAAGGGAATGACAGACCCTACGTATGAAAAAAAATTGAATAAACCCTCTTTAACTAGTGCATAAGGAAATTATCAACAGTAACGACCCTCACTTGCTCCAGCAGAGAAACCTGAGAAGTTGCAGCGAGGTTGGCATGTCAATTACAGGTACAAATGTAAACAATGCTACAAAATTCAAGCCAAAACACTCGAACCATAGGTGAGTACTGGATAAGAGCAAGACCTTTTTCAAAATCCACAAAAAAAGACAAGGATAGTTACCATGTCACCAGAAAAGAGTTCGGAGGAGCAAGAACTAGATACAGAGCAGATCCAAAGCAAAGACTATGAACAATGAGTTCAGAGCGCAACGACGGGTCGGGTGGTTAAAATAATCCCACCTGTGCAAGCTTGCACCATCAGATCTAGGTATTTCCAGATCGGCGGTCGACATCGATTCAACATTTTCAGTGGATGAAAAGTTTCCACAAGGAGGGGATGCTCTAATTACTTAAATAAATTTCGCAATTAAAACCTTGATCAGAGCAAATCGAATTATGTTGTACCCATGAAATAAATTGTTTGTACATAGTGATAAAACATAGAAATCCAATAATGAGGGTTGTGATAATCCGTGGTAACATAAATATATAAAAATGTAGATAAGGATATAATTATATGGGGTTAATGATTAATAAGAAATGAATTCCTTAAGAAAATAATTAAGGGGATTATTTCCTTTGACTTTAGTGACTAATATTCTCTTTGTATGTGGTAAATTCATGAGGAGAGGTGACATAAATTATTTATGAGTAACTACAAGTGTGTTATGATGTTTTTAATAAATTATTCTTTTAAAATTTATTTAATTGATCATCTTTATCTCTTGAGATATCTCACTTGGTAATCCTACTTTATATATAATTATAAGAGTGATGAAATTCCCATCATCGAATCCCTCAACCCTAAAATTATAACATAATAAATTTTATTAGTTTGAAAGACATTCAATAATATTATTAATGAAAAAATGTTATAAAACATTTTTTTATTTTTCAAATTTAAAAATGTTTATTTCAATGAATTTAAATTCAATTCTATTGATACATGATAAATAACTATAAAGTAAAGTAAAAATAAATACTTATTTAAATTTGAAGTTGTTTTTTTTTTTTTTTTTAATGAGAATCAGTATAAGTTCTATTAATTTGTCCAAAAAAGATGATAAATATTTACAAACAGTGAAGCTTATAAGGAAGAAATGGTAGCCTAGGTAACTAACCCGTTGAAAAAAAATTATTTCTAGAGATTTTTGTGAACCTAAAATGCAGATGATTACAACGAAAAATAAGGACATACGACACAGACACATACAAAACATAAAAAAACATGAAACACGAGTCTAGATAGCATAAAATGATATAAAATTCATTCCTTTAAAATAATCACTAGATGTTCTGGAGATGAATTTACACTATTCATGTTGATGGGGGTAGAATTGATGATCATCTCACCATGTTGTAGTGCAGGAGAATCAATATTTGAGTCTATAGTGATGTAGCGCTCAATTTTTTTCAAGCGCATTGTCATATCGTCCATATCATACTAGATGTCCTGCATAATCCTCTTCATCTCCTCCTAGTTGAAAAAGAGCTTATAGTTGTCCACTTGTTTGTCACCTAACACTATATGCAACAGATTCGCCATCTGTTGCTGTTGGAATATTGAGAGCAAGAAATGTAATCTTTGCTTCCTCCATTTACCTAGGTCAAGAACCTAGATGGCTTTGCGTGCACATATTTCTGAGTCAGAGTGATATCTTTTCTCTCCAAATTATTTTTCTTCTAAGGTTCGAAACTCTTGTCGAACCTCCAGATGCACCAAATCAAAAAAATGTTCAACGGTTGTCATCCAAAGAGATGTCATTATGTAGAGGAGGAGACCCATATTGAACCTCCCCTAAAACTAGCAAAATGTTATCTGGGTACCATGAAGAGCGAAGTTTTACTAATAAACATAACACACAAATTATGGAACCTCCCCTTGAGCAGTGATAAATATGGGATTATAGATATAACCCCCAAATATCCCAATATACACTGGAATAAAGACAGATGATTGAGAATACCCATAATTCGATACTATACTAATGTCATCCACGAAAAAACAACAAGATACTTTGTAACGATAATAAAACTAATACCAGCTGAATTGAACCCAAAAATTCTAGAACGCACCCTGGGTTACCCAAGTTATTTTGTGTTTGGGTGGGAACTCACATTTATAAAACCAAATAGAAAATGTGCCACTGTACCAATTCCCAATGACCAAGACTAGATAATTGAAAGATATACGATAAGGGTCGAGGGTTTGTAAGTCACTCGAGGGTAGTACAAAAAATAGTTCGAAATGAGGTCACAGCGAATTATTATGTTAAAATAAGACAAAAAAAAGTTGTATCCTTATGTGGTACCAGAATCCCTTCCTAGAACCAATATGAGAATGCACCTACAAAGGAGATATAACTAGTGTGAAAAAATCTCTCTCATCACAATAGCCAGACTCAAAATTTGATGTTGGGGTTGTAGTAGCTAGGAAAATAAAACTGTAATACCTTTGATAATTATTAGAGACCACATATAATGAAATATTATATTGTAATACACTATAACCAAATGCATATAGCAACCAGACCACCCTTTACCTGTGAAATATATCAAATAGACGCATGACTCAAAAGGATACATGATACTGAAAATATGACAACCAGATTCTAGATAAAACATTTTTGAATATAAGCTAGAAAATTCTTGAGAGACATAAATACTATGGGAAATTCAAGAATGTTGCACATACCTTATACGAATTGTGGGTGAACTGCACAACCAAGGAACTGCATTGACTACTCACTACCATCATGCCTCAGGAAAGGTGAAAAGCAATGCTATATACCATTTTTTTCCCTTCTCAGACCGAAAATAACATAAAAAACATACACCCACTAGGATCCAAGTGTAAAACCTCCCTCTAAGATCATCTTATGCCAGAAACCTCATGATATGATGATTATTAATAGCATCCAATCAATTTTTAGACAAAATCTTATTTGTAGCCAATCCTCGACATTCCTTCTCATTCATGCTTTCGTCAAATAAGGTAGAGAGAATGTGCTTAGGTTTGAAACTTATCTTCTCCCTAGGTTCCCATGAAGACAACTTAAATGCATTGATCAACATACCATGTGATCTCTTGATCCCTAAACTAACTCATGTCGAACAATAATTCCAAGTGTAGGACCTAACACGCATCCCTTTATCCACCTCTATCTCAGCCATCCATAATCCATGCATGGGACTCATGATTTGCGGATTAATCATGTTCGTAAAATAGTTTATCCCTCAGAAAAAACTGCTCTTTTTCGATCCTTTCTCGCTGATCATCCACCAAAAAGACACCCCCATCATGGAAGTCCATCTCAGCTCATGCTCTATATTGATCTATTGTTCACTTCAACTCTGCCATCATATCATATTTTAATCATTGAATCCATTCCTCCTCCAGATCCATATCAGTCACCCCTCTGCTTCATTTAGTGAGACAATTGGTCGCCCGGTTACACTCCCTCTTAATTTGGATGCCAATTATGTAATAAAAATTCGGTAGTAGTTTCTTGATAGCATTCACCACCTATAAAAAATTTGAACTCCTAATAGATATTTTTGGTGAATGACCCAACAGTAAAATTTGAACCATTCTAATGGAAGTTTTGGAATCTCCATTAACCTAGAGTAGACATTCTCCATTCCTACCTGTGATTTGGAGAACCCTTTCCAGTGCCCAAAATTTCGACTGATTATTCCATGTTTCTCCACATGAGAAGGAAAAAAAATAAATTTTCTTTGGATTATCATCCCTCAATAACCCACAATAACCCGCCAATCCTTGGTTTACTCGTGACACACCATCAAAGATCAACATACAAAATTATTGATGAGGTATCGATAGAAAAAAAAATTCGTGTTGTCTTGGTTATTGGGTAATGTGATGAGGATATCAGTGATAAACGTTAGAATGTAAATTTTTCAAAATAAGAAACTCATATCCTCCAGCTACAACCCTTTTACTGAAAGCAACAGATTTTCTAACAATATTTCTCTCAGTTTTATGAAAATTTATTCTTGTACCAATTGGGTAGGTCTAAACATAATTTTGAAGATCCTCATATTTCTCTCCCACAATATATTCGATAATGATAGACCAGAAGTTAAGTGCCACGCTAAAAATACCCATGGGTTCTTGAACTTCATGCGATACCATTCCAAGAGCAACATCTTAGTTTCAAATGAATTTGGTAACAACCTGTTAAAAATATCATGAACAAAAACCCATATCTCTTGTGAATAGGCACAATACATAAAAAAATGATTAGCATTTTCCTCTTCCCTCAGACACAACAAACATCATGATGGGCCTATGAATCCTTTTATTTGTAGCTGATCCCAGGCTACCACCCATACCCATGTTAACAACCAGAGGAAAGTCAAAACTTTGGGCTATCCTCTTGAATTCCAAACAATATTCCAAGTATGATTGTCCTCCTGAGTATGTAATCATACCAATAATGAATATGCTTCAACTAGAGATAAATTTCATGATTTCCGCTTACCACAACATAAACTATCACTTTAGAAAAAGATTCATATTTGAATACCTTGGGCATATCATAGAGATTCCACCCAAGGAAAAAATTTGTTGAAATTGTCTCGGTCATTTTGGGTCATCTATCGACGCCAAACTGAAGAGGATTGTAACTAAATCCAAATATAAAAAAACCTAAAGCATTCCTTGCGATTGTGTCCATTCTATTATGTCAGGAAATGTTCACTGATCAATTAAGGTTGAATTTTTTTTCCATGATTCCTCCCAAAAAATAGTCGTTTTCCCATCTCTTATCTCCCAAAAAGAAAATTGTTTCACCTTATGTTTTTTTTCATAGGGTCAGTTCCAAATTTATGATCCCTTGTTCATTAAAATCCACATAGAACCTCTCGACCTGTGAAGTAAGGGACAAATATTTTGTGTTCCAAATCTGCTTTGAAACTTGGTTTTCCCCCTTCACCCATGACCATGACAATTTCATTCCATATGTTGTGCTAGCCATAAAGGGTCTCGTAAACCTAACCATCCATATTATTTCAAAATAATCAACGTGTCCCAACGTATGAAAGCCCATTTTATTGTTTTGAGTCGCCATAAAAATAATAATTTTGACCAAAGTGACATGGTAGATTGAGAAACATTACCAGGGATGGGAATTAATGATAGTTGATAGTTTGGGAGATCTTTAAGAACAACCTTCATTAAGACCGGACGAATAGATAAATTTAGGGAACTAAACATCCAATTGTTCACCCTACTACGTGTCTTTCCAATATCTCTACCCATGTGGAGGCCCCATGATAATTCCACACTAACGGTATCCCTAAATAATTAGCCAGAAACATACCTATATGATAACCCGTTCCACGACATAGCCAATTATAATATCGGTGGAGATGGAAACCTTAGACAACAAAGATGGAAAATTCACCATCCATAAATCAATAAAGTAGTTCAGCAGCTCTCTTACTATGTCAAGATGTGACAAAATACTTTCACCATCCTTATCTAAAATGGAGAATATTCTATTGTGGAGAGGATGTTGTATGGTGGAATTATGAAAAAACTTT